>CM076581.1:644448953-645048953 GCA_034641835.2 Pinus albicaulis | reverse complement strand
TGTCCCATTGTACTCCATTTGCAACAATAGAAGATAATGTTAGGATTATAAATAAACCAGTTCCATTTAAAATATGGGCTATTGAAACCTCACCAAGACCCTTTCAACATCAATCAGCCCATCATGTTGTCCAAACGATTGCTAGAACTAGACATAGCAGAGGAATGGGGGCATCCGAAAGAAGACATCCCAGATTCACAAGAAGTTCAACTCTTAGCTTCTAACCTCAGCATTATTGTAGATAATGAGCAATCCAACACTACAACAAGATGGAGCTCTATCAATGATGAGGCATCTATGTCATATTTCAAAGAAAATTCAAGTAAGAAATGATTTCCATAAAGACCACTGCACAGATTTAGAAGCACTTGATGATGAAGGCCCTGCTTTCCATTTTTTCACTAGTGTATAGACCACCTGCAATGCTCAGACTATGATGATATGGATGTGTCACATTTTTGTCACTTTTGACTAGAAGAACAATCAGGCAGCAGATATGATGAAGCCCTAAACACATCCAATCATAATCTTTTTGGAGATGCATTGAAACCTGAATAGGCTTCTCAGGTTAGAGAAGTGTATTTTGATCAGCAAAAAGTGAGATAAGATAAGATAATAATTATATATCCAATGAATGACAATAAATAAATCAATGGGACCAAAAGATACAGTTAGTACGAGTACAATGTGGGAGTGCAAACATAACTCCTAGAAAATGCCAAAACTAAATCTAGGGTAAAATGAAGCAAAGAAGAATACAATAATAGGACATCCTCATAAACATGTATATAAACCGATCATGTAGAAGTCTAAATGAGGGTAATAAAGCTATGGGCATTCCTGGAAACAAATTTGGCAACTCAAAATTGCATTCTGAGTTTGAGCAAAACAGAAATATAACACCTATGCTACATTTTGATGTCAATGATGAGTGTGGTAGAGATAAAGAGAGGTATGCTCCTAAGAAATATTGTGATGTGCAAAAAGTGGGATGCTTCAATATAGCCATTACTCATTTTGAGGTAGTGTTAATGACCACCCTGTTGAAGAAGACAAAGAAAATTTTCCGACAAGATTTTCAGCCTGTTTAGCTGGCCTGCTACACTTGGACAAGGATATGCTACAATTCTCTTCATTTGATTCCCCCTTGAAAACAATCCATATTTCCAAATGATTGATAGTGTGAGAAAAGGTCCTAAATGCAGAAGAGGAATATCAGCAAGAGGGTAGGAAATAAATTTCGACCACTCTCGCAATCACCCTAAAAGACTTAGCATGTGATAACATAGGTATCATGCCATGCCTTTTTTCTACATTGGAAAATTGAAATTCAACCAACATATGACAAAATCCTGAGCGCAGAAGGAGATAATGGACCAGACTATAGTTCTAGTTTTCCTGAGAATGAGAGTAATAAGACACTCATTAATGAAGGAAAATCTTGAATATCCCTTAAGGTTCAAGAGACCAACACTCCTATCTGTGATTTTGAATATGGTAGAAACTTTGGCACCCATAATTATGTGCATCTCCAATCAACATTGCCCATTAAGTTTGAACAGAATAGTGCAAGATCTGATATTTTTTTCTTTGACAGTCATCCTACATATGACATGGACTCTGATGAGGAATAAAAGAAGGCTGATCATATCATCAAGCCATTTTGTGAATCATATGAGATAAAGGTAGAAAGGTCCATTCCATTTGTTGAAGGCATCCTTATTGAAGATGAATAGTCCTGTCATATTGAAAGAACAAACCAATATCTAGGAAAACAAGAGGACTTATGAAAACCCATAATTGATTGACTACACAGTGAGAAAAATCATTTCCAGGTTTGTCTCTTATTATTCATAGGTATGATAATTGATCTTCAAAGGAGTTTCTTCTCCTAACTATAAATTATATTCGGGTAGCTTTAATTTCTCATATAAACAGCCCCCTGTCTGCAACGCTGATGTTGATGGCCAACATAAAATTGTTCCTATGTTTGATCCAAAAACATTGGAACTTACGAACTTGAGGATAATGACGGATTTGTGGCTTGAAGCAGTCAAGTATTAGCTCCCCTAAAATTTCCTTGAATAATGTCTGCCACAACATGACGATATATTTATAAATACCCTACCTATCCAAGAGTATTCCCATCTTGAATATGGGATCCTAAAGCTCGCTAAAAATACCCCAGCAAAATTCCCTGATCTAAGCCTAATTTATCTGAATGTTTCATTCATGAAGATGGGGTCACAACAAAATTACTAAGAGAAACACCTGCAACAAATTTATGGATGATTTATTAGCATGCACAAGGTTGAGCTATGGAAGGTCATTATTCATAAAAAAGCACCCAAATCCATACTAGAGTGATGAAGTTGATAATTTAGTGAAGAAAAGAACATCTCAAAGCTTAAGCATACCACAAATTCCAGCACTCCAAGGAAAAAAGAATGAAGCCATCAAAATATTGCTTGCAAGGGTTCAAACTTCAAGGTAATATCCTTTGGCTCCAAGACATAGAGTGCATGGACTAAAATGGTTACCAAAATTTAGTATCCCTAGGAAAAGAAGATGGTAGGAACTCCAAAGGGTTATAAATTAGCTCAATTAAAAAGAAGCTTCACAAATAGGAGGCCATTTGTGTTTCAATTCACCTTACACATTCTAGAAGGGATCTATAGTTATAATGGGGATAAGGTGGTAGATTCACCCAATTTGAATGAGTTTTCTTGTCATACTAGTATGTCAGAGCCCCTTTGACTCCCCTCAAACCTTAGGATTTTATAATTATTACTTCCAAGAAAAATGAAGATAGCTCTAATTCATTTCCTAAAAAACATGAATGACAAGGTAGAAGGAGATACCTAGCCTTAAAAATTGACCCTGCCCAAAGCGATGAGTTGCCCTAGAAACACCATATTGTTCACCTGAATAAGTTTGGGTCAGTCAAGCCCAATGTTGGAAACTCACAAAATCTTTGGCAGTAGTTCCAACATTCCAAGTCAATAATATCAAACACTATTCCCAACCCTTGTTCAACTCATGCAATTAGTTTCCCAAACCATGCCATTATAACTTAGTCAAGTCAATTTTTTCCCAGTTCATACACATTGAACCCATCAACCATTCTAGATAGAGAAGATGTGCTTCAAAAAAAACAGATGAATGTAGAAGGTGGAATACACATGGTAAATGCAACCCAGAAAGAAAATCAACATACAGCTCAAGAACAGGCAGAACCTAGAAATCTTAAGTCTTCCATTTGCAATATTGACGCTAATTCACTTCTAGACAAGTCCCTCAATCTTGTCACACAAATTTATATTATTTTGGACTCTTTAATCAACAATGGTAGTTGTCTCCTAAGAGTCTTTGCGAGAGTCAATAAATGTAAAGAAGCGAACAAGAGAATGCGAATCTCAGTCATTTTTCTTCATTCTTCCAACAACAAATAATAATTGCAAAGAATGTTGCCACTGTTGTAATACTTAGCAAGGGAATTGTCATACAGAGATTAAGGAACTAAAATTGAAAAATGTCTATTAAGGATACTTTGATCAATTTTCGATAAAGATAAATGGTCATAGGGCATTGCTTCAAGTTTCAACAGACCTTGGATATTCCTCACATGAAACTTCTGGACTATATTATCGAGGAGGAGTGGATATTTGGAGGCCATGTCTTTCTTGGTCAATTGAAGACCCTAACAGACTCTTGAAAGAAAATGAATTTTTACTTTTGAAGACCAACCACACCATTACTCGGTTCTTGTAATCACCCAATTCTTCTTATAAAGATACAAGGCAATTCCATCTTTCCTAGCATATGCTAAATTTATTGAATGATCAAGAAATGTTGGTACTAACAAACTTGGCAGGGACAACTACTCTAACCCTATGACTAGGAAGTTGGTTGAGTGTTGACATCCTTGGCTTGGAAGGTATCGATGCTAACTATTCTCAAGGCTATATTAGGAAGTTGGCATAGTGTCCTATCCAACTAAAAATGGAGGATATCTATTAAGTATGGTCGAGAAACCCTTCTTCAATTAAATTCTTGACAAGTATTGGATAATACTATGTATGAATAAGAGGGAACATAAGAAACTTTTTGTTGGTGGAGATTTTTGAAAGTCAAAGCTCCGATGAAGTCTAAAATTTTTATGTGATTAGCATTAGGTAATATATCCTTGAAATGGGAGGTCTGCCAAAAACCCTTCTTCAAGTAAATTCATGACAAGTCTTGGATAATGCTATGTATGAAGAAGAGGGATCATAAGAAACTTCGTGGTGGGGGATATTTTGGAAAGCCAAAGCACATATGAGGTCTAAAGTTTTTATGTGATTAGCATTCGGTAACAAACCCTTGAACTGGGAGGTCCTCCAAAGAAGGGCACAACAAGGTCCAAGGAAATGTGCACCTTGTTGGAGAGAGGTGGAGACAATAGATCATTTTTCTTTACTAAGGAGTTCTCAAAGGCTATTTTTCCACTAGCTTGAGATCAAGAATCTTGGCAAGAGGAATCCTGGTTAGACTATTAAAGGAAATGGATCGAAGATAAATCTATCAAAACATAGATCTCTTCATCTAATTGCACTTAGATCCATTTGACCAACAATGAACTCTAAAATCTTCTAGGAGGATTTCCCCCATTCCATGGTCAACACTAAATCAAACACCTCTATGATGGAATAAAATATATCACAAAGCCAAAAGTCCCTCCCCATGGAATGGGCCATCCTCACCACAAACTTCAAAGAATCTCAAATCCATTCCCATCATTGGTATTGCCAATCGACACCATCATTAAAAGATGGAAGAATAAACCATATACCCAACATGATTTTTGAAAAAAACCTACAATATAATGAAGGAAAAGGAATGAGAAGAGTAAGAAATAAAGCATTCAACACAAAAGGAAAACAAGAGCGAACATAAACCATGCCTCTCATATCTTCAACAATAATGATTATGGTATCCTTTAAACTCCCCTTCGAGCTCTCCATAACAATGAGTTGTGGGGCTATAAAGGCCTCTCATGAAAAAAACTCTACAAATGTGAAATTTTGTAAAATCAATTTCACTAAGCACAAGAATGCTTTGTGAGAATTTTTTTAATGGCAAGAGCACTCTCAGTCACTCAAGTAAACCTCTTGACTCACTTAGGGAGTGCTCTAGGTTCCTCGAGTTCACTCCAAAAACACTAGAGAAGTGCACTTGTGAGAGTGCCTCCCATGGAGGCATGGAGCACTTCTGCATACCCCAGAGAGTTCTCCCAAATAGGTTTGTCACAAGAGTGTGCTATCAAAGGTGCTTCCAAGACTCTCGCACTCAAAGCACTCAAAGAGATCGAGAATCAACAATTGTGGGAAGAATTCAGTGAAGAAAAAACAACATTCAAACTAAGTAAGTAGCATGAGGTAGCAACAAAAGCGAGTTATTCACTATCACGATTCAAATGTATGCATCCAAAATGAAGGAAGACCATAATGTAAAACAAGGTCGATGTATCTCAATTATTCTACCTTGGGCCCAGATAGTCAAAATCAAGGAAAAATCTATATGAATAGAACCAAATGGCCACAAGTGACATGTTTTCACTTCTCCAATGGGTGGAACATACCATAACATCACTTGAACTACTATTCAACATTTAAGACATCAAAGTCGTGCATGAGAAATAGAACCACAAAAGGTTTGACATCAACAAATTCATTCATAAAGGTTCAACTACTAACATAAGATATGAGAGCCACCATCAAGAATGCCATGAAATTTGCAAAGAGAAATAAATTAGCATTTGCAGCATTTCAAGTGAACAAAGCAACAATGTGATGGGAGGAGGCAATCCAACGATGTTTGAAATTAAAAATAGAACAATTCATGCAAAAGGAAATCAGACTCTTAGTAAAACAAATATTGCCTTGCAATATTCACACCCATGACACTACAACAAATAGAAAAAATTAGCCAAACCAAACAAGGATTATGCAACACAATCTCTAAACTTTCTAAATAGAAATTGCATAATACTAACCCTAGATTTTTTAAAATTATCATAAGGCTATCGAGACACATGCACAACAACCACCAATAGTAATCAATCTCAAGAAATTGACAAAGCAACTCAATTTCTTGACTATGGAGTCTATACTGACTTTAGCTTCCTTTACTTTCAAATCTTCAAATCATGCAAAGCCAAGAGGCCTTCGAACTTTGCAAGATTTTTAAAGCAATATTTTACAAAAAAGACTTGGGAACGAAGCATTCCTTGGGACATTCTATACGCATATACTTATATATTATCATGCATATATTTTCAAATAAAGAGGGCTTGTACAATAGGACCTAGCTCATTGGTAAATAGGGTGGCGATATTTCCCCCACCCCACCCACCATAATTACCAAAATAAAGAAAATGTTAGCCCCTTCTAAGCCATCATGGTTGTGCAAATGGAATGAGTATTATGATGGATAGAGTTCCTAGCCTTGGTGCCAACACCTTCAAAAAAATGTATAGAATGCCAAAGTAATTGTGGAAAATGTAAATTTTGCTAATAATACAATACGATATTATTAAGAGCTTAAAAATGTGATTCATAGCAGATTAGAACAAAAAAAAATTAGTACAAGTCTCAATACTTCATAACTAGTGGTAAACTATTTAGAAGTTACAAAGTAAAAAAAAATCGCATGAAGTAGAATAGGAAATGAAGTTTAACCAAAGAACATAATCCATCTAGCAATCATAAAGTTATGAACTAGATTGGAAGGAGTAGAATATGAAATGTAATAGGCCATTGTCACCAAAGAGTTAGAGCATGTATAAAATAATGTTTACAAGATAGGTCATGTGCCTAATTTATAAAAGGGATACTAGAAACTGAAAAACTAAATAGAGTTAAAGTCTATGACAAGTAAAGCAATTAAAAAAAAACAGAAACAATTCTACTATCTATTGTTGTTTTTTCTTGCCATGAGCAATTCTCAAAACCCTAATCAGCAATGAATGAAATGAGTCAATGACAATTAGAATAATCAAAGAAGATGGATTGGAGTTTTTATAAGCTCTAAACCCTCGAAGTCCACAATAGAAAAAGGAAAATAATTAGTCATATTTCAACCATATGGAGAGTGTTCCCATGAGTGCTAGGAACATTCTTGGGAGCACTTGGAACTGTAGCTACCCAAGTCAAGCACACACTCTTACAACACTATATCTAGCACAAGAGAAAGAGGGGCAAGTGAATTCCCATGCAATATAGGTTTCTACTAGGCCCTCCACATTTTTCCCATGACAAATTGTTCTTGGATGATCCAATGAAATTGAACCTCAAAACCCACTTCCAGGAAATATTGAACAATTTTATTGGGAAAAAAGAAAGCATTTCTAGCTTTATATGTTTTTCAATGGACAAAAAGAAAGCATTCTGAGCTTTTCATGTTTTCAAAATTCAAAACCATGTTCTTATTTTTTACTGCCTTGATTATTATTGCCATGACACATTTACTACCTTGATTATTATTACCATGAAACAAATTCTGTTAAACAAGAAGTTGTCCAGGTGATTTATATTTTTGTTTGTGGCAAATCTACTTGCTAAAGTTTCTTTTGTATTGATGCATGTTGTAGTCACTAGGACATCTAAGTAGGAAGACCAAATCTAAATGTTTTTCTTTTGCAATGTAGCCTTTTGAAAAACATATATTAATATGGATTCTACAAAATTTATGGTAATGTGAATGCCACATTAAATCAATAAATAAAGATGATAAACTTCCAAGAAAATGAATCCAATGTGATATGTTAGTTAAAGATGGTATATATTTACGCCTGAAACAAAGTCATTCATTTGGGCAATTCTAAAGAGTACCGATACTTTACAAGAAATATCTTTGTCTGAAATAACCTAGCCTGTGAATGTTGTTAGGATGTCATGCCAAAGACTCAAGAGTTCTTATTTGATGGAAGGGCAACAAGTTCAAACTCTTATCATTTACGTTCCAAGTTTCTTTGTAGCAGACGTGTGTAGAATTGTGACACCACAAGTTAGTAGATGACCATGCCATGTCAATCAATCCATGTCATCAGCATTGACTGACATGATAACATGCATAGATTCCTTAAAAAGGCTTAGTACATTAACAATAAATTTTAGAAAAGTTTACTTCGGTTGAAACTTCACAGTTCCAATAATGCCATCCAAAAAATTATGTCAATCGAATGTATATGGATTGACATTTTTTTTAATAAATTAATTCAAACAGAGCTCATGTAATTTTCACATTTCTATATTGATGATATGATTACTGTAGATATATTTTTGTCATCCCAATAATATTTAAATGCATTCGGTTTCAAAATCCATTATAAAACACCTACCACTATATAGAAGCTTGAACAAACAAGTAATGAAAAAGATAAGTACATAGAAGAAAAAATAAAATAAAAAACCCTAAATAGTGTTTGATGTGAGAAACAAACCTCTGTTGCATCTAGCAAGAGCCCTTCATCCTTGTACAAAACTCCACAGTGTGTGAGAGAAAAAAACATTATGGGGATCAAGCACAATAGCTTTTGTAAATCATTCAAATGCCTTCAGAATGAGACCTTGTATATGGAGACAAATTCCTTTTCCAATGTGAGCCTCGACATTGGTAGGCTCTGTTTCCGTAAAAATTTCATAGAGACCAAGTGCATTTGAAAACTTATTCCTTGATTGAAGAATATTGGCATACAACAACACATCCTTCCTTTGAAACCTTCTAAGCAATGAGGATGAAGGGGAGGAGGCAGGAAGAGGAGCATAAGTAGAAGTAGGGTTGGTACTAGAAGTACTGCTCATTGAAGGATGACTCACTGATCCATTGAAATTGAAAGGAAATGGCATCTTTGAGTGCTCATTGTAGCCTGTAACATCATCTCTCTCCTTTCTGGCATTCACTATCTAAGATTGAGGAGATTGAGTGACTTGAGGTTCTTTCCATGCCATAATTGGACCCATTCCACTCTTCAACGCCCCTAGTTTTCCATATTCTTCACTTCACAACCTTGCTTGGCCAAAATGAAAAAACATGCCCATGATTACAAACTTATTTAAAAAATCAAGTCATATAGTAACTTCGTTGAAAGCCATTCCCAACAACGGATTGAATCCAACATAGGGTTTAAGTTATTTTATGCAAATGAAATCCAGTCTTGAAGACCACATTCTTTGTCATGTATTTTATTTTGTATTAGGAGGTGGAACTTTCTCTCCACAACATTGGGCCCAAAACCAAAAGAGCCTCTTTCTAAGCATGTTCAGACACTATAATTCCCCCCCATATCTTCTTGAAGCAGACTTGACCACCAGTGTCCTCTTAAACATAAAGGAACAAAGGGGAATTATAAAAGAAGAGTCGCCAATCCTGCCAAACTCTTGGAAATCCCGAAGATCTTATTGATAATTAGAAAATATCACAACCATTATTGTTGTTCAGTGTTATATACGATACCCTATATGTTATCTTTTGTCGAATAATTTTCAAATTTAAAGATATCAATTATTGAGATGATATTATTAGCTTTTCCCAGATGCATGTATTATTTCATCATCTTAATGTTGGAACTAGTTCTGCACAAGATTGGTATTAGACTAAGTCGTTGAGGTTCTTTTGAACAACCCAAAAAATTTCCTTCCAGTTTGGCTACATCACAGTTGACAAAACTAAGCAGAAAAAAAGTCAGAAATGGTAGTCAAATATAAATTGCAAGTCAAAGTTGGAATCAATCGAATGTCGGTCAAGACAAAAGTCTCTTTTCTAAATTGTTGATTATGATTTTCAATTGACAAAACCTAGGTTTAAATCTGCACCCTGAACTCTTCTTCGTTATTAGTCCATGTCCTAGCACAACTTGGGGAATCTATGAAGATCCCATTGACTATAAAATTACTACCATGAACGGCTGGGAAAATGGACATCCTTTATTACATCAACATGGTAAGAATTTTTCACAATTGAGTGGAACTCATCTCCCAGGCATATTCCATAGGAGGACAACATTCAACTATCAGTGTATGTTTATCCTATGGTGGCCACTATCTCCATCAAGGAAAAGACTCTGATAACCATTGGATATTGAAGCAATACAAGATGGGCAATCTACTCTACTATCAAATGTTAGAACTTTAGCTAGAAGAACTAAAGAAAACAAGCTTCTAATCAAACCAAATCTCTTTATACATGAATGAATGAAAAGAGCATCATCTAACCTGCGTTATATGCATATCCTATAGTGGGCACTATCTCCACCAAGGTAAATACTATGTTGGCCATTGGATATGCAACCAATGCAAGCTACACAAACTAGTCTACTGCTGAAAATTATAGTAAAAAACAAACTGAATGTGTGTATAACCTTGTTCAGGTAAAACATTAGCTAGCAATGTCAAAAAAAGCAAGCTTGTAATCACATCAAATCTCAATCATGGTCTGGTTATAAATTGTGTAAGGGAAAATCCACTTGTCCAGATTGTTGAATATGATTTTAAGTATAAAGGATCTAGGTTTAATTGCACACCCTACACTCTTCTTCATTGGTCCATATTCTAGGATGGCTTGGAAATCACTACCATGAACAAGTTGGAAAATTAAATTCCTTTTATCACAGAAAATGGAAAGCATTTTGATAATTGAAGAAGAGTATCTCCTAGACATATGCCAAAAGAGAAAATCATCCAACCTATAGTGCATGCATATCCCATGGTGGGCACCATCTCCACCTAGGTTAAGACTCTAAGTTAGTCCATGTTCTAGATTCTTTTTCTTTTGTGCAAAGGGAGGGGGTGGTTAGATGGTAAGATATAAGTCCCTTCTCTAGACAGTTGAATGCGATTTTCAGTTGAGAGGACCTAGATTAAAATGCACACTCTACACTCGTCTTCACTAGTCCATGTTCTACTAATTGCAGATATGATTTAATATAAAATCACTACCATGATCAAGTATTAAAATAGACATTCCTTTTATCATATCAAAATGGAAAGCACTTTTCACAATTGAAAGGAAAGAGATCTCCCAAACAGTTCCACAAGAGAAAATCATCCAACTTTCTATGTACGCATATCCTATGGTAGACATTATCTCCACCAAGGTAAAGACATGTTGACTATTGGATTTGCTATCGATCCAAGTTGGGCAATCTATTCTACTACCATATGTTATAGTTGGATACAAACTGAACATGTGTATAGCCCTATTCAAGTAAAATTTTAGCTAGAATAGTTAACAAAAACAAGCTTGTAATCAAATCAAATCCCGATTATTGTCTAGATATAAGTTGTTAAGAAATAGGGTTATGCATTTTTTTAATCCAGTAAGATAGAAATCTCTTCTCCAAATTGTTGAATGTGATTTTTCGGTTGAGAGGGCCTAGGTTTAATGCACACTCTACAATATTCTTCATTGGACCCTACTCTAGCCTCTATGATGGCTTCGTAAATATACGCATATCTCATTGACTATAAAAGCACTACCATGAACAAGTGGGAAAATGGGAATTCCTTTTATTACATAAAAATGGAATGCGTTTTTCACTATTGAATGGAAAGAATATCTCCTAGACCGATGCCATAGGACGAAAATGTCCAACCTACAATGTATGCATATCTTACAGTGGACACTATCTCCACCAAGGTAAAGACCCTACTAACCATTGGATGTGAAATCAATCCAAGATGGGAAATATACTCTACTGCCAAATGTTATAGCCTATACATGTAAAAAAATTAGCCAACATAGTCAACAAAAGCAAGCTTGTAATCAAATCCAAATCTCAAACATAGTTAGAAGTGGTAAAGAGCTAAGGTCATTTTTTTTAACTTGGTGAAGTTCAAAGCTCAAATTTATTTCTACCACATGTCACTGTGATTTGCACCAACCATTTTAGGAAATTTTAATCATTACAATCCACCGACTTGCATTACAGTGTTGCTCATAGCAATATGAGTGACTCAAGCTCTCTCCAAATCACCTTCCCAATAAGGGAGGAAGAACAATAAAATCTCATTAGCTTGTATATACATATCATAGGGGATTTTAAAGCATGACAAATAACAATCACCACGTAGTGAGTCATTAACTTATTTCCTTTTTCATCCTATCTCTTAAATATCACATTATTCCCATTTAATAGACAAGAGGAAATGCTCACTGTATGGTGGTTATTGTTTTCCTTTAAAATACACCCAACATTCTTTGTGATAAAAAACCTAGAAAGGAAAAATGGATTTTTCTCTTGTTTAGTTATAATATTTTCCCCATGTTCAACCCAAGGACTTTATCCTTCTAATAATCAAAAGTTGAAAACTGTTGACATATATCAATCTATTTTCTTTAGAAGATTACAATAGATATAAGAAAATCCTACATCAGAAAAAGACATAAGAAGCCTACCTTGTAAGGGGAGCGATTGATCTTCCAAGTAGACTTGCATGGAATTCTGACATTAGATGAGAAAATCCCCTCACTTCCAATAGGAGAAGTAGAGTAAGGAAAACCAGGATTGTTCCTCCATGGTCATTCTTAAATGTGAAAATATTCCTGCTTGGACTCATAAGTGACTTGATCGAATCGCTGAGACCGCCATATATTTCTGTGGACTTCTCTAGAGTGGCAAGAGTGGCTGGACCAAAAATATCATCCATAGAGATGTCGTTTCTCAAAAATGTGGAGAGTGCGCACATAAAGGATGAAGATACATCATCACGGCCCTCAACAGTGGAGCGAGTGGGCGAAGCTAAAGACTGAGGCTATTTTCGATGAGGGAAAATCCATTGAGCCCGGACCCTGTTTTGCTGGGAATGAACCTATCACCGTACATTGTGCTGCGAGTGGGGGAGGGGGTTCTGAGACTGGAATTTTCTCTCGAGAGGCTAGGAGAGCTCACTATTGTTTCTAAGTGCAAGGAACTTAGATACATTCTAGGAGGAAACTTCAACCATGATTGCTTGCTTCTTGAATCCATTGCGCTGAGTAACACTATTGTTCTGTCTCTGCAAAATGGAATCACAAGGATTTCGATTTCATGACACAATTAAAAATACCATAAGGAACAATATAAATTCAAGCACAACCGCCTATTTCGGGAATCCCGCCGAGTAACATTTTTGTTCAGTCCCGTACAAATGGAATCATGGAATCACAATGGACTTTGTGACGCAATTAAAAATACCATAAAGTAAAATATAAATCTTCTTTGGGAGATTTTAGGCTCCATCTAGGATGATCCCATTATGATATTTTCCATATCATAGAGGGAGTTAGGGTTTATATCTTGGTTAAGGATTGCAAAACAAGTTCATTAACAAAATATGAGAATGGTAATATGGGCACAATTATTATGTATTATTGTATAATAAGAATGGGTTTAATGGCTTCTATTATGGATGGGGAAGGAAAACAAGATCTTTAGTCCCTAAAAAAAAATTCTCTAGTTTAATGGACGTGGATAAGGCCTCAAATCACCACAAATATCCTATTTAAGATATATTTATCCTTCAAGTGTTTTAAGGATGTTATTTGAAGATTTTTTGTGCCATAGTTGGGACTTGGGGCCTCTAATTTTGGCCTCAGTATCATTATGAGGTTTTTTGCACCATGTATGGCACTTGGGACCTTAACCATGTTCAAGGAAGGATCATAAGGTGTTTGGGTCATATTTGAATCTTCCCATGATCAATATTTTTGAACAAGTATTTGAATTACCACATAGGACATCTCTATGGGATATTTGGCCTCTATGGGGGATCTTTATCACCATTGCTATTATTTACATGATAAGAATGGGTATTTGGGAATATACTATCTTAAGGGAAGGTGAAAAGAGGGCCTTAGGCCCTAAATAAAGCTTATAGAGTTCAAGGAACATGAATCAACTATAAAAAAACCACAAAGATCATCTTCAAGGGATATTCAAATTTCAACTTAGATATGGGAGCCATGACATGTTATTCTACATAAAGAGCCACAAAAATTGTTAGTATGTATGATTTTCTAATGATAGTGTGTGCACATTCTAAGAATGTGAATTCACTATTATAATTTGTCCATATTTTTCTAACACATGCATCTATAGAATTTTTATAGAATAATATGGTTTTAGAGTAATCTAGATTTATATTAATTAACCAAGTTTAAATCAACATACTTTGAATTCAAATTAATAAAATCATTGTCTCTATGAATCTAGTGCAATAATCAACCATGGTATGTAACAACATCGCTAAAACCCCACAAATTCATAATGTATTTGACTCAGTTTTAAGCCTTTCAATTTAATTCCCTGTGAATGTGATCAAAGGATATAACTTTGATGGTTCTAATCAACTCCGCAACTCTAATCATCTATTAATCCAATAAAGAAATATTCAAAGAAGTATAACCTTTCAGCCAATTTATAACAACCTTTGAATCCTCTACACCAGTAAATGATGAAATTAGTGACTAGGTGACTAAAAAAGTTAGTCACCCCAATTATTTCAAGTGAATTACTACTAAATTTGAGCAATTTTCAGTGACCAAACTAAATATGACTAACTTAAATGACTAATTAGTCATTTAAGTTAGTTGCTTTTAGTTTAGTCACTTATTATCTAGTCATATATTTTATCCCAAGACTAAATTAGTCGTTTAACTTAGTCATTTTTAGTTCGGTCACTTAAAATTGCTCAAATTTAGTATTAATTCATTTGAAATAATTGCGGTGACTAACTTTTTTAGTTACTTTAGTCATGCATTTTGAATATTTTCACCGCAAAAGTAAGAAATGAAATGGATTTGCAACCAACAACAAACATACATTTATTGGTTATTTTGCCATGCCGTGAAATAAATGAGGTTGAAAATTTGGTTTAACTCTCTTCATTCCTCCAGATATTATAGATTTACAGGATGGAAACAAATAATGTCTAAATGGATGGTAGTCATTAACAATGATTTAGTTTATGCAATTTAGAAATTTTTTAATTTAATTTTAAACTAGCAATTGCACTAAATGTTGCAAAGGAAACGCCGTAAAACATAAACTCGAGAAGAATCGCGACATTTTAAAAAATGATTGAAGATAAAAAATAATAAACAAAATTCCATTCAAAGCAAGAAGTTAAAAGAAAAATTACTTGCATTATGCCAAATTGATAGGTTTTATAACCTTTCCAATATAGATTGTCTCTTAATTTTCAAAGATGGTCTTTTAAGTTCCAATAGCAAATATTTGATAGATTTGTATTGGTAGATTTTGAAAAAATACGGGTAGTAGATGACATTAGATAAGCTAAATAAAATAATATTAATTCATGAACAATATGATGGATATGACTATCTTTCCAAATCTAAATTTGCATCACAACTTTACAAATTTCATGCATCATCACTTATTATATGAAAATGAGGTAGACATCAACTCACAATTATTCATAACCTTTAGTGTAATTTGGTGTAAAATCTACAATTTTGATGGGAAACAAATGAGCTAGACATCAAATTCCAATTATTCATTACTTTCAGTGAAATTTGGTGTAAAATATACAATTTTGATGAGAAACTCTAGTGTAGTGATGATGTTCAATATCCTCATTGTTTCCACATCATTTTTGACATTGTAAAGAAACATTTTTAATTACATTAACACTAGCAACAAACTATTTTAGTGCTTTGCATTGCCCCCTCACGTGTATATGGCATACATCTCCTAGTGACCAAAATTCTAATATGTATTGTAACTTGTATATATCATCTATTTATGAAGAAAAAACCAATCAAACTTTGTATGTGATCATGAATAAATATCAACATGAAAACTTATGTTAAACTTGTATTGGTTATGGAGTCTTTCATATTTATAATTTATTTACAGTTAGTCATATATCTTATCATATAAAAAAAAATTCAAAAAATTATTATTTTTTAAATAAAAACATACTTAACATTTTAGCATTAAAAATATATTCTACATTGTACATGTCCATTCTTTACCATTTTACATTACAAAGTTATCAAATTTATGTGAAACACATTTTCTAACCTGAATCATATACCATAATATAAAGAAAAAAAATGGAAAAAATGATATAAATTATAATTATAATTATAATTATAAATAAATATATTTTTAACTTGAATTTCTTTTGAAAATTATTGTGAGTGTTAAATAATTCATAATCCATTCAAAATCTATTGTCAATGCAAAAGAGTAAATTCATTATTTTCTCAATTTTGAATGAAGAATGTCATATTAAATTGGATTCATTATCATTAGATATCCAAAAAAAATTAATGAAAAGATTGGTCACATCATATTATATTTTGAATTGATCATGATATCAAGTAATATTGGAAGATAAAACCTTATCACTAAATACAAATGAAATCATTAACACTAATTTTTTTTTTTTTTTTTTTTTTTTTCTTCAGTTTAAAAAAAAATTATAATTAACGAATTTATATGAAATCTTAATATTAGTTTCAAAAATATTTTTATTTATACAATCAATAAAAGATATTAATAATATTTAAAAAAATTGAATATAATTATTCAAAATATTCTTTTGGATGAACGGGTTTAAAGCAAAACTTCATGTTAAACTCTTAACAACACTTTACATTGTTAAGTTAGTCATGTTACTCATTAACATATAAACTTTTAATGGTTTGTGAGCAGTGATATAATTAATTTTCTTTTTTTTGAAATATTTTACACCATCTAATTCTAAATAAAGAATAAGAAGTCTTCTAGCTATCCTTAGCATTAACTAGAACTTTACCAAAAAAACCAAAACTTTGCTAAAGAAACAACATTGACCACCATTGTTTTTGGATACATTTCACAAAACAAGATAGATTACAAAAACTTGAAATCAAAATAATTTTTTAAAATCATTCAACTAGAATACACACTAATTAAATAACTTAGATATTACCGACTAAGTTAAATACTAATACTAATAGACATTAAAAAACCACAAATACTAATAGACATTGCCTAATAAAACTGCAATTTTGCCTTTTTTAGGAAATTTGATAACAATATTTAAATCGTTGTTTAATAATTAAAATAAATTCAGCACCATACACCCAAACTCTTGAAAGTTGATATTTTTTAAAATTTCAATTTAATTTTCTCAAAATCTATCTATAATTATCTGAAATAAATTTTGTGACCAGTTTAGACTTACGCATATTAATATATGATATAACACCTTCACCGGCCGTGGGACTATAGCGATCCATTTTGATGCACAAAGTAAACCACACTTTGGGACAAG
Organism: Pinus albicaulis; assembly: GCA_034641835.2. Taxonomy (NCBI): domain Eukaryota; kingdom Viridiplantae; phylum Streptophyta; class Pinopsida; order Pinales; family Pinaceae; genus Pinus; species Pinus albicaulis. The sequence goes on along the minus strand of CM076581.1, from coordinate 645,031,650 downwards.
TCGCTTCCATTTTCACATGGTAGTTCAGAATTAAAATAATCCCTAACGACCATTGTAACAAATAAAATGCTTACAGCGAAGCAGGTGGCCTACACGATGGGCAGAACACGCCAGTACACATGGTCACATGCACGACCTCAAAAACCGCTTCTCTAATGCTCCAAGCGAAACAGACTAAACTCTGATTGGTGGGAAGCAAAACACCGTGAGCCCATGTGACCGTCTCTCGCTTAGACTAAACTCTGATTGGTGGGAAGCAAAACAGCGTGAGCACATGTCACCGTATTTCACGTATTAAAATAGTTTATGGTAATCTGGCAACATGGTTTGTATACCTTTACTCGTGTCTAAACGGCCATTACAACTCTCAGCTTTGAACTGGACTGGATTGCTGAATGAATGACAGGTAGTCTCCAAAAACACCCTTTAATTCGTTCACGCTTCGTTGTTTTTATCGATATTTTCAATGTCTCAATCGGTGCACCGAGTTATATACAGCTTCAAAAGCAACTCTCAAAAATTCCCCAAACTTGATAACCTCTTCAAATCGGCATTTGATAACTTTCTGAAAATTCAATTAAATGGTTAGCATTGGTTATAAAAATGATTGCAAGAACCTTACATTAAACTTGCGTGATCTGCAGGTCACAGCTCCATCTTGAATAGGCCGGATCCCAAAATGATATAAACAGAATTCATCCGAATTTGAAGATACCGTGAAAATATTTACAAATACATGAGTAACCAGGCACAAGGATCCACTTCTTATTGATTTATAAACCAGTGCCCAATCCTTCTAACAAGGTGAGTTAAATTAAGCTTTTCTTTTTCTTATATTTTACCCCCTTTTTTATGTGTAGCGGCGTGGGGAGATTTTAATATTTCATGGTGAACGAAAGTTATAATCTACTGATTTTAGAGGTTGAAAGATCATAGTTTTATGGACCTGCTATCCACATCTTATATTATACTCTGGCTAAGATATGGAGTTTCAGCCGACTATGTTCAATGATGGTAATTTAAATTAGACCCCCCTTTTTTAAAATCCCTTTTGGTGTTTGGCGTGGGGGACAGGAGAGAGAATTTTCATTTTATGTTTCATAATGGACAAAATAAATATATAATTTTGTGATACCAGAGCTTTTAATTTCGAGGATCTGCTATCCAAATCTTATTTTATACTCTCTCTAAGATCTCTAGTTTCAGTTTACTATGTCAAAGTATGACGCTTTCAATATGGAAACGGGGAGCTCTACGCTCCCTGTCTGTCTCATTACTGTTGAGATTGATCAATAATGCCCCTTCTGATACACCACGTCATATTTGCACATAGAAAAACAAGGTGCATTCTACCGCCCAATTAGGATTGGTTCAACCACGGGTGAACCATCAAATCTTGTTTTGTGTCTGCATAATGATACATTACATTTAGATTGTGCATTGAATATATTCAATAACACAAATCCTTCTAAACCCTGACCTGATGTGCACCTCTAGGGTGTGAAGCTCGAGGATGCATATTTTGACTTCACAAATTCATACAAAAGGCTGACGTATCACACGTTGGAATTCAAACTATGCAACGTTGAACTTACCAACCTTGAGGGTGCATACTAGACTCATGGTTAGATAGGTATCTACTAGTTGCCAAGCATATACAGCCATTTATGCAAGAAGGGATATTGATAGCTCTGTCCAGCTTAGAGTAGGAAGGAAATGCATCCCTCGATTCTATCCTTAGTCCTTGAATTGGTTTGTTCATTAGATCTATGGATCAACTTACGCACTGACGGTAGGAAGTAGGTTGTTAAGGTTGGTTATCACTTAATGCTTAAATTGTCAATCTGTTTAAATAAATATGTCAGTGAACTTTACAAATTTACAAGGCATGTTTCACTCTGTTTTGGAAGCTTGGAATTCCTATTTTGGCACTTCAAAGGATTATGGTAAAGCTCACCCAAGGGGGCTTTTATCTTTTATTTTTTCTTTTGGAAATTGCTTGAGAAACATGCCCCGAGGTTGGGGGCTACACTGCATAACACAAACTTCTTTCAGCTTAGTTATCTGTTCTGAGAGGTATCTATTCCTCCAAATTTTCCTGGTATTTGCACTTAGCCTCATCCTTCTTCGACATCCCATTCAGGTGGGACAGAAAACGGCAATAATGGCACCCTGGTAAGGGTCTTTTGTTAAATTCGCACCTCTGATTTCTATGTTTCTGGGAGCTTGTTACTCAATTCTGGCATAACAAGTTGAGTAACAAGCTCCCAGAAACATAGAAATCAGAGGTGCGAATTTAACAAAAGACCCTTACCAGGGTGCCATTATTGATAGAGGATATGTAATTTTCATTAAATCGGCCTGCCCAGGATAAATTTTCAGGTAACATATCCCAGGGTAAACCTCCTGGACACAACTCATGATTAGATCATCAACTATCACGTCACTAAGAGCAACATGTCACAAAGTGGGGTTTGAACCCGAATAGGAAGGTAACAATTTTCTTCACAACCACTTGAGCTACACCAAATAAATTACCTAGGATAATATGTATCTATGTATATTGATTGATAAGAAAGGTGATTCTATCTTCTAAACTGACTGTTTGCTAAAGCCTAAAACTTCTTTCTAACTGGTTTTTCAAATTTCTAGTTCAGATTTTGTTTTCTTTTAATTATCACTAAATAGCCATAGAAAAGGGACATAGCTTATTCAATACGTTGACATCCTTCCAAAGGCATATAAACCAGCCAGATTCTGCCAGTCTAATGGACAATATAACAGCAAAGCTTAACACCAACATACCAAAATTGAAAAGACCAATGTGACTATGTAGCGCCTATAGCTCCAGGACCACTTCCTGTTTGCCTCCAGCCTCCTGATGAAAATGCGTCACAATCTTGATGCTTTCCATCAAATCATCAAGGATCTGTTCTGCTTGTTCTGATACCATCCCTCTCACTTATCTATTAATTTGTTAAGTATTCCTTCAGCTGGCCTAGCTCCAGAAAAACAAATTTCTTGAAGGAGTGACAGTCCTGGTTCGTTCTCAATTCTTTTTCCTATTGTAACAACACCAGCCCCCTCAACACCTTTTTAAGGGAATGGGGTGTCTAGACACGATCTCCAAGATTACTTTATGGAGATGGGGTTATCAAAAATCCCATTCCTTCAACCACCTTAAAGCTCTTCTCTGTGATCACCATCGTCTTCTGCTCATCGAGATCTCTCCAACAATATAAATCTCATCAAAATCCAAGCTTTGGATGCAAAGTTATGCCCATTTGAAGATTTTTCCTCCGAGGCGCTGCATCAACATCCATACCATTGCTATGTGTTAGACATGTGGTAGTCATTTTTCCCTTGTGTCCCCATTGTACAATACCATGTCAACTATATGTGGTTGACACATGGCAGCACTAGATAGGGCCACATGCTCAAAAGGGCATGTTAGCGTGATGCTCGCATTTGGATTTGAGATTTCCCAAAATCCTTGTTGCAATGGTTTTTCAGATCTCCATACTTAGTGATTCCTCCGAGAATTGCAGGACTTCCGAATCCATCCAAATCTTAGGTCTTCCTTTTTTCCACTACAGTCAACTAGTTGACCTTCCAGATAATCTGAATCTGAGAAATTTCAAAAGTCCCCGTTAAAGGAATTTTCAGATTTTTGATCCCCGCTGCTTGAGCCTTTTGTCATCCATGTCACATCACCTGGCCTCCACCTCAGCATCGTTGCACCACCCTAATCCTCGTCAGCACCTGCCATGATAGCCTGGGTCCATGCATCAAACTCTCTCTTATTCATATATCCAAGTTTTTATCTTTTCCAAGTTCATCCATGTCCATCCATATTTAGAGAAACCGAAAAGTCTCGGTTTGCAAAACTTTGAATTTTCGGATTCCACATCTCCCCTGCAATATAGCGCCACACTATGTTGCAGGAAACGTGGGTCCCACCCCCATTTCACCCAAAAAAACGAAATGGAAATGCGTTTCTGCGTACCGTACGACCGTGTTTCTGTTAAATTTAGATAACAATGGTTTTCTATGCTTGATGCATTTTTACTTCAATCTTTCATAGGCCCAATACAAGATAGCAATCACATACTTTTGAAAGTAAAATGCTGATAGAAAACAATAATAGATCAATAGAAGACAAGCCAAATATAGATCAGATTTACAATTCCTGATGTCCAGCAAAGATATGAGATATTGTTGCGTTATGATGGTCAGCAGGATGCTTCAACCAGCAAAGTCTTTCTTGGTCAGCGAACACTTACATGTGTCACACCCACAACCCTTAAACACAACTCATCACAAGTCAATGCAAGTCAAACCAGGGACAACGCAGAAAAGTCAATGTAGGCAGCTTTAGAAAAGTCAATGCAACAAACTAGGGCTTCGGTCAAACAACCCAAAATTCCTCGATTTTAGTGCCCAGTTGTACAACCTCCTAAAATCAAAATTTCTGCAGAAGATTGAGGTCAAAGTTCAAACGACCAAGGGTTGACCACGGTCAATGCTGCAGCATAAAAGCCCTAAACAGATTAGCACAGAAAACAACAAGAAGCCCTAAATAGATCAGCGCAGAAAATAGCAGCTTCGCTGCACATGTGTGAGAAGAAAAGGGCCTCCAAAGGCTATCGAACCAATCAGATCACAAAGGGAGAATGTGTGATGAGATGATGAGAAAATGACCTCCAAGTCTATCCAATTTATATCCATCAATGAGGGTATGTGACACATCTCTTAGGCACATGGGATAAATCTAGCCAACCTTGCACATGTGGAAAAAAAATTCAAAATCAATGTTCTGCTCATCCGATCAAGATGATCTTTAGATCAATCTTGCACCTCTCCGAAAGAGGAATCCAACAAAAATATGACCATCGTCATATGAGCAGTGCAACATGGAGTTTGGACCTAGTTGCCCAAAATTAATAGTTTCCTTCCACTTAAAGCGACTTAAGTTGTGTTTTATTTTTTTGGGTTTGCTTGCCTTTTTTTTTTTTTTTAATTGTTTACTTTGTCTTTTGGATGCTTCTAGATGGCTATCTAAACTTACAAAAAGACATTTCACATAACATTTCTTAAATATCCTAAATTCTAATATATATATATATATATCGTTTTTTCGTTTCCAAAATTTGGGGAGGTCACGTTTCGTATTGTTTCCGTTTCCCCGTTTTGTGCAACTTAGGCACCACATCAACTACCATGTCATCTCCTTGGTGCATAGTGCCACACCAACACACCATGTGGCATTCTTGGTGAGCTTGTAACATCTGTTGAGATTTTGTGTATTTGGGGTAGCATCAATTGTGCTCTAGGTCCCAATTTTTGAGGAAGGACTAGAGTTCACCTGATCTACTAGATTCAGAAATGGATTTGGGAAATTTCATCTGGTTTAGGAGATATTTAATTAATTAATTATTTTAATGTATTTTCTAAGTTAAAACTTAGGAAAATAAAATAATTAAAGTGAATTTAATTAAACATGTGATGAAATTGTCTTAAGTCACACGGATCAAGCTTTCTTTTAATCTTAGCCATTGATTCAAGATCTGATCATGGCCGTTGATTTGTCAACGAGAAAAGTATAAAGGAATGGTTTGGGGTCATTTGTAAAGACACACAGAGGTAGAGCACTGAAGCTAAGCTGAGATTCTAGGGCGGGGTTGGCTAAGAATACTCAGAAGTGCTTCAGCTGCAGAGAGGGGAATTTAGACCAAGGGGATGATCTGATTCTAGGGTCTAGAATACACAAGAGGCAAAGAAGAGATCAGCTCAAGGACAACGCAGAGGAAGGCAATAGCAGGGACAACGCAATTTTTAGGAAACCCTTCAGGGGTTATGTAGAGACCCTTCAGGGGCAGCGTAGTGACTGCGTCACCCATTCTGGGGTAACATAGTCCCTTCCAGGAGCAGCGTTGAGGGTTTGGAGGCCATCCAAGGCTGACGCAGAGGCTTTCAGGGGCTTCAGAGGCTGACGCAATGCATTTCAGGGGCAGCGCTGGGGTTTCTAGGCCTAGATCTAGCCGAGTTCTGTAAATCCCGTTTGAGGGTGTGGATCAGTTAGTATTTTTGGCCCTAGATCAGCCAGGAGCTGTAGATCTAGAGTTTTCTCTGTCGGGTTTTCCAGATCTGGAACCCAGAGTTGTGTCTTCAAAAATATTCTTAATAATAGAACCCTCCAATAGCCAGAGACTAGTTTTCCCACATTGGGTTTTTCCGGGGACTATTTGTCCAAAAATAACTGTGTCACTTTGTCAATGTGTGCATGTGCTTATTCTAGATCTGAATTGGTAGAGATCTGTTATGTGTTTTGCTTCGATGTTAACTTGAATTTATTCAGTTGATAACTTATATAAGTAGGAGGAGCTTAACCAGATTAACAATAATAATTTCTGCATAAGTGTTAAGATTCAGAAATTTCTACAACATCATCTAGGCTTGTACCTCGTGTCATGCCAGTGTGACACATCATTATGCCACGTTAGCACAACAACCTACCTGTAGGATTCAATAGGCTCACGTGGATTCCATGTAATCCCCACATGGTTTGCTACTCTAGCATCTGGATTTAGGTTTTTTTCAATAAATCCTCCTTTTTGAATTTTCCAAATGCTAGGACTTCCACTCCTTGACAGACTTCAGTGCCATCACTTGACAAATTCCAGGCTCATTTTCTACACTTAATGAATTTCGGGTCTCCTCCCTTATCTGGTCCAATTAATAGATCATTGGATCATTGGGCCATCGGAAAAAACTAAAGAAGGGTCTCCAACAACCTATGGTTGGTCTGGTTAGTGGACCACCAAGCCATCGGGAGAAATGAGTATTTGAAAACTTAAGGCCAATCCAATTAGCGAAGCTCTGCGTTCAAGTCTCTTCGCGACTAAGCTCTCAATCATGGTTCTTGTTAGAACTTATGACCAAGGGTTAGGGCAAAGCACTCCAATCCCCAAATGTCTAAATATCTGCTAAACAATCCTTGAATTCCAGAACTTCTGCAAAGCTCTTGGGCTTGTTCCAAAGGTCTGGAATTGACTTCGATTGGAAAGAAACTTGCCTAAGGACTTCTAAAGGTTAAGAATTCTCCTGCAGTCGATGGAGGCATTCAAAATCATTGCTCACAACTAAGCTACTGCTCTAAGAAGACAAGGAGATGGTCCATGGCCAAATCCACAATTTCACCCAACTAAGTGAAGTTCTTCTCACTCCTTTGGGCTGCAAACTTCAAACCTCAACTCCAAAACTTACAAACAAGGAGGCCAACATTTTGGCTCATCTCTTGAGAAAACAAAGTCCCCGTGACTCAACTACAAATCTATAAACTATCTTCCGGAACTTCCCCAAATAGGCCATTATCCACCCTTTCCAAGGTCTCCAATCAAGGAAAGACCTCCCAATCTTCTCAACACCAAACAAGTGTTGGTTTTCCAGTACCATATATACAAGTACTTTATTTTTGAAACTTGATAATTACTTCCAATGATGTAAGTGATTATTTGCTCTTTCAATGTATCTAAAAGCAATTATACATTAAAAAATTCAACCATAGAAATACTAGAGCAATAAAGATCACAATGCACAAAGAGACAAGAATATTTTACCTTGGGAAAATCCATAATGGGGAAAAGCCCAACCAACCTTTTCCTTAGAGAATCAATGCAATAAGAGATACATCAAAATCAACTAACCAACAAGATGACCATACACCAAGAGGCAAGCCAACCCTCCACAAGATTCAAGACAAGTGTCCTCTATTCTATCCACAAAATCTTGCAACAAGGTCTACTTCGAGTCTACAAGAGGGCTGAAATTCGTCTTGCAACTCTGCCTCAGACTTCGCACTATTGCCACAAATAAACATCCAGATCTCAGCCTCCTTTGATTGCTAGAGTGAGGGTAGATGAATTGTGTCTCTTCCTTCTATTCTCGACCTTGTACTCCTTACCTTCTTCACTCAAAAACAGAGATGTGTGATGGTGATCCAAAGCGTCGCTTGGAGGGATGTCAATAGGCTACTTATAGCCTTCCAATAATGCGAATGGGTGTCTGTCATGGGCAGGTCATCATGATGACTAGGAGGGTTGACTTGGCACTTGTGGAGGCAAAATACAAATTTCAAATTTTCATTTTTCTCGCTTTGATAAGGTCATGCCTTATGAAATTTCTTTTGAATATGAAACAAATAAATATTCCTTTTTATTGCAAGCATGAAGAACATGCTTCAAATAAAATTTTCTTTTACATTTCATTATTACAAGTACAAATGAAATATTATAAAGATTGACCATAGCTACAAAATTCAACAACAAGGATATAGCATAGTTGTTCCATCACATAGTTGGTCTAGCATAGGCCATTCACATTAACTGAATATAGGAAGAGTGCTCAATTCAACTTATATATTCTACTTCACAAAACCACACATCTCAAACTTTCATAGGTAAGATACTTTAAAGAATACCTCTGTATACAACATTCATTCATAAAAGAAAAATAGCAACTAATAATTGAGCACAATTACACATCGTTTCGATGTATCACTACAACATACTCAGTAACCTAGCATGATAACATTCATGAAGCTATGATTCAAAATTTCAAAGCAAGTCATTTCATTAAAAGAATATATACACTTATCTAAGTCACTTAAGCTTTCCTGTAAACTGAAGAAGGGAGAGCCACTTGCCACCCAACCATAGGCTCAACTACACCACTGTTTTCTTGCAACTAGCCACCCTGAGCTAGATTTGATGCCTTAAGAGGAAGACTCACTTAGGGCTTATCGACGTTTAATTTAGGGTAGAGAACATGAATGCCACACTCCACATATAGGAATCAATATTCTACCTTTCAACTACTGAACGAACGCCGGTTAGCACTCATAGTATGGCCACTGTGGGTTTGCATAACACAAAGGGAGTCCTTAATTGATCTGACTGTTCCTCGACGCTTCCCCTTTCTTAGTGCCTTACGTGCTTAGTTAAAAAAAATTATTCAAACAATTCTCCTAACCCTCTAGCTTAGGTTTAAAGTTTCTACACTAAATTCCTTATCCAAATTCAGTTAAACACAAAATTCCACACAGGGTTGCTGTGACTCAAAAGGATTTTTGTCTCCTTATGTGTAGAGTCACAGTCCCAACACCCATGGGTTTTCGCTCCCTTCTCACGGGTTTCTCTGGTTCACTTGCACGTAGTTCTTTGTCTATCTCAGACACTACGACCACATTCGACTGCTTGTTGCTATTCTCTACTTCCGAACCGCATGCACAATACCCAACATGAAAATTCAGGGTTCTCCCTTGGGTTGTGTGGTCAATTTAGAAGTCTCCAAAATGGGTATGTAGCCTATAACTCTAGAGTAGTTTAGTACTACTTCCCATTCCTTTCCGTAGCTGCTGGCAGTTGTGTAGTTCAACTACCATATAAAAAATCTAGACATTTAATTCAGGTAAGATAGGAAACTTCCCATATCCCTCTTACAACTCCCCCCAGATATTGAGATTTGTCTTGGTTGTTCTCTTCTTCAACTTTTGGCTATATATATATATATATATAACCAAATCCCCCTTACAATGTTCCCTCAGGCATCGTGAAATGTGTTGGCTGCTCTCTTCTTCAACTTTTGGCAATACACACATACACAACATATTGCATCGCATAAAATTTGTCAAACTATCCATGTTGATCATCTGCAATAGTATAAGTCTTAATTACAAATTACAAAACTTAGGGGTGTTAGCTCCCCGTAATTCTGAAGGCTGAAAACAGAATCTCGGAGGGCCAACATCAAAACCGCTTCAGGCCTAGCATCTAGCCCTCCTAGACCTAGAGAGAGATCTCTTTGTTAGATATAGTTTTGTTGATTGGGCATTTTAGGCTAGCTATTAGTGCATAGAGGTTTGTTTGAAGATTTGTGGTTGAGACAGCAGAAGAGGGCCATTGAGCTATGGAGTCAAAGATGTGTAAACAACTTTAAATGGATGAATAACCGAAATCATATGTAACCAAGCAAGCTGATCATGTCAATGGATCTCTACAATTTGTGAAATGGAAAGGGAGGAGAGATTAAGGTTGAATGTGAATGCAAAGCAGACCTTCTCTGAATTCTACATTCAGATTTAAGAGGAAAACAAAAACACTGTTTCAAGACTGCGTAGGGTGCCAGTGACAAATCTTGAACAAAATTTTCTTATCCACAGTAAAGAGATAAAGCAATGGCGAAATAAAGGAAAACAGATAACATGAAGAAGTACATCACCATTAAAACATAACATAAGAATCTAGAAACATCAGTGTTCTTTCATTCATCCAAAAAAGAGTGTTTACAACCAAATGAGCCTTTTACAATGGTTTTTCCCTTCGGATCTCTCCCTCTGGTCTCCCCCATGCTACAAAAATGGATGCAGTATTTAACTAAAACTTAAGTTGGTTACTCTATCTTCTTCAGAGATCGTCATTAATTACATTCAAGCTAAAATTGGACAAGTGGAAACATGCAATGGCGGTGACAAGATAAATCTGGCCAAACAGTGGCTGTATTTACTTTAGCAGTCCGTTACTGATTGCAGAGTGATCAGAATCTGGCTAGTGGGATGCTGAAGAGGCAGAGATAAAACAACATTGACATCTGGCTCTTCTTTGGTAAAAAACGGTTGCTGGATGATCTGATCTGATTGCTGTGTTGGCTGTCATGATGGCCATTCTGTTTCTAACTGCCTCTGTCTTTACTGCGTCGGTTACTGTTGCAGTGGAGTTTGAAACGGAAAACCCACTTTCCATTTATAAATGACGCAAAACCCTGTTTGAATTATTGGTCATCAGAATGCAATGCCGTCGTGGAATCTGGTTGGCCAGGTAGGCGGATGTGGAGCAGCGGTGGCGGGAGTCGGTAGGTTGACGTGGAGCAGCGGATTGGTGGACGGTTTGTCAACGTGGAGCAACGACGGTGGGAGTGGTATCAGAGCAGAGGGAAAACGATTTTCGAGGGGGTAGTGAAGTGTTAGGCGGAATAGGATGGGGGTGGTGCGAACTAGCATGGATGCGCCACGTAGCAGGAGCGGCAGTAAGGGGTACCGCTCATTTCGCCCCCCCCCCCCTCGTGGTTAAAGTTCGGGCACTGAGGGGGGGGCTGAAAAGTGTTGAAGACCGTCGGATGCGGAGATGGCGGAAAGGTGCGGGATAGTTAACGTGGAGGGGATGTATGATGTGACGGGTTTGTCGGGTAGCAGAAAGGTGTTAGGAGATTAGCGGGGTGTGCGTGGATGGTGGGGTAGGGGCAGATTTACACTTAAAATCAAACTTATGGTAAAGGGCATAGGGTAAATGATAATATTTAAATGCCTGAAATTCATAACATAGGTTTATAATGGTGATGGCATTAATGATATGGTGGAGTTGGTAATATAAAGTCCGAAAAATTTATATTGGTGATCTTTTAGAACTTAGGATAAGTTCTAAAGGCTTTTTCCAAAACAATTCTTTATGCGCCTTTAACTTGTACTGGGATTTCCAACCTAGGAGAAATCATTCTTTGCCCCTTTTAACCAACAGATCCTTTTTGGAAATAAACGACAACCATGGAATATTATTTTCAATATAAACAGTCTAACCAGAAATAATCAGTCACCTTGAGATTCTGTAAATTACAGGATACTAATAGGGGGTTTAAAAAGTGGTGTTACATCTATGGTTTTGCTGGACTCTCCTATCTTAGCTTTCATCAACCTTTTATTGCATTTGTGCTTGTCTTCGGTGTGTTCTTTTACCTTAAGTGTATTCATCATCTTTGTGTAAAAGTTTCCAATCCTTTTATGAAGAGAAATGTGGAACCCAACCAAAATGTCCTCCACATTTATATTTATCCTTGAAAGAAAAATATATTATGCCTACCATATGTTGTTCCAGGTTTTCGTCACTCATCCAATGCATTGTCACTTAGTTGTTCTTGCTCATTACTAACTTTCTTGAAAGACTTCCATTGATACTCATCTATATGTTCTTACATCTCCATTAATATTGTCCAGACTCCATGCTTTCTTGTTCTTTTTTCCTCAATTTCCAGCGTATCTATACTTATTCTATTTTTCTAGTCTGAGCTACCCCCTTTGGCCACCCCTTTTCCTCCCTTCTGATCTCTTGATCCAAAATGAATCCCAACAAACATCGGATGGACTTTATGGCTTGACTTAATGTGGAAATGTTGGCAAACTCAAAAGGTTGGCTATGGAAGCAAAACTGGAGGGTATGGGGTTGATGATGAGTTTGAAGGATGTAGTTGACAGTGTGAAGGCCCCACACTTTTCCACTCCACTATTGCTCACCTCCAAAATGCTCCATTGCCAATGAAAGCATAAAATTAATAAAATAATTAAAAAAAGTAGAGGAAGACAAATAAAACAAGGATCCATGAACTGGAGCATTTCTTGCAAAGGGACAAAGTGTTGAGTTTTCCTTAGGCCTTAGATCTGGTCTATGGCTAACCAAGCACACAAACACACTAGGAACCCCAACATACAAGCACTTTGCATAGCGAAAATTCAACAATAGTGAAATCAATAAAGTACACAGAGATATTTGGCCCAAATATTGACGTTTATTAATCCATCAATAAAGAATCATTAGGGCTCCATACCAATGATCATGGCCCTTAGATCACTAGTACAACTAGTATACATAGTATACAAAAATTAGGGCTTCAGGTCAGATAACTTTTGACCTTCAAACTACCTAAAACAACAAGAACAAAAATACTTGACTTGCTGATGTAACCAACCCTTCCAGTCCTTATTCCCTTGATGTACCTAGCTTTCCTTTGTCTCCTTCACATATTGATCTGACTCCTTTCAGATCTCTGTCCAACCATCTACTCACAATGCATTTAATCCTTCAAATACACTGCATATATCAGCTTCAACCACTTTAGCTACTCATAGTAAATTTGTCCTTTAATTCACTGTATATATAAGCCTTTGTCCTTGTTGTTCAAGGCTCCTTTCTTGAACAAACTTCAAATAACACATCAACAACCCTCCTTTTCTCAGAACAACAGTCCTAGCCTCATTCATTGACCACCCACAGGCTTGGGATACCAAATTGAGGTCACTCGGTTGCTACATAAGCCTCCTAAGACATTCAACCCCCCTTCCTTTGTGTGCGGCCTCCTTGGATAGGACTCCACCTAGTCTACTAGGCAACCTCAGGCCTTTTGGCCCTATTTGCAGTGTGCTAAGGTATTTCGGCCTTGTACTAGGGATTTTGTGTAGCCTCCACAATGGACAAAACTCGGCCCTAACACAAATTCCTCCAGCAAAATCTTACGACAACCTTCCTTTAATCAGCCAACAGAGAAAGCACAACTTGGGTAGCCTTCTTTTGATCCTCAAACATGTGGACAAGCAACTAAACCTCTTTCTCTAACTTAGAAATCTTAGGACAAATATAACTCGTCACTCTTTGAAGGTTTGCAACTCTCCTTTCTTGGCTTGATGTTCTTCTCAAGAATGATTGCCATGATTTCGTTCTGTTCTCACTCATGGGTGCCCTTCTAACTTGCCCTCGACCCTCCACAACACTTTTGTTCACAACGGCTGAGGCACTCGGCCTCCTTCAAAGGATACAATAGCATGCCATAAATCTTCTACATTAGCCTTAGACTAGGCCCTAAACCAAGCTCAACTTGATCTCCAACCCTCCAAAACCTCAGCTCTCTTGCTCCTCATCTAATCTTTGACTCGACCTCATAGAATAGAAGATATACTGTTGTGGTCTTCTCTCAAGGACAGAACTCGACCATCCACTAGGGCACCTCTTGCACAAGTGAAGTCACATCTGTCTTCAGTACCATGAGCCTCTCCTTGGGCTCTATTTATATTTTTCTATTGGGGCATTTAGGAAAACTCTAGATCTTTAGGATTTTAGCCTCTCAACCCATTAACATTAAACTAGAATAATCAATTCATTTCTCTAGGTCTCAAACCCACATCTGTGGGTCCAAAGCCCCACTCTTTGGGTAACTTGCCCAACCAATTACTTTGGGTGGGTTTTCCCTCTTAGAAATACCTTTTGAGCTACCCAAAATTCCAACACTCCCTTTTAGTGAGGAAGATATTTCCTTTGCACCTCTAACTCCATGACTTTCCTTGCATACCCATGACTGTCCTCGCACGAGTCATGACTTTGCCTTGCATAGCCATATCTGTCTTCACATGTGCCACATCTTCCTTAGTACTTGATCAAGATTTATCTTGTAAGGTGCGCGATTGTCCTCGCATGCATCATGTATTTTCCTTGCACCACCATGAGTGTTATCACATGGATCACGATTTTCTATGGCTAACCAAGCACAAAAACACACTAGGAACCCCAACATACAAGCACTTTGCAGAAGGGAAGTTTAACAAAAGTGAAATCAATAAAGTACACAAAGATATTTGGCCTAAATCTCGACCTTTATTAATCCATCAATAAAGAATCATTAGGGTTCCCGTACCAGGGATCATGGCCCTTCAGATCACTAGTACAACTAATATACATAGTATACAAAAATCAAGGCTCAAGGTTAGATCCCTTTTGACCTTCAAACTTCCCAAAAAAACAAGAACAAAAATACGTGACATACTTGTTGATGTAACCAGCCCTTTTAGTCCTAATTGCCCTTGATGTACCTAGCTGTCCTTTTCCTTCTTGACATAGTGATTTGGCTCCTTTCAGATCTTTGTCCAACCAACTACTCACAATGCATTTAATCCTTCAAATACACTACATATATCAACTTCAACCACTTCCGCTACTCATAGTAAATTCGTCCTTGAATTCACTATATATATAAGCCTTTGTCCTTTCTATTCAAGGTTCCTTTCTTGAACAGACTTCATATAATACACTCAACAACCCTCCTTTTATCATAACAACAGTCCTAGCCTCATTCACTGACCACCCACAGGCTTGAGCTACCAAACTGAGGTCACTCGGCTGCTACACAAGCCTCCTAAGCCCTTCGATCCCCCTTCTTTGTCTGCAACCTACTTGGACAGGCCTCACCCTAGTCTACTAGACAACCTGAGGCCTTTCGGCCCTATTTCTAGTGTCTTCAGGTATTTCGGCCCTGTACTAGGGCTTCTGCACAACCTCCACAGTGGACAGAGCTTGACCCTAATACAAATTCCTCCAACAAAGCCTCACGACAACCTACCTTTAATCAACCAACAAAAAAAGCACAACTCGGGTAGCCTTCTTTTGATCCTCGAACACATAGACAAGGAACTCAGTCTCTTTCTCTAACTCATAAATCTCAGGACAAATGTAACTCGTCACTCTTTGAAGGTCTAGACTCTCCTTTCTTGGCTCAATGTTCTTCTCAAGAATGGTTGCCATGATTCAGTTTTGTTCTCGCTCATGGGTGCCTTTCAACTTGCCCTCGGCCATCCACAACACTTTTGTTCACAATGGCTGAGGCACTCGGCTTCCTTCAAAGGCTACAACAACATGGCATTGATCTTCTACATTGGCCTTAGACCAGGCCCTAAACCAAGCTTGGCCTTGATCTCCAGCCCTCCAAAACCTCGGCTCTCTTGCTCCTCATCCAAACTTTGACTCAGTCTCATAGAACAAAAGATATGTTGTTGCGGTCTTCTCTTGAGGGCAAATCTCGGCCCCCATGAGTAGAACTCGGCCCTCCACTAGGGTTCTCCTTGCACAAGTGAAGTCACATCTCTCGTGTACCATGAGCGTCTCCTTTGGTTCTATTTATATTTTTCTCTTGGGTCATTTAGGAAAACTCTAGTTCTTTAGGGTTTTAGCCTCTCAACCCATTAACAATAAATTAGAATAATCAATTCATTTCTTTAGGTCCCAAACCCACATCTTTGAGTCCAAAACCCCACTCTTTGGGTAACTTGCCCAACCAATTACTTTTCGTGGGTTTTCCCTCTCAGAAATAGCTTCCAAGCTGTTGTGGTTCCCATGTTTTGGCCAGATTGGCAAGACCAAAAGATGAGACAACATCAGAACCACTTTGGGATCCTAGGATCTAGCCCTCCTGGATCCGGAGAGGGATCTCTCCAAATAGAGCAAAGAATGATATATCTTTGAAAGCTCAAAATAAGGTATTAGGCTAGGTATGAAGCGCAGAGGGTGGGGGGGGGGTTTAAAATGATTTGGTTGGTTGGTTGTTGAGTTGAGTCACGAGATCATAGACTAAGAAGGTAATGGGAAGAAAGGAGCAGGGCATTAGGACGTTTCAGCAAAAGAGGATAGGTCAAGAAAGTGCCATCCATTGGGCTATGGAGTCATGAAAGGAGATTACTTGCAAACAACTGGCCAAGGCTTTCAGAGGGCAAGTCATCTATACTAAAGGATCCTTTAGATAGATGGTGGGATGGAACAAAAAGGAAAGAAGGTGAAAGAAGGAAAGAAACCCAATTTTTGTCTATAGATCAGGTCAGAGGTCATTTAACTCCAGACCTGCTTGGACATACTCATAGGCAACTCTCAATGGGGGAACAAAGGGGCAGCTTATAGATCGGACCGGAGGTCATTTAACTCCAGGTCTGCTTTAGCATGCTCCAAGGGAAAACAAAGATAAGTTTTAACAGAGCCAGGGTCTATAGATCAAAGAAGGACTTTGAACCTTCAATGCTTTGACACCAGCAAGAGATCTTAGAAAGGCCAGCTGGTCGCACAAGGACCCTAGTGGATAGGGCTAACTCTAATCCCCAGTATCCCAAATCTTCCAGCTTAAACCCAACAAGAACAACTGAGTAGCAAACCCCGAATTCACACATCAGCTAGCAGGAAATAACATCCGCTACACTGGTTAAACCATGGGAGTCTGCTCTTAGTTTCACTATCAGCAGAAAACATTAAAGGCAGGGAGAGCAGAGACATAGGGTACCTAACAAGGGTAAATCCTATGCCAGATTTCTGATGCGTGCCAGAAGAAATGAACAGCATGTAATGTAAATAAACGATGCAAAAAGAGAAACATCACCCGTAGTACTAGTAATAGACCAAGATCCAATGAAATTTGCTTGATTAGTTGATGCAAAACCAGTCACATACACTGAGCTCAATGGCTAGTACAGTCAGAACTCTCTCCTCCCAGCCTACTACATAACAACTACTCTGCTACTCCCTCCCAAGACTGTTCTGACAGTCAAAATGAATCCCTCTAACAGGAACGACAACAACCGAACAACAACCCTTTACAATTTGTTCTTGGGGATTCTTATAGGAGAAGAGAATAACAATAGTAGATGATATTCATTAAATGGATCTCATTAAGACAGAGTGGAGAAAGAGTTCATGCCCACTCTCCTTAATGGCAATCTGCATGGCTGTAAGTACTCTATAGTATGGTCTGGGAGTCTCTGTTAGGTCGGCTTTGACCTCTGATGTTTCGTGAAGTCCTTCTGGCTGTAAGGCCCTTTGTTCTATCTTCTGAAGCAAGTAAGGTGATTGAAAGGTCTTCAGGTCTCCATGCTTCCATAACTGCAGTCCTGACAGTCTTTAAGAAGTTTTTGTCAGAGTAATTAACTGTTTTTGGGCTCGAGGAGGCATGGAGACTGCTGTAGGAAGGTGTACCTCTGGAGAAAACGCGCTCTGCTGTTATGTAGCGCTGATATGACTTGCTGGTGCGCTCTTTGGTCTGCAAACTGCACTTTATCCTTTGAATTCGGGATTAGGCGCTAAATATTTGATTGACAGGCCCAAATCCCTCAAAAACGCTTCTGTTGTTTCACTTTGCCGCTGCTGTAATGGCCTCTCTGTGCTCCAAATCACAATGGCTGTGATTACAGCAAACAAAGTGAATTAATCACTCTGTATACCCTGCACAGTAAAAATGAACCAATTATAAAATGCGGGGAGGGGTGGAAGGAATGCTGTGGAGACCTGGAGGAACGGTGGTGGCAACTGTGGAAACGGTGGATGCAACGGACAGTGGTGGAGAAATAACACTTTAGTGCTAAAGCACCAAAGCTTAAACCTTGGGCAAATACAATGGAAAACACAGAAAATGAAAGAAGCGGGGCTTATGATGTGGGACCCGTCATGGGCGGAGGGTGATTAACTGCGGACCGCTAGATCATAAAAAGATCAACGGTGGAGATAGCGTCAGAGGATTGCAATCGCAAAAGGCGGAGGGTGGCACTGTTAAGAACTTGCGATTGCAACGGAGCGATTAAGCGCAAGCCGTCGGATCTAGCGGGAAGATCGACGGTTCGAACATGATCGGAGGGGCGAAAGGGGAGGAGCGACGGGCGCGATGCGATTAACACCGGGCCGTCGGATCCTAACCGATCAACGGTTGGGATCGTGGCGGAGGTCTATAGACCAAAGTCCAATCGCATCGGGGATTTTAAGTTAACAAAGAAATGCGCTCGCTCGACACCTCCGATTGCGATAAGCGCCCGGGGCTTAAGCGCTTGGTCTTGGGCGCGGGCATATGGCGGGGAAGTGGTTAAGGGGCTAGCCGAAAGGGGCTTAAGCCTTATATGTAAAATGAGTGATTTTGGGCCTATTTTCAATGCATTTTAAGGCCAAAGAGGGGTAACGATAGAGGAAAAAGGGGTTATTAGCCAAACAAAGGGCATTTGAAGGGTTTAAAAGGGGAATTAGGATGATTTCGAAGGGTAAGAAGGGAATTAGAAGGGGAGACAAGGGGATGAAAACAGAGGTTTAGAAGGGATGATATAAGGGGAAAAAAGGAGGCCTTTTGGGCATTTCTTCACAAACAGAGAGGCTTTATAACTGGAAACAACAGTGGGAATTTATCAAAGGACAAGGGCATAAGGAGGCTTCAAGGATGATGTGTTTTCAGAGGGAAATGCATTCCTTAAAGGCTCAAAAACATTTTAGCCCCTTGTTTGCTTGTAAAAAAATTCATAGGGGGCTAACACAAGCTACCACAAATTCCAACACAAAGGAGAGGAAGAGTTATGGATTTGGGGAATTTAGGGGCTGTGATGCTTCGCCTTTCAGTTGCTCTCAGCAAGCCAATTCTGCCTATAATCTTTTGCAAAACGTTGTAGAAGAGGTTCTTTGGCAGAGAAGAGAGGATTGCAAAAAAGTTCCAAGTTTGTAATCTGTAATGATCCAGAGAGCCAAAACAGTATTGTAATTTTGCAGTTGCGAGAAATAAAGTTCAGGAAAGGAATTTGATGCTAGAGATTTTCCTTTGGGTTTTCTCCACAGTAAATTTGATTGCTTATTGTGTGATTTATCGCTGTGTGACTGAGTTTTTATGCCTGCTGAGTTCTGGTCGTAACAAAATCTAGTGCCCATGAATTTTACATCCAAATTGAAATTATAGTATTTATGCCTTTCTCGGCTTGCTGGTATGAAGTATTGGCTTGAGCTGCTATGTAATTCACAAGAAATAGCAGTGACTTACATTACCCACTCTCTGTTCAAAGCATAATTGCATTCCACTGCTCGATTTTCACAGATTTATTCATCAATTCAGTTCCCCACCGCATTTGTAAACTGCTCAATTGGTAACTTATAGTGTCTTTGCATCTATACACCCAATCGATCCCCACAACACTAAAAAGGGATTTACTGGATTCATGGTTTCATTATTCATAGTTACAGCCCAATTATTAGTTTGCTTAATCACTGGATTAAAGTAATTACGTGAGCGCTGTGCAAATCACATGCTACAACACATAATTGCATCGAATCCGTATAAACATTGGCAATCAAGACATTCCTCGCATTTGCAGTTCAGGAGCCATGTAGTTGTGTTCTGTTCAAACCACAAGGAATAAATCTGCGTTATACTCTCTCTCTTCAGCATGCAGCAACCAACCACTGTTGTTGTATGGTCTGTTCAACATCATAAATCCAATAAATAGTAAATACAATCATCTTTCTTATTGCTTGAATGTACAAATTTCGAATTGGATGTGTTGTTGACAAAGATCTGGGATTAAATGAAAACCTTCTGATATTCAGAGTATGCACATTGAGAGCCACAGGGTGCTGTTGTTTGTGTTGGCATCACAGAATCGAGGAAATAGAACCGTAGGGACAGAATTGGCATTGCTTCTGTTGCTTGAATTTAACCTTAGCACCTTGAGAAAACAAACAAGACTTGAAACCAAATCTGGATTCTAAACAGAGATTAAGAAGCTTTGAATTCAGCATGATAGAGAATTGCAGAGACATTACAGTTTATTTCTACAATAAAGATCTGTGCTGGTGAGATGGATGGGTCAATAGGTCTAACTGTTTATGAGTCATAAGGTATCAGAGTCCAAGTTCAAAGATTCTGGTTGAAAGACTTGTATAGTAAACAACTAAACATTCATAATGCATACTGAGACGTGGAGAAGCATTGCTGCAAGGTCTAGAGAGCAGAAAAACAATAATGGTGGGGGCTTCTCAAGGAGAACATGATAAGGAGGGGACCCAAAAGCCAGGTTTATTGAGCAGAACATTGCTTCATTGGCAGAGATGGAAACAGTTTTTGGTTATGAAGGATAAGGAAGGACACTCAGCAAAGACTAATTATGAAGAAGACACTCCAATTCATGTCAATTCAATTGCCTCTAGTTTAAGTTCGATCTGGGGTTTTCAGATGATTCAAAATTTGCTTTCTATTCCTTGACTTATAATGAAATCGATATAATGCATGGAGTCCAGTCCAGATAACAATACGTGTTTAAACGGGTCCTGCAACAACATAGAGAACGAGGTAGTTTTTCGTTATTATTGATCACATGCTTTTGTTGAAAATGGTGTAAGCTTTACTTTCGGCCATGGGCAACTTTGTATTGTAACTATTATCTAAAATTTTATTTCTAGGTTTGGCTAAGGATGAATTTGTACACATACGGTCATAACCCCTCTTGGGGGAAAGCATCCCACTCTCAACTTGTTGATACACAACTCCCATTTGCCATCCATCATCACTTGATCATTCATTCATTCTTAATAATGTTCTGTATAAGGGCACCCTCAAGTGGTGCTCTCTCTTTTGTTCATGGGTTTCTTTCTCTTTCTAGCGCTCTTGTGCTTGGGTTATTCCTCTCTAGGAATCTGCCTTTCTTGGATATTTTCTCTTCAAGTGTTAGACTGCCCTAATGCTGGTTTCTTTTTTCTTATTGCAGATTTAAAGTTTGGTTCCATTTGATCCTCTCTTTCTCTTGTGAATCTCAACAGTTTTTAGATTATCCAACGACCAACCCCAGTTAAACTCTATCTTGTTATAAAGACCAGGAAGTATACTTCAGAAATGAACAAAAATCATCCTGTATAGTATATACTTTCCACTTTAAAACATACCTTTGGGTAAATTCTTACTCCTGGAAGAAAATGAGTCTCACACAGTTTATATAAATAAGCAAGCTTCAAATTTCATTACCTTGCTGCATGGGCATGGTTTGGAGCCCTTTTGTTTAAGCTCTTAGAACTCTCAGATATTTCTTCAATGCTCATAAGTCATATAAATTATATAGAAATATTTTCTAGATGTTTATTTTGATGTACATGAGGTTAGGGGATGTAATTAAGGACGATCCATATATTTAATTAAAGATAATCACTATGAAAAATAATGTAACTCACAGATATAAAATCAAGGTTGCATGATAAACCCATAAAACATCATAAGTCCAGATAAAAATTGAAATAGGTTCAATAGTAAATATAGGCAATATCTTTCTGATAGGTATCTCCAGAAAGCGCCTTCCAATTCTAAATCAAAGCTTTTCCTGAAATGGGGTGATAGTGAGTATATATGACCTCATCTTGCTTTTATCATCGAACCAAAGCGATAATTCCTCAAAATTTAAATCCATAAGTCCAGAATGTTCCCTGTTGAGATATGAGGCTTATCTTCTTTGTGAAAAATTAAAAAAATGTTTCTCAACATTTAGCTTACTAAATGATGCTGTGAACTGAATTAAATACTGAATGAAGGGCCATTTCCGCTCGTTTCTCTCTGGATATTTGCATATTTTTTTGGGATAGTTGCAACAACACATTAAGACATTTTAATGACATTCTCTGATACATTTTGGCATTTCAGGTACATCAATGGGTTTGGTGCAAAGTCACTCAGGCGAAGACGATTCAAATGCATCCTTGCTGAACGATCCCATTTCCCTTATTGAGGATGAGGAAAGTGGGGTTTCTGGGAAGATTTTGTACAGGGAAACATTTGATGAACTTGAAAGCAGTCATGTTAATTATGATACAGTTCTGTGGATCCTAATATCTTTGTTGTTGACAATGGCATGGGGAATTGGGATACTAATGCTTCTTTACCTTCCAATTAGAAGATATATTATACGAAAGGATATCCAGTCTCGTAGTCTCTATGTGACATCTCATGCAATAGTTTATAAGGTTTGTTTCTGTTCTCCGTGTAAACTTGTTCCATGGATTTAGGTTGGTCAATTTCTCATACAGTTTTCAGTTCCTAGAAGCATCCTACATGCCTACTTTGCATTTTATTTGTATTGGATATTATATCATATTGCAACAAAATATTAAAAGGCACAATACTCTATATGGAAGACACAGCAGTTAAAGAGTCAGGATTAGAAAGAATTATAGGATGAATTTTGCACATTTTTTTTCTAGTCCACACGGAATAAATAAGGGCTCCAGCTTGCAATATCCCTTTTGGGCTATATGCACACAGTTTTATAAAGTGGGAGGGCTCTATGAATTTGCAAGAGTAATTAGAATGTTTTAATCATGGAGTTTCTATTTGATCTTAAAGGTATAATAAAATCTTTCTTAGTTAGTGTTATTAATTTTCAGTTGTTTATTTGATTGTGTTTTCCCTTAAAAGGTCTAATATAATCCTCTGAAATTTGTAGGTAACAAGACCTGCCTTTTTGCCTTGTTTGGGCTTCACTAAGATGGAAAAACATGTGCTTCTCCCTCTTGTCACAGACATCATCATTGAGCAAGGTACACCTCATATATGGACATTTTCGTTAGCTTCTTTTTGTTTGTGGAGTGCTAGGGAAAGGCTATGTTAGAATACACTCATATATTCCTGAATAGCTGGACTTTCAGCATAATGTTTAAGATCTCTGTGAGTGCAATTAAGTGTTTTTTCTTTATCTAATAATTCAAAGTTTGTTAAGCCTTCTCATAAATATATATTACAGGGTGTTTGCAGGCAGCATATGGAATCCATACGATCAGAGTTGAGAGTTTGGCATGTGGAAAACCTACTCCTGTTGATGAATTTCAGATTCAAGGTGTTGTCAATCCTAGAAACTTTAGGAAGGTAACCTTCTCTAATAGTCAACGTACAAAACAGAAAATCCCTTTTCAATGATTCTAGGACGTTAAAATAATTTATTCCTTTCATCTACTCAGGTGATCTTAGCAGAAGCTTCAAAGTTTGGGCCGGAAGCTGGATCTGTGGCTTATGATCCCTTTAGGCAGGATATCATAATTGCTAACCCCTCTTTGAAACATATTCAAGATGGCCCCGGATCACAGTCATCAAGTCGGCAGGTATGTTTTTCTGTCTTTTGAAAGCCTCTATCATGAATGACTGGTTCACCTATTTTGTTTAAGTTCACATACTATATTGCATGAGTTGGCCAGTACCGGATCCTTCATACACTTAATCTTGAATGTCCTATGTCTATATTATAGTTTTGAACCTTTCAATATCTTAATAAACTAGTGGCTTAATTTTAGAAGTGTAGATGACAGATCTATTGTTTTTGCGAGTACTTGGGAGAATAATTTATAGAACAGTTACAAGTTAAACCTAAGACAAGACACTAGGAAAATTCTTTTCTAAATGCTTTGTCAAGATGGCTTGCGTAGGACACAGGAGTATTTCTCATTGGCCATTTTGCTTGATTTGACTATATTTCAACTAGCCCAAATGTAGAGGGTTGAACTCCTTTTTTATTAGTACAAGTGTTAACCTTTCAATTCTGTGGGTAAGCTTATTCAGATGCCAAAGGACTCATAGTTGCACTAAGAGAAGTGAGGTGCACTTTACAACTCCGCTAGAATAAATGTGTAACACAAATAAACAAAAAAATAAAAATTTGATGTTCGAGTTTAGTGTCCAACAAATAGTCAACATAAATAAATAAATAAATAAATAAATAAATAAATAAATAAATAAACTAACATAAATCCTTAACTCCAGATCCTTCAAGTGGTGGTAGGTATGCATGTGGGTGCTTTTGGGGCTCTCACTCGGTACTTAATAGATCTATAGTCAAGATGGATTTATGTAAATTCACAAACAGCTGAAATTGCTTATTTTGTAGCATAACACAATTTGGACTTTGTGTGGGGGAGGTTTCGAGTGTTTTTAGATGTTGATGAGTATGCTTCTGGCTCTGAAATGAAATTATTTTACTTTTGTGTCTTCCTGCATCAGATTCCTCATTCACCTCGAAAGGTTCTGCATGAGGTTGGTTCATTAGGTTCTGGTGACATGCTACTCATCCATAAGCTTGATGAAGTTGAACGTTCGGTGAAGGTATGGAAAATATCTTCACTCTTTGAACTCTGGAAACAACTATCTTCATATTGATTTTTAAGATTTTGCACCATGAGCTAAATTTGTAAGATACATTTGCGTCAAACTGATATTTTATTGGGGTTGCTATTCCTGATTCAGAGAATTGAAGCCTTGGTTGAACATTCACAATCATCAGAGGCATCTCCACGATATAGTTGAGCAGACATTATTGAATTGCTGTACATCCTATTTGCTGTCATTTGTAACAGTAGAATTAGATTTCATAAATCTCCCGTGAGAAATATATATATAATGTTGAAGTTTTGTTTGCTTATGTGGCCATAAAATCCAGTTCATCGTTTGTCATGTTTCAATGTATTGGTTTCTCAAGGAATATGCATAGCTTTATGTTACAATATGGGCTATGCTTATTACCTGCACATGCATGTGCTTGTCCGTACATAAAATGTGCTATATGGATTTTGATGTATATGATTTTTGATTCGATACACCCAAGAATTTCCAAATGTATCAATGATAATTCTTCTGTATTGGGATATTTATAGCATGAACTGTCGGATAGCCAAAATAGATTTGCTTACGTGATGGTAAATCTGATTCTTAAAATGTTGGCACTATTATGGAAATGAACTTGATTACTAAATTTTGATACCCTAAATAAGGTTGAGACACAGATATACACCATAATTAAATGTTATATTAAATAAAATACTTCACCCATTTACCATGAGATTTATCTCTTTTATATGGAGTTCAAGAGGTTTTATTTGTCCAAAACCGTAAATGTTTATATTAACTGGAAACCCTATCTTATAACCTAAGTCATTAAGGCGACTTTGTTACACTTGTAATTCCTATATTCTATCACCTTCTCTTAAGGCTTTCAATGCTGAAAACAAAACTTGTTGAAAGCAAATACACTTTGATTGCAAACACATTTACTAAAGCTAAAAGCAACAAAATCAAACATTCTTTAGATGCTTCTTCTTTCATAAGAGTGCTTGAACTAGTAGGACTTCTTCAAGCTATTAGTCTCCTAACTGCAATCTAAGTTCCTAGTGTCATTGGATAACATTTGCACATGAAATGTCTTGTAACCCTCATAAAGGTATGGTATCAAATTCCTAAATTCTATCTTCCTTGAACAATAGAATGATAATTGTCACATTCATGTCTCATAACCCCAACGAGATATGGTTTTTCTAATCCACAAGCATATTGGATTATTGAACAATTGTTGGACCTCCCCTGTATCACTCACCCTCTCTCTTCAAAATAAGGTCCTCTTAAAATGCAAATAATGTCAATTTTTTAGTGGGCTCATCATTATTGTCAGTGTCCAGTCGAACTCCAAGAATTGCTACATTTGCCAATTCTTTAAGCTTTCTTTTGAGAAGGCCATTGGCATGAATTTTGCAATTAATTGTTCTATGCCTTTTTTTCCACTGTAGTAAAACTTAATCCCCTTGTTCCTTGTCATTCTCTTTACCACCCTTTTCTTGGAATATAGTGCTATCTTTAGTTGGGAATCTCCTTCCAAATCTCTTGTGATTGGTCTCTTGTCTTCAATGAAGAGAGACGAAATCATGTATTCTAGGGTGTGTGAAGACATCTAAGTAAAGATAACATTGCCATATTGATAACACAACATATTTAACAAAATGGCTTTGGATCCTCTTCCTCTATTGTAGCTTTGACTCCAACTAGTAGTTTGTTGAGAGATCTCAGATTGTTTATTTGGCTAGACATAGTGACTTCAATATACATCTTGAATCTCAATAATTGTAGCTTTAGAGAAAACTTTGCATTCATTGCTTTTGCTCTAAATAGTTTATTCAGGTCATCCTAACTTCACATGACATAATTCAAAATTCGAGACAACGAAGGCCAATAATAGCTTTGGCTTTATCATCTTTTCTCTCCCATTCTAGTAATTTATTTGCCTTTTACCATCCCCACAGGATTTTTATTTTCTAGGTATGGGAATTTCGGTTATTGATTTTTTCTAGAGGAGTTTTTGATTTGAAAATTTTGCAAACTGTTAGAATCTAATATGAAATTTTTATATTTTGGAATATTCCTCTACATTTTCATATTAGAATTGGCGGCTGATGTCCGGCTTGGTTGTTTGAATGGCTTTTGTATGATAATGTACAATGGATAGACTTTTGTACGAGGGGTTGAATGACAGATGAAACACTAAAACACTTGTATTATTTGGTAGTTGATAGGGATGGTGACTACAAAAATTAATCATGACATTGATTTTACACTATCACAGTTTTATTAAAATTTTGGATTTGTGGATTTTAATGTAAGTAGTGCATGCATGCGAATGTAAATTGTGCAAAAAAAGTAGAGAACGGAAAAATAAGCTCACACACACACATAAGACACAAGATATGTTCTCTGGGAAACCCTTTCGGGAGAAAACCCAACTTGAAGGTGAGGTCGCTTCGCTCTCTTTCTCTGTCTAGAAATATGGCTGCAAGTACAAAGAAGTAATACCTGTCGCTCGTGAGCTGCTACAGTGCATATATCCTCTGTGTGTGCACTACCTCTTGTTTCTCTTGGCTCTATTTACTCAGTTATCGAACAAAAATTC
Source organism: Pinus albicaulis (assembly GCA_034641835.2). Classification (NCBI taxonomy): domain Eukaryota; kingdom Viridiplantae; phylum Streptophyta; class Pinopsida; order Pinales; family Pinaceae; genus Pinus; species Pinus albicaulis. The sequence continues at coordinate 645,004,547 of CM076581.1, read as the reverse complement.
TCTCGAAAGAATGAAATGCCTCTTCCTCCTAATGGCCGGTTATAACATAGGCTGATAGCCTACTAGTGGTTAATTTTGACTACATCAACTCTTAACTAGAGTTATAATATATACTTTTCTAGAGTATTTTTACATAAAAAACAAGTGGCTAGCCCCTTTTCCATGAATAATGGGGGCTGGCGCGACATCCTCCTGAACTATAAGTGTGAAAACATGAAGGTCAATTTCTGAGTGGCAGAACTTTTTTATACGGACTCCGATTGAAGCGATTCTTGTGCCATTGGAAAGATCTGTGTAGAATAACATGAAAAAGTGTTGCATCAGGCCGCCAAAGTTTTACCCCCAAAAAACATTGTTTGATGCCTCAAAACGCTCCTAGAAGGTTTCAGACCCTGTTTCGCCAAACTGGGTCTCGCTAGTAAAAACGATCACGTGAGCTGATTCCTCCATTTTTTCCACTCCAAATGCATCGAGATGGATGACAACTAATATAATGATCCAATTCAGATCACATCTCTCCATTTTGGGAAGCTTTTGGTCCCGAAAAGCTTTTACTAGATGAGATGAGGAAATTTTTCCTCCACCTTCTCCCTAGTTTACCATTTAGCTTTGCATGGAAGTTGTCCCTTCAACCCAATCTGCTAAAGGTCATGCTGCCCCTGTCTTTTAGTTATGGACCTCTTCTGCAAAACTGTATCTTCTGTCAACTATGCTTGAGCATCTGGTGTCAAATCCTCCACAGAAGGTAGGACTTGTTCCTTTTCCTGTTCTAGCATGGAAGGCTCATAGAGTTTCAAATTCTCTACATTCACAATTGAGGAAATGCACATATACGGTGGTAAATTGAGTTGATAGGCATTATCACCCACCTTTTCCAGTATCTCAAAGGGACCATACCTCAGATCCTTGATTTTCTTACCAGGCCCCTGCGGCCTCTCCTTGTTCAACTATAGACATACTCCGTCTACGACCTTGAATGATTTCTTTGTTCTGTGCTGATCATGCCTGGCCTTATACTTCTCCTGCGACTTCTACAATGTTTCCTGTAAATGTAGATGGATTTGCTTGATCTTCTCTATAAAAATTTTAGCCCTCAAAGCATCTCCTATAAGATCTTCCCTCATTCCTTGCTACCCATATGCAATATCCAAAGGTGAAGGTGGAAAATATCCAAATCAAGTCTCAAATGGGGAATTTCCTATAGAAGTGTGGATTGCTCTGTTATAAGAATGTTGTATATATACCAAATTTTCATCCCAAGTCTTTAGATGTTTTTGTTTGTATCCCCTCATAAGCTGCACCAAAGTCCTGTTGACTACTTCTGTTTGCCCATCTGTCTGTGGAAGGAATGTTGTAGATCTCTTCAACTTTGTGTCCATCTTCTCCCACGATGTAGTCCAGAATGCACTGATAAATCTTGTGTTCCTGTCTGAAATGATGCTACTTGGTATCCCAAAGTGCACCCAAACCTGTCCAAAGAACACGTTTGCTGCTTCTTGTCTGTTGATGGTCTTTTTATAGGGCATCAAGACACACATCTTGCTGAACCTGTCAACTACCATGAACAAGTAGTCATGTCTCTTCCTAGTTGTCGGTAAACCTCCCATAAAGTCCATGGAAATGCTTTCCCAAGGATGAATAGGTACAAGTAAGGGATGATATAGACCCTATTTCATGTTGCTAGGCTCGCTGGTATAACAAAGCATGCATCCTCTTATGAACCTAGCTACTCGCTCTTGCATCTTGGGCCAATACACATACCTCTGCAAGTTATCCATGGTCTTCCCTACACCAAAGTGCCTTGCACTTGGAGGCGTGCGCCTCTCTAATCAGTTGCAAATGCTCACCTTTAGGAACATATAGCTTATCCAACCTGTAGAGTAACCCATCCCAGAGATGGTAGTCAACGGTGTCGTCGCCATCGTGCACATGACTCTGAATCTGCAATTGTTGATACACCTCCTTAAAGTCCTCATCTTCTGAATATGCCTCTCTGTATGCATCATGGGTGAATGGCTCCATGTGCACAAGAGTCCCCAAATATGTAATTTTTGATGTGAGTGGCCTTCAAAGAATGTCAACCAACTTGTTTGCGTTTCCCTTATTATACTTGATCACCAAATGAAACTGCTGTAAAAACCCCATCCACTTGTAATGTATGGACTGCTGTAACTTACTTTGGGCCTGCAAGTACAGTAACGACTGGTGATATGTGTGGATTGTTGTCTCATTTCCCATCAGATAGTGCTTCCACTTCACAACTTGCACCATGGCATAAAGCTCCTTCTCGTAGGTAGGGTAGTTGAGAACTTCCCCATGAAATACTTCAGAATGGATCCTTGCATCAAGAAAACTCCCATAGCATACCCACTCGCATCTGTCTCCACTTCAAAGGGCCGTTGCAAGTTTGGTAATGCCAGATTGGAGCTTGACTGATCTTCTTCTTTAGCTCCTCGAAAGCCTTTTGCTGGCCTTTTCCCCACTGAAAACTCTTTCCACTTGCTGTTATGGCATGGAGGGGTGCTGCTACTGCTGAAAATGAGGTTATGAATTTCCTCAGGTACTGTGTTGCCCCAATGAAACTCTTGACCTCGTAAACATTAGTAGGCGCTGTCCCTTTCATGATGGCCTCCATCTTGGAAGGATCTATCTTCAACTCTCCTCCATCGATCACATACCCCAGATACCCCAAAAACTGCTACACAAACTCACACTTCTTGAGATTTGCTAGTAGCTGGTGTTTCTTCAATGTTTCTAGCACCTGCATCAAATGTGAAATATGCTCCTCCCAGGTAGCACTATATACTAGTATATCATCCAGATAGACAATTACAAATGAATCTATAAAAGGGCGCGATATATCATTCATGAATCTCATAAACGTTGCTGGTGCATTACATAGGTCAAATGGCATAACTAACCACTCATACAAACCTTGCCTGGTTTTGAAGGCGGTTTTCCATGTATCTTCTTCTTTGACTCGATCCTGGTGATATCTAGACTTCAATTCCAACTTGGTGAAATAATTTGCTTGCTGCAACTGATCTAGCAGATCGTCTATCTTGGGTAGGGGGTATCTGTTCTTGAGCATGATTTTATGCAATGCCCTGTAATCTATACACATCTGCCAAGCCACATCCTTCTTTGGCACAATAATGATGAGTGACCCACATGGTGATGTACTCGGTCGAATGACACCCTGTTCTAGCAGCTATTGCAACTGTTTCTTCACCTCACTTGATTTTATAATATACTGTTTGTACAACCCAATATTTGGCAATGGGGAGGAGTCTAACAATAGCTAGATCTCATGCTCCACTTCTCTCTTAGGTGGTAATCCTTTAGGCTCTTGGAACACATCCTTGTATGCCTTTAACAACTCCTCCAATTGTTCTTTCTGACCTTTGTACACCCCTCCAGGGATGCCTTGCCTCTTATTGACTCCTCTTCAAATTGAATTTCTCTTAAAAACAATAAAACATCTTGCCGGAACTAATCAATTTATTGGCTTGGTTGGCACTTATCAATGAAATTTTTTACTTGCCTTTGTGTGTGTTGATGATGAACAATTTTCCATCCTTGATGAGCCGATACTGGTTAGCTCTCCTCATGGATATTGCATCACACATGTACATGTATGGACTCCCAAATAAGACTTCACATACATCAAGGGGTGTTAGGATATTCCAACACATAGAAAATAGTTAAGAATAACTTAGTCTATTGTAGAGTTAGGTAAAGTGTCTTTCTTTATTATGTACATTTGTAACTTATAATCCGACGAACATGATTTTTAGTGATCCGATGGTTCACTCTCTCCTCAGAATTAATGACACTTGATCCGTGGCTTAACACCCAATTGGTCCATCATCTCTATTTAAAGAGCATGGAGGGTCATTTATCTGGTAACCATTTATGAGAGAAACATATGTAACTTTTTATATTAATAAATTGCCCGAAGTGGCCGCGTTGGCTCGTGTCGTCGATCATTTTCCCTTCTCGAGGGTTTTAACCACGTGATAATATTGGTGTACCGATTTGTGATCTCGTTTCTGTGAGCAAAGACTTTGTTGATTCACTAACTTACCTCGTAAATTCCTAATGGTATCAGAGCTATTTTGAGGGCCGCATTCGTTGTTGATCAAAATCCGAAGCCAGTTTGACTGCATGCGACTACCGTTTTCTAGATCTACTATTTCTGAACATTTTTGGGCTTGGAGAATTGCTCTGTTGTGTCTGGAGCATCTTTTACAGTGAGGAACGCCTTTCATTTCAGGCGAAAAGGTTTCCGGTTTCCCAAGTTATGTCATTTTAGATCTGGAGATATAAAGTATCTGTTTTGCAGATATTTCTGTTAATAGTTATGCTTATTTCGGTTCCCTCTGTTTATTTCGGTTATAGGTTTTATTTATTTGCCGAATCTATACCCTCTACTCTGTGTATGTTCTTTGCTCTGCGCTGTGTGCGATCTCGATGAATTAGAAACCAGAGGAAGGGATTTTTTTTGCTATGTATGCTCTTTCCTTGCGTCTTTGTGCGTTCTCAGGAAATCAGAAATAGTGAAAAATTAGATAGTTTCCAGTAAGGCTAACCAAAAATCTAACATTTTGCCGTAAGGCTTGCATTTCGTTTTTTGGTTCGGATTTTTGTGTTTTTTTGCAAGAAAATGCACACACACCGAAGAAGAAGAAGAAGAAGAAAAAAACCCTTCTTCCTTTCAAACAATTACAGAATCCTTTTACTATTTCACTTGGTGAGAAGTTAGTTTATGAGAATAGAGGTCTGGGTTCAAGTCTCTTTCTCAAGCTTCTTTTGTAAAAAGTTTTTTGTTAAAGGAGCGAGATTTTTTTTTCATTTTTAAAATCGAACTTCATCATCAAAATTCAAACCGTTCTTGTAACTATTCGGCATCTACAACTTGTTTTTTCAAAAAGGCATAACTTCTTCATCCGGAAGCCGTTTTTCGAGCCGTTTTTTTTTAATCAGCCTAATTGTTCGAGATCTTTCCATTGGAGCAGCTAGTTTCAGCTTTTCTCAGCTTTAGTTTTTAAAAAATGGAAAGTGCATGCCCGATTATTCTCAACATCACCAATTATTTCCAATGGCTACCTCACATGGTAGATATACTTAGAAGTAAAAGGCTTTATAGAATAGCCACAGGACAAGAAACTAAAACTTCCAATGATGATAAAATCGCTAAATGGGAAAATAAACAAGATCAAGCACAAGGGTTGATAGGAATGTCCATTGCTCAAGATCTTCGATTTCATATCCTTGACCTTGACACCCATGATGAAGCCCTGAAAAAGCTAAATATTGTTTTTTGCATTCAAAATCAAATCACGGCCCACCAACTTGAAAATGAGTTGCTTACTTTGGACCCTAATAATTTATCCTCTATTGAAGACTTTTTATCCAAATTCAAGACCCTTAGACTTATTTTAGAAGGTTGTAAGGTCAAAAATTTAGATGGTAGCCTCATCTATTCCATTCTTGCTAAGCTTGACCCTGCATACTTTGTATTTGTTTCCACCTTCCATTCCACTAGAGAAGCCATCATTTCTTCAGGAACCGCCTAAAAGAACCCCTCTTTTGATGCCTTTTGTGATTCTTTGATAAGAGAACAAGAAAAACTTTTACACCTTAGTCTTATCACTGCTAGAAACGCTTCTAAGAAAGCCTTAGCAGCCCAACATCAATCATATCAAAAGAATCTTAAGAAGCAGTATCCTAAAAAGTATGGTCCAAAACCAAACAAGGGTCCTAAGCAATTTCAGCGCCAAACTTAAAAAGCAACTCACCAAAATGATAAGGCATATAAAAACAAAGGAAAGAAGACAAATAGACATTGCAACTTTTGCAATCGTGATGGCCATTTAGAGTCCAAATGTTTTAAGAAGATGGAAGCCTTAGAAGCAGCAATGAAGAAGCACAACATCAGTTTGGAGCACTCTTCACCTTCATCTTTAGGCATGGCACTTTCTACTTGTGGTTGTCAAGCATCAAGATCTGGTTATGCATTAAATGTATCTTCTTCTTCTCTTTCTCATGAGTGGCTCATTGATTTTAGTGGTTAATTGATTATGGAGCTTTCTTACCACATGGCCAAAATAAAGCTTTCATGTTTTTCTTCTTTTTAAATGATTGTAACACCAAACATATTTATGTTGGTGATGATAGATCTCTTAGTGTTGTAGGATCTGGAACCATTCATCTAGATAATGGTTAGTTTAATGATGTACTATGTGTTCCTACCTTGTCATGCAACCTTCTCTCTGTTTATCATATAACTCATTCAAGTGAAGGGAAAATAGTAGAATTCACACCTCATGATGTTGTAATCAAGGACCTCAAAGATCCTAGACATATTTTAGCTATTGGCATTGTTGATGATTCCACAAGGTTGTATAAGTTTGACAACTTTGGGTCCTCATGCCTTCCCTCCGTTTTTGTTGCTCATAATGATGAAGTGAGCAAACTTTGGCATGAGCGATTTGGTCACTTAACTATCGCTCTCTCCAAACTCTATGTAAATAAAATATGGTGACAGGTCTTCCTATGGTATCTTGCCAAGATGGTGTTTGCTCCGGATGTGTACTCGGAAAACATCATCGAGATAATTTTGACAAACGTGCCTCTTGGCACGCTTCATCCTCTTTGCAACTTGTGCACAGTGATTTATGTGGTCCACTTCCTACTGTTTCTTTCTCTGGTTGCAAGTACTTCTTAAATTTCATTGATGATTTTCCAGACACACTTGGGTATACTTCTTAAAGCTCAAGAGTGAAGTTTTTAACATGTTCTTGGCCTTTAAGGCCTTTGTTGAGAAACAATCTGGACATCCAATTCTTAAGTTAAGATCAAACAATGGAGGAGAATATGTTAACAACAAATTTATCAACTTCTGCACTGAGCATGGCATTCAATTGCAACATACCGTTCCATATACTCCACAACAAAATGGCGTCGCTGAAAGGAAGAATCACACCTTAAAATAAATTGCTAATTGTATGCTTTAATCTAAAGGACTTAGTCTCAATTTTTGGGCAGAAGAAATTAACTGTGCAAATTACATAGTAAATCGCACTCCTACTAAGGTTTTAAAGAATATAACTCCAAAAGAAGCTTGGAGCTCAATCAAACCAGATGTAAGTCACTTTCGTGTTTTTGGAAGTGATGCTTGGGTCCATATTGCAGATGCGAAACATAAAGACTTAGAACCTAAGAGTGAAAAATGCATTTTTGTTGGATATTCTGAAGATGTCAAAGGATATAGAATTCTTCAACCAAAATCCAAAAATATAATCATTAGAATAGATGTAAAATTTGATGAAAATATATCAGCCTGCGAGCCTAGTCCGGCGGGTGTGCCACCTGTAGCCTATGAGCCTGATTCGGCATATGTGCCACCTCTCTCTCTCTCTTCTATTTTTAATATAATTCCTTCTAGTTCAGATGATGACAACGAGCATGAAAATCCTCCTCCACCTCTTGAAGTTATTCCATTTACTCCACAGCTTCCAAGATGGGTCCGCTCTACTCGGGATGCAGCAGGTTCTCTTACAGGTGACCCTGCAGATCAACGATGTACACGTTCTCAGTTCGAAAGAGCCTCTTCCTTATTGGTTCAAGTTCCACAAAATCTTGATCCAGAAACCTTTGAAGAAGCCTCCAGTCATCCAGATTGGGATGAAGCTATGAATGAAGAGTATCGTTCCTCATTGGAAACGATACTTGGGATCTTGTTCCTCTTCCAAAAGGAAGAAAACTTGTCAGATGCAGAGATGGGTTTACAAAACCAAGTTTGGACTAGATGGAAAAGTGGATAGACATAAAACTTGTCTTGTCGCTAAAGGATTTTCATAAGTTGAAGACATTGACTATACTGAAACCTTCTCCCCTCTTGCCAAAATGAATTCTATCCGCCTTGTTCTTTCCCTTGCTGCCTCCTTTAAATGGGAAGTCCATTAGATGGATGTTAAATCCACCTTCTTACATGGATATTTTCATGAAGAAATCTACATGGAACAACCCCCTGGCTTTATCCAAAACGACTCCAGTCCATCAGATGGATGTTAAATCCGCCTTCTTACATGGAGATTTTCATGAAGAAATCTACATGGAACAACCCCTTGGCTTTATCCAAAACGACTCCAGCCTTGTTTGCCACCTTAGGAAGTCTCTCTATGGTCTCATACAAGCTCCTCGGGCTTGGTATGCCAAAATGGATAGATTTCTATTAGATAATGGATTTTCTAGGTGTCATTCTAACAACATTGTCTACACCAAGAAAGTGGGTAAGTCCTTCACCATCCTTGTTCTTTATGTTGATGATCTTATCCTTACTGGTAGTGATCCCAAACATATAAACCATGTGAAGTCTAGCCTCAAAAAGAAGTTTGAAATGACAGACTTAGGACACTTACATTATTTCCTTGGTCTTCAAGTCTTGCAATCCAAAGAAGGTATTACCCTCTCTCAGTCCAAGTATCCCTATGATCTTCTACACCACTTTCACATGGAAGACTTTAAGCCAACCCCTTCTCCTTTTCAGCCTGGATTCAAGCTTTCAGTCACTTGTACTACCCTTGAAGTTGATGCTACCTTATACAGTCAACTTGTTGGTAAACTTCTGTATCTAACCCATACCTGTCCTGACCTTTCCTTTGCCGTTGGTCTTGTCGCTCAGTTTATGCACCAACCTCATGAAAGTCACTGGAAAACATCTAAAAGAATACTTTGATATATTCGAGGAACAATTCAGTTCGAGATTTTTTACAGTGCAAGAGCATCTCCATTGTTGATTGGTTTCACTGATTCTGATTGGGCTAGTGACCCTGATGATCGAAAGTCTACTGTAGGATATGTATTCACTGTTGGTTCATGACCTATTAATTGGTATTGTAAGAAACAAAGTGCCATCTCTCTTTCTTCAGCAAAAGCAAAGTATCGTGGTGCATTTGAAGCCAACAAGGAAGCCATGTGGTTTCGGTAGATCTTGTCTGAATTTGGTCTTCATCAGCAACATCCAACTACACTTTGTTGTGATAATCAGAGTGCTATACAACTATGTAAAGATCCAGTTCAACATTAGCGTATGAAAAACATTGAACTCCACATACACTTCATCATAAAGCTCATTCATGATCGTGTTCTTAAAGTGCAGTGCTGTCCAACCAATGATCAAGTAGCAGATATCTTTACAAAGGCTCTAACATAAGCGAAGTTTACCAAACTTCGATTCATGCTTGGAGTTCAGGAAAGTTATCATCAAGGGGGGATAGGCTCTAATGCCTCCTATCCCAATTTGTTCTTAAGGGGGGATGTTAGGATATTTAGACACATAGGAAATAGGCTCCTTTTGTGTCACCTTTGTAAATCCTTCAATCCTATCCCAAGTTGTTCTTAAGGGGGGATGTTAGGATATTCCGACACAGAGGAAATAGTTAAGAATAACTTCATCTAGTGTAGAGTTAGGTAACATGTGTTTCTTTACTATGTATATTTGTAATTTATAATATGACGGTCACAATTTGTAGTGATTCGATGGTTCACTCTCTCCTCGGTATTTAACGACACTTGATCCGTGGCTTAACACCTGATTGGTCCATGATGTCTATTTAAAGAGCATGGAGGGTCATTTGTCTGGTAATCATTTATGAGAGAAACATATGTAACTTTTCTTTTTATATTAACAAATTTCCTGAAGTGGTTGCGTTGGCTTAGGCCGTGGACTGTTTCCCTCTTCGAGGGTTTTAACCATATGATAATACTGGTGTACTGATTTGTGATCTATTTGTGAGCGGTGACCTTTGGGTTTTGATCTACGGAACTTACCCTGTAAATTCCTATAAGGGGAACCACATCTAGATCTACTTCATCTAAAATCAACGCTCATAGCAGATCTAATTTTGCACTATTTTTCTACCTTCAATTCTGCATCCTTATTTACCCATCCCATTGGATATGGGCTTGGATGATCACGAACTTCCAACCCCAACTTCTTGACCAACTCCGTTGCAATGAGATTCTCCTGCGATCCCGAGTCAAACAGAGCATCAATCTTTGTTTTCTTAACCTGTATCTTTATATGGAAGAGTTTGGTCATTTATTTCTCTTCCTTTTGCTGAAGGCTACTCATATTCACCTCCTTATGCATTGATGTACAAATGATCTTCTCATCCACGTATGAGCTATTTTCAACTTGGTTGCTCGAACATGCGATTCTTCTTCTTATTATCTTTCTTCTTGTTCTTTAGGTTTAGCTCTAGGTGCAACTTCCAACACTTCTCTGTATTGCCATCAATGTTGCAGTGGTTGCTAAGATCTTTACACTGGTGTGTTGTAGCTGATATCTTCTTATATTTTCCCCCTTTTTGCTTCTTCTTCCCCTCCTTAGAAGCTTCTTGTTGCTAATTCTACTTTGATCCACTTGATTGCGCTCTTTTTAGGCCTATGTTCTCCACGTACTGTGCTTGTACACAAACCTCATCCATCGATTTGGGCTTGAAAAACATCCCTTGCTCACCCAGATGGCGGTGCAGACCCCCCAAATAATTGAGGAGTACATCTGGGTTCTTTGGAGAGATACCCAACATTATAGTCATCTTTTGAAATTCTGTGGTGTACTCCTGCACACTTTGGCTCGATTTTGCTTGAATTAATGCCACCAGATCCACTGGTACTCCATGTACCCAATGGGATAAAACCGTGAATTAATGAGGGTTTTGAAATCTTCACACTTAGTCACTGGAGGTTCTCCTTCCAACCTCAGGGTTTCTATGTGGCTCTCACACCAAGTCAGAGCATGGCCCTCCAATTTCAACTAGGGGAATGAGATTTTTGTCCTTCCTCAATCTAATGAACGCTGAAATAAACTTCTAGTTGTTGCAACTAGTGGTTCAAATTCAGAGTGTTGATATCGTCGTGGTATGACTTGATATCGACTTTTTCTTCCATTTTAAATAAGGATTTATTCACGACACTCGAACTAGGTTGATCTTTTCTGGGTTCTTTCTTCGGTTGGTTCTCCATGTCTTCCCGATCTCTCGACCCCCCTTTCTGATTTTTCCTCTACATTCGAATCCCCATATTCTCCAAATATCCCCAACTTATTGCTTAGGGCCACCATGAGGAGGTTTACATTACGGTTTATATCCATGGCTTGTTTTTTGAGCCACGAAAACCTCACCTCTGCAGGATCATGAGTTTCCTTTACAGATTTGTCTTCCATGATTAGGGTTTTATGACTTTCGGCCTCACCGATTTAGATCCCTACAATTTACACAAAATACCCAAAGAAATATGCTCTAGTACAAAATGATTTGTAAACTGTCGTGGATATTCCACTGGATAGTTCATCACAATAGATCTTTTAAAATATTGTATTTTTACACTATTACATTTTTATTAAAAATTTAGATATGTATATTTTACTGTGATTAGTACATACATGTGAATGGAAATTATGCAGAAAAGCAGAGAACGACAAAATAAGCTCACACACACAAAATACACAAGATATGCTCTCTGGCTAACCCTTTTGGGAGAAAAACCCAGCTGGAAGGTGACGCTGCTTCACTCTCTTTCTCTCTCTAGAAATATTGCTACATGTACAAAGAAGTAATTCCTGTGGCCCGTGGCTTGCTACAGTGCACATATGCTTTGTGTGTGCTCTACCTCCTATCTCTCTTGGCTATATTTGCTCAGATATGGAACAAAAATTCTCTCGAAAGAATGGAATGCCTCTTCATACTAGTGGCCCAGTTATAACACTAGTGGTTAATTTTGACTATATCAACTCTTAACTACAATTACAATATAGACTCGTTTAGAATATTTTTACATCAAAAAAACGTGGCTAACCCCTTTTCCATGAATAATGGGGGCTGACGTGGCATCTTCCTAAACTATAGGTGTGAAAATAGGAAGGTCAACTTCTGAGTGACATAATGTTTTCATACCGACTCTAATTGATGCGCTTCTTGCACCATTGGCATTAGGGGAATTTGAGATCCACAATGTGCCTCCTAAGGAAATTATAAAATAATAGTGGAAATAATAAAATAAGATTAAATTACATTATCAAATTTGAGAAAGAAAAAAAAGACTATTTTTTCGACTCTTATTTTCAACTTATCTCTTATGGGTTTACTAAAATTTCAAGCGGCAACACTTGTGGGATGCAAAATTTGATTGCCCATCCAAAGTGCACCCTTGTTGAATACTTTAGATGGACCTTGCTACATGAAAAATGAGAAATACATGAAAAACGTGATTGCAATCACGTTTTTTCATATATTTCTCATTTTTCGTGTAGGAGGGTCCATCAGAAGTATGCAACATGGGTAATCCTTTGATGAGAAATTAAAATTTTCATCCAATGAGTACTCTCGCTTGAAATTTGAGTAAAACCTTAGGGAGAAAAGTTGAAAATACGAGTTGAAAAAATAGTTTTTATTATTTTTTTATCTTTTTATTTTTTTACTCCAAAAATGATGAATTATCTCTCATGGTTGACATCATCATCTTGAATCCTATTGGTTCTTATAGATTTTATTTTGGTTGTACATTTTTCTTAGGAGGCCTATTTTAGACCTCAAAATTTATCTAATGAAAGGTCTCTGTGCGTAGAATAGCTTGAAAAAGGGTTATGCCAAAGTGACAAATTTTACCTCCAAAAAACGTCGTTTGATGCCTCAAAACGCTGCCGGAAGGTTTTAGACCCTGTTGTGGCAAACTGAGTACCACTAGTAAAAATGATCTTGTTAGCTGATTCCTCCACTTTTTCTGCTCCAAATGCATCGAGATGGATGACAAACAATACGATGATCCAATTTGGATCAAGACATTCATTATACGCAGAAACAAATTCTACATTCAATGGGTACCCACTCTACATACTTTTTAGTATACCCATATTGAAAAAAAATGAAAAAACATGAAAATAATGTGTTCTACATGCAATGAGCACCCACTTTGCATACTTTTGAGTAGACCCACATCGAAAAAATTGAAAATACATGAGTCTGTTCAACACACTTTTTTCATGTATTTTCAATTGAACATGTATTTTTCCGATGTGGGTCTACTAAAAAGTATGCATGATCCGGATTTATGCAGGAACACAACAGAATACATAAATAACCATAAACATAGAGATGCAACGGAAATAATGTTTCATTTCATTAATATCAAATAACAGAAATATGCTTACAAACATAATGGAAATAAACTAGTTAGCGTGCTGGTAGCGAATCTCTGAGAAGAGATGTGGCAGCTATAGACCTCTGAACTGTGTTACAATGAGGCTCAAGGGACTATTTATATTGAGAAACAATGGAGAACCTAAACTTCCAAAACCCTAACCCTAGGAGATGAAACGCCAAAACTCTGGGCCCCGTTTGGGTAAATTGGTGTTTCAACTTCCCAGGGACGTAACTTCGGCATACGATCTTCGTTTGACCCATATGATACATCATTAGAAATATCTATCCAAGGACTACAATTTTTGCCGCAAATATCAATTCCAAAATGGAATCATATTTTTCGGAAAAACGATGCCCAAAAAACATCGTTTAGGGCCTCAAAATGGCTCCGGAAGTCCAGGATCGAAAAACTACTAAAAATAGTAAGTTGTGCTGTAGCTTAAAAACTGAAAGAAATGATGGTGGGGGTTCAAATGGAATAGGTGGGTGGCCACCAATGTCCACCTAGATCTTTAAGGCCCCAAAACGACTATGGGAGTGCAGGACCCGAAAACTTGCTAAAAATAGTAAGTTGTGCTCTTAGTGAAAAGCTGCAAGAATTGATGGTGCTGGTCCAAATGGAATAGGTGGGTGGCCACTGATATCCACTTGGATCATTCCTCTCTCCTTAAGAAGCAATGGCCCCCATTGCGTTGAGATCCTCCATGAGATGAGGCACGTTTTGTTTTCGAAGATGTCATGGACCTGCGGGCGGACATGCTGGATGCAATTAGTAAATTTGGTTTCTTTATCAGCCTCAAATAGTACATGTGTGGATTCTGTTTGTGTAGTTGCATGAGGTATGGCAACATCAGGCAACGATGCGTCGGGGGTCATATCAATGGAGTGCTTGTCTTGACAGTGTAGAGGAACCTCTGTGAGTAAGGAAAAAGTTTCCTCCTATTCCTCCATGACTTTGTCCATCTGCTGTAGCTGCGTAGGGGAGCCCTATTTGGAGGTTGTGGCCACAATATTCTTCCTTCCCTGTGAGCGAGTTGTAAGGAAAATAAATTTCCTAGTTTGGGAAACAATCTTACTATGTTGTTTTGTAGTAGTCAAAGAGATGACAGGAGGCGGTACTACCTCTGGTATCCTGTAAAAGTTATTTCCCAAAGTAATAACAACGTCACGAGGCCTAGGCTCATACACAACATGTCGCCTCCACAAGTATGGTTGGCCCAATAATACATCAGCTACATCAAGAGAAGCAACATCACACAATACCTCATCGGTGAATGACTTGATACTGTACGGAAGGAGGCATTGCTAGCAGATGCGGAGATCTCTCCCTGGGTGGAGCCACCCGATGGTATATGACTGCAAGTGTGTTATGGTCGGTAGGCCGAGCTGCTTCACGACCTTTGCTGAAATGAGGTTCTTTTGGCTTCCGCTATTGACAAGAAATTGCAGCGGAGAACCCTTCACCCACATCTGCGAATGGAAGAGGCGCTCCCCCTCCTCTGGATCCTCCCTCTGGATCTTGGTGGTGGCAAAAAAGGCACTGGGATCCGCATCAATGATCCACTCCCTTTTTTCATTGCCTTTGTCTTGTTCTGACTCAGGATCAAAAAATGCATCTGATTCGGGTGCCTTTAGTTCGACCACCAATGACTGTTTGGCTCGACACTCGTTTGTGCTGTGAGTAGGGCTGTTATGAAATTCACACCACTTCCCTATGTCCTTCTTTGGATTTGTGGTGTTATTCTGAGTCACACTGCTTTGGCCTTGCCCCTTGTTCTTCGGTTTGGGGGCACTTTTCGGATTCGCAGATCCAAAGTCTCATTTCTTCTGCTTAAATTTTGGCTCGATCTTGGCAGCATAGTGACATGTCGTGCCAAGCGATGTAATGTCGAGGAACTCCATTTCCTCCTGAATGTGTTTGTGCAGACAGCCGCGGTACTTGAGCACCAAATGGCTCTCTGAATCTTTAATACCTAACTTTGTGCGCAAGGTATGGAATATATTCGTCAGTTCGTGCACATCTTGATCCCTTTGTTGCCGCAGCATGGTCCATTGGATGTATTTGTCCTCGTAGCTCCCCACAAGGTAATATTGTTCCTTGATGCCATCTCGGAACGAATTCCAAGTGAGTGTGGCCGAGAATAGAGAGGGTTCCCCTTCGTCCTCTTGCTCATAGTAGGTTTCCCACCAGTCTTTGACATGGGGGGTGACTTTGAGGAGTGCAAAAATAATCTTTTCTCGGTTAGAGAAATCATGGACCGAGAAATACCCTTCCAGCAAATTCAACCATCTATCTATGATGTTTGCATCTATTTTTCCTTCAAATACAGGAATTTCAAAGTTTACCAGTACCTTGGAGGGAGTGGCGCCTCTGGAGTGGCTGTTGGATGCAGATGCGCCATAGGTGGGCAGTCGTTGAAGGATCTGAGCAAAGTTATCCATCATCGCATTCCTTTGTTTCTCGAGGGCCTCCTCAAGCAATATTTTGATAGGATCTCCTACTCCCTCGTCTTTCTTATCTTCCGCCATGGGAGGTCGTCATGGTTTGCGAGGCATATCTTGTGAAGGTTCAACTAGATCGAGCCCTAACTCCTTATACCTTGACCGCATTGGGACATGTAAAGAAAAACAAAGAAAGAGCAGACCACTCCGATACTACTGATCCAGATTTATGCAGGAACGCAACATAATACAAAAATAACCATAAACATAGAGATGCAATGGAAATAATGCTTCATTTAATTAATATCAAATAACAACAATATTCTTACAAACATAATGGAAATAAACTAGCTAGGGTGCTAGTAGCGAATCTCTGAGAAGAGATGTGGCGGCTAAAAACCTTTGAACTATGTTACAATGAGGCTCGAGGGCCTATTTATTATTGAGAAACAATGGAGAACTCTAAACGTCCAAAAACCTAACCCTAGGAGATGAAATTCCAAAACTATGGGCCCCGTTTGGGTAAATTGGTGTTTCAACTTCTCGGGGATGTAACTTAAGCATACGATCTCCGTTTGACGCGTATGATACATCGTTAGAAATATCTATTTGAGGACTACTACTGTAGGTGCGAATATCAATTCCGAAACGAAATTATATTTATCGGACAAACGATTCCCAAAAAACATCGTTTAGGGCCTCAAAACGGCTCCGGAAGTTCAGGACCCGAAAAGCTACTAAAAATAGTAAGTTGTGCTGCAACTTAAAAACTGAAAGAACTGATGGTGGGGGTTTAAATGGAATAGGTGGGTGGCCACCAATGTCCACCTGGATCATTAAGGCCCCAAAACGGCTCCGGGAGTACAAGACCCGAAAACCTACTAAAAATAGTAAGTTGTGCTGAAAGTGAAACGTTGCAAGAATTGATGGTGCAGGTCCAAATGGAATAGGTGGGTGGCCACCGATATCCACCTAGATCATTGCAGAGTGGGAACTCATTGGATGTGGAATTTGAGTAGACCCACGTCGAAAAAAATGAAAATACATGAGAAAAGCATGTTCAACACACTTTTGAACACGTTTTTTTCATGTATTTTCAATTTTATTTGATGTGAGTCTACTCGAAAGTATAGAAAGTGGTACTCATTGGATGTGTAATTTAATTCCGCATCTAATGAGTGTCTACACTTAACATTTGAGTAAAATTATAAGAATATAAGAAAAAAATGCAATTAAAAAAATAGTTTTCTTTTTTTTTCCCTCCAAAATATTTACCGTTAGGGGTGACAACATCATCTTGAATCCTATTGGTTCTCTTAAAATTAATTTTGTTAGTAAAATTTTTGTCTTGAGGCCCATTTTCCACCTAAAAATTTCCGTGATGTAAGAAAATATTCCCTCACTTTATATTACTTAGGAAAGTTAGGGCTTAGACCCACAAAGAATACACAAAAAGTTACAATTGATGGAACCTAGAAATTGGACCCTTTGGAAATTCATCCTCAAGGAATTCAACACACTAAAACTTGACCCTCTTGAAAGGTTTCAACCCTGGAGAATTTTATCTCTCTTACTCCCACACTCAACCCCTTTCTCATCTCGTACAAACCCTACACAATTCAGAAAATTATCCCTGACAATTTCAACCCTCCTCCAAAACTCAACCCTCCTCTTGAGAAATTCAACTTCTTTCTCCAAGGCTTAACCTCCCTAAAATTTGCTCCCAAAATATCCATGATATAATCCTTCTACCATTTCTTCAGTTCCAAAGTCTCTCACTTCCTGAGAAAATTGCTCTATCAATAATAGAAACATAATGTGTCTTCACCCTTTCCCATAAGCTTTCTTATAATTTATACATGGGCCAAATCCCTAATCTCTAAATTGATGGACAACTAAGATTAAATCCTAGAATTATATCAATGGTGGAGACTATATCTAAGTAAAATAATTTAATATTTATCCCTAGATAAACATTAGGAAAAAGTCAATATTATTAAATAATTAATAAATGCATTTTTCAAAGTTAAAAACTTCATAAGGAGATCACAATAGTTGCCCCTCTTAGGATATGTCTACTCATAATACACTCCCTCCTTCTGGGAGAACCCTCTTGCCACAAATGTGGCTTTGTACTTCTCGACACTGCCATCTGCTACATGCTTGATTTTGTATACCCATCGAGAAGTGACCACTAACTATCCCTCAGGCCTTGATAATATCTTCCACACATCATTCCTCATGATGTAACTATACTCTTCCACCATGTTGTCCCTCCAAACTTGTTGGTTTGTTACGTCCTTAAATCTAGAAGAATCAGACTCACTGATGTTGCTCATCAAGGCCATATCACTAGAAAATGTAGTTGGTGGTCTAATCTCCTTTAAGGTCTTGCTAGTAGCCTCCACATGCTCCTCCAAATCCCTCAATGTATGCTCGACACATCTCGTCCTACTCCTGGTAGAGTGTGAGTGAACATCTTGCTTCTCCTAGTCAGAATGATGTGACCCTTTTGCTAGTGCTGGTGGTCCCTACTCAACCTTTAGAGCCTCTCACTCTTGATTCTTTTCCACTACAAGCCCTATCTCATGCGACCTCCTAAATGGTGAAATCCAACATCCCTAATAACTACTATCTTCCTTTTCCCCATAATGTAGACCATGTAGGCCTTTGAGATCACATTGTATCCAACAAAAATACATCTCTCAAATGAGGACTACAACTTTTTCCTCCTCTTCTTTGATGGAATATGGACATACACTAGGCTACTGAAGATGTGAAGATGGCTCACCTCCAGTCTCACTCTTGTAAATACCTCCTTAGGAGTCTTGTCCTCCAGTGCCCTCTGGGAACTCCAATTATGTAGGTACACTGTTGTATTACAATCCTTTTCCCATAAGAACATAGGAAAGTCCTAAGCATGGATCATTTACTTTGTTGATCCAATTAGGGTCGTATTCTTCCTCTCTACCACTCCATTCTACTGTGGATTGTAGGGCATTGTAATTTCTTTCTTGATTCCTGCCTCCTTATAGAAACCCTTGAACAAATTAGAGGCATACTCTCCCCCATCGTCTGATATCATGACTTTGGTCTTCTTCTCAATATGATTTTCCACAGTAGCTTTAAACTCTTGTAATTGACCGAAGACCTCATTCTTGGCCTTTCGAAATTAAATCCATGTCTTCCTAGAATAGTCTTCTATGAAGGTCACAAAATAACTAAACCTGGATATAGTCTCTACTAAAATAGGACCAAAAACATTAGAATGCACCAATCCAACATTCCCCTTGACCTAGTCTCATTGTTAGGAAATGTTGCTTTGGCATGCTTGCTAAGCATACATCCTTATCTTGCTCCACACTAAATTTCAAAAAACTAGTGACTATATCATGTAACAGTGATAAATCCCCGTAGTGTAAATTACCCATCCTCCTGTGCCAAAGCTCACTTTGGTTGTCACTATCATGTATAAGGGCCTTCACTAGTTTTCCTCTCAGTAGATACAAGTTTATCTCTCTGCTTCCTATTACTCGCCTCATGTTAGGATTAGCACGTTTCATCCTGAAATATAGATCACCTCCCATGAAATTGACCTCAGGCCCTCTATCCTCCATAGTTGAAGCAAAGAGAAATAGTTTCTCTAACCTAGGTACATACATTATTTCTTTCACCTCCATAGGATTCCCAGAGTCCAACTGGAAGTGTATGCTACCAATTCCCTCCATTGCATCTATGACATTATCACCAAGCTCCACATGAAGATCACAAATCTCCCTGGTCATATTGGTAGGAATATCACAAATATAATGGAGGAATATGTGAGGGATTATGTGATCCTTCACAATGTCTAGTATGATCCCTCTACCCTTCACATCCTTCACATTGTGTTTGGCTTCTTGTGTATGATCCAAAGGAACTTGGATCTCTTTTTCTACAATTCACCACATGCTATTTGCATCAAAACAATGGTGATCCTCTCCTTACATGGACTGAAGTTTGCAACCCTCTACAACCTATTTTAAAATATCAAAATTGTTGAATAATGTAGCTATGGACGGTCTTCATAAATTATCCTTGATATATTTATAATACTATGTAAAAACACGAAAGAAAATTAAATGTTAAATTAAAATAAAGGAAATTAAAAAAACACCTAAAATTAAAATCCTTGAAAATATCTCATACTCATGTAAATAACATATTTACCATCAGTTACTACCCACTAGAATTTAAGCAAGTATTTGCATAAAAGACAAAATATGAAAAATATGTAAATAGTTATACTTACGAGGAGTTATTTCCCAACATTATTTACGCAATCTTCAACACTTTAACAAATATGAGTAAAAATGTAAATGTGCAGACTTACTAGAATTTAATTTACAAAGAGACATGATTTAATTTAAGAGACATGTATTTTGTGTATCTTGGGTATAAAATACTTTCAAACTTTTTCATTTTACATATTCACTTCTCACTCACATATCTCTCTCTCTCTCTCTCTCTCTCTCTCTCTTACACACGTGATCTCACATATCCTAAGCTTTCAACATTGTGATCTCTACTTTCCTTTCATGGTTATTGGTTGAATTTTTGAAGTGTGATTGCTTGATGAAAATAAATGAACTATAATATATATTTACAAGTAATTACAATAGTTCATAAATAATGCTTGTATCAATTGCACTCTATTTTTCAACATGATATCAGAGCTTCGGTGGTGGCAAGGAAGTTTAATATCACATCTAATCCTATGAAAGTAAATGAGTTGATCTCTATCTTCCAAATAAGATCAAAGATCAAACCACCTTATATTAGGGTTCGTATTCAACATAAACAAGTTATTTTTGTTCCAAAATTTATCGCCTCAAAATATATAATGGTGATAATAAGGGGCTAGCTTAAAATTACTTGTGGTTTGTGATATGTCTAGGACACAAGTTCACAAGAAGGTAGGACATTGATCAATGCACTAAAGAAGTATCTATGCTCGAGATATATGAGTAAGTAACTCTATAGAAAGCGCTAATATGATTTGATGGCTTAAGGATCAAATAATATAGATCAAGGTCAATCCCCTAAATCAATCTCTGCTAAAGTCTAAGAAACCTTAGGAATGAGACTAAAAATCTATGCATATATGGTGATGGATCATGTGACGTTGCAAGGATTCCCAGGTTCAGTTTGAGTTTGGGTTTCATTATAATGAATAGGCAAGTCAACCCATATAGAAGAGGCCAAGCATATTGCAGTTGGATATACAAACTGAGAAGTAGTATGGCTTCAGAGGCTACTTGTAGGATTATATGATGATAGATGAAAGGTGCAGTGAAGCTAGAGTATATCTCCATTGATGAGTAGATAACTGATATTATGTCAAAACCTCTTTCTAGAGGGAATTTTGTGCACCTTTGAGACAAGTGTGGACTTATGGAAATTTACTCCCTAGTTGAGAGGAAGCAAGGATGATGATTACATCATGGATATGGTTTCTCTTTGTGTCATGTACTTTGACCAAAATTAGGGATGTTATCCCTATGCCAAGTACATTTACCGGAATTAGGGAGAATGGTTTGATGGATTAGATACCATCTTGGATAGACATTCTACCTATGTCAAGTACTATGACTCGAATTAGGGAAGGTATCCCTGTGTCAAGTATTATGACCAAAATTAGGGATAATGGTTCGGTAGAGGCTAGTTGATTCCTCCTAACATCTTGCTTGAATATCTGAGAGAGTTGCTTGGATATCTAAGAGCGCTTATCAGATATTTGAGAGTTGCTTGGATCTCTATTTATAGGGAGCTACTCATATCTCTGAAAGAGTTTGTCAAATCTCTGAGAGAACTGCTGATATCTCTATTTAGAGAGATCATGTTTTGGCATCTGTCCCAGGTTGAGGCCATTTGGATTTTCACCTAGACTATGTGCACTAGTTGTGCGATGGTGAAAAAGGAATAGTCTGGATACCATGAGGTTTAGGTGTCAATAGGATCATGGCGAATAGTTTATATTGATGTTGCACTATAGGTACTGAACACATTCCATGATTGTTATAATTAAAGAGGGTTAACCTGAATGCTTGTGATGTTGGTGTTTATGATATTGATGATGATGCTTGGTGTTTATGATATTGATGATGATTCTTATCTTAATCTTGAATAGAGTCCCTTAATCTCATAAGGATATGAAATGATTCCACTTTGAAAATGCTAGCAAAGTCATCCTTTTGTGAAGTTTTGAAAGGCATTAAGAAAATGTCTCAATTTGGACTGATATATCAACACGAATTATTTTTACGAACCTCATGGACAATACATGTTTAAAGCTGCACAATATTGAATTTTCCATGGGAATTTATACCTAGAAGAAGAACCGTAAAGCTAATCCTTTAGAGTAATGACACCACTATTATGCAAGTTTTAGATCAACTCATAAGTTATCATAATATTACATGATCCCAAAATATCAAGTTGTTAAATTTAAGAAGCTCGATAATTACCCTGGCAGAATCTAAAGATGATTTTTTTTAAGGCCATTTAGTTGGCTCAAATATCTCTAGTTTAGAAGGAAAGGCTGGGCCCCTCTTCAAGCTTGGAAGTTCTAAGAATTTCTTGATAAATTCATTTTCAAACCTTGCACTATGATAGGTGAAGGACACAAATGACTAAATACATTGAAGGTTTTATTGCATATAAATTATTGATGCCAGGAAATATATCTTCCATATACTGTTGAAGGATGATGAAGTTATTCTTTGAATATTAAAATGAAGGTCGGGCTCTTATGAAGAAAATGTTATTTCTTCAATGATTTAGAGAAACCATATCAGCCTTGGACTCTCTTGATTGATTGTTAGCAATGTTGGATATGTGAAAGGGCATGTTGACTCTAGGATTTTAACATTTGATTATGAAATTGAAAATGTAGGGTTAACAAGCAGCAAACTCTTGAATTGGTTGTTTCCACTGAATATGGAAATATTAGTTAATGAAATGAAGATATGACATCATGATGACATTGTGGATGAAGTTGATGCAAGAAGGCCAAGGTCAAGTGAGAGCTAAAATTATTCTCAAAAGTTTTTCTTCCATGGCCTCCTATTGAGTATTGCAGGTAAATATTGAAGGTTTCCAATGGATCTGGCAACAAAGGGAGAAGAAGTGGAAGTAGGAAGAAAAGCTTGTGACAAAAGGATTTGTCCTAGAATCAAGATTTGAAGATATGAGCTTAAGATGAAGCAGGAAGTTAAGAAAATTTTAAATATGCCTATCTATGACTAGAGATGAGAGAATAAGAAGATTCTTTGAGTAAGAGGGAGATCATGTTTTAAGACTATGATAAAGTATTTTCACCATTTGTCATATTAAAGAAGGCCTTGTATGGAATCAGACAACCTATAAGAGCTTGGTATTCTAGAATTGATGGATATTTGATGAGACTTCATTTTTCTAAAAAGTTTCGTTGATCCAAATATTTATATCAAGGTTGTAAAAGGTGAGCCGATGATACTGCTACTATATGTTGATGATTTGTTACTGAACAATGTAGAGAATATTATTTCTTAGTGTAAAAGGGAGTTGGCCTTTGAATTTCAAATGAAGTGTCTTGCGTTGATGCATTAATTTTTGGGGTTGGAAGTCTGAAATAACTCTGGTGAAATACTTCTTGGACAAGGAAAATATGTCATCAATATCATTTAGAAGTTTGGCATGATGGAGTGCAAGTATATTGAAACTCCTATGGAGAAGAACTTGAGAAATATAAGATATTTTGAGTTTGACATGGTGGATCTATCCATGTATCAAAAGTTGATTAGATCATTGATGTATTTGGAAAATTCCAGGACATATATTTTCTTTTTAGTAAACACATTGAGCTAGTTCTAGATGGAACTAAGACATGAGCATTGGATTATAATAAAACATATATTTATATATTTGCATGATATTGTTGAATACCATTTTAGATATGCTTCGAATGGTGAGATACGACTATAGGAATATACTGACTCTAACTAGGCAGGGAATACGAATGACAGGACGTGTACATCGTGTGTATATTTAAATTTGGGCTATGCTATGATATCCTAGATGAGCAAGAAGTAGACCTCTATCACACTCAGTACTGTAAACACAAAGTATATTGCAACTTATTTGGCACGCTGTGAAGGAGTATGGCTTCAAAAGCTACTCTCTGGATAGTTTGACCAGATGCCAAAACCAGTTGTGCTTTTCTGTGAGAATCAAAGTTGTGTGAAGCTTACATATAATCTAGGGTTTCATGATAATAAAAAGCATATTGAAATCAAGTACCACTACATTCATGATATGGTAAAGAAGGGAGCAGTGAGGCTCTAATATATTTCCACTGATGAATAAAAAATTCATATTCTCACAAAGCCTCTATCTTGGGTGAAGTTTGTATACTTCAAGGACAAGCTCTCTGTTGTAGAAAACCCCTCAATGAGTGAGAGGGAGCATTGATGAGACATAAAAAAGGGCATAACTTAAACTGTTGATGATAACAAGAGAACGACCTAGGCCGTTGATGGGTTAAAAAAATGGGCATGGCTTGGACTGTTGATGAAAACAAGAGCATGGCCCAAACTATTGGTACGATAGCACGAGGGAGGAAAATTCGAGAAAGAATGGTTCTTGAGGCCTGGACACTCAATGGAGTGGGTGCCTTGGTAAGATAGCATGAAGGACAAACATTCTAGAAAGAATGACCCCTGAGGCTCGAGAAATCAATAGAGTGGGTGCCTTGGTAAGATGGCATGAGGAACAAACATTCTAAAAAGAATGGTCCATTCAAAGGTATTCTCTTTGTTCGTAGCATAATTGTTCTTGTTTCTGAATCAACTTTTTTTGCGCATAAATGAACAATTTCTCCGAAATCAAACAATGTTGGTACACATGCAGTATTCACTAATACACTAATCCAAATCTTGTTACCGTTCTTCTCTTCCATTGGCAGCTTAACATAACACTCATATGAAATTGACCAGTGGAATTTCTCATCGATAACACCAATTAAATTAAAGGTATCAGTGAAAATAATTTCTATTATTTGTCTGTTAATCATATTCATTTAGTAACTAAAAACACCTTCTGAATTAATAACGTTTTAAACACTGTTGAACTACACATTTTTTTTTTTTTAAATTCTCTATATATTCACTAGATATCACTTTTGCAAACACAAAATCATGTCTGACTATTGTGACTGTGAAATATGTTACACAAAATATTTATAAATAAGTAGTAATTGAAGATACCAAAGCTAACATTTACAAAAAACGAGTGCAAATATACTTCGAAACTACAAAACCATCTCATCCATTTATTACACATCACATTTATTTGTGACTATAAATTATTTACAATAATGGCTGCTAGCTCACAGATTGTCGATAATAATTACAAATAAATTGACACAAAAATTTGAAAAAGATGAGAAACACATGTAGTTTAAACAATTATTGTGCATTGCTTCGTTCTTTTATCTGTTAACCTAAATAAATGCTGCTTCAAAAAATAATTGTATATATTTTTAAAATTCATTAACACATGGGAAAAGTGTCATGGAAAATGGGTATATGCAGAGAAGATATGTAAACTAGCTAATATGTACGGAGAAAAGAAGATGAAAAAAAGAAAACAACACCTTCACACATTTGCAAGTTCTATATACCGTTCATGCATTTTCTCCTATGTTCTGCAATTGTGCAATTACTAATTAGCTTGAGCTATAATAATACAATAATTTAACAAATTTGAAATTGTTATTTCCCTATAACAATTAAAATAATTTACCTATTCATTTTGGACTCTGCAAAACAATGAATAAACAAATTTATAGTTATAGCCTAATGTTGCAACCTTACAATCATGTTTTCGAAGTCAAACGTATTAATGCCACTATGTTTTTTATTCAATTCTTCTATAATTTGTGTTTCGTTAATTGTTTCAATATCCCATGAAATGTGTTTTTGTGGAAATATTTCTTTGAGAGGCATAACATGAAATATTATTTTGTCTTTATCGAATCTACATAATGCAGAAAAAACAACCAAAGTGCCATTAGACCATACACATATAGTTATGTTAAAGATATATTGTGAAAGACTTAAACAAAAATACCACCGTCTATGTTCTCTTTTTCATATGGAATTGCTAATTGTATGATGTATTCTTGCCAATATATTATTCCAGGAAACAGCTTAATTTCATCTTCATTCATGTATTTTTCCATATAGTTTAATGAAAATGAATCATTATGCATCATTGCGTTGAAAAAAGTATATGCAATTATGCATCGTAAACATGAAACATCATACACAATCCTCATCAATTGGCATATTGTTTCAAAACAACTTTCATTGTAAATACTTCTAAACCTGGAAAATCTTGTAACCATATGTTTTCCCGTGATTTTTTCTATCTGCATCCATCCATGTTCTGTTTCTTCATATCTTGTTATATTTATTTATAGATTCATGATCAGTTCCCATTGAAATTTTTTTATTGCACATGAGTGGTTCATTGATGCTTTAACAATTATGTCTGAAAAAAGAAGGAAAAAGGGGAAAAAGTTTAATTTCACTGTGAACTATTTCTCAACGACAAGCACAACATAAACAATGTACATGAAAACAAGTAAAACGATATAGATACAACCGATTCACATAATAAATTCGTCTATGAATGAGATATAGAGTCACAAAACAAATGAACCACAACGTACCTATTGTAACCCTTACGTGTTTCCTAAAATTTTGTACCGTAGAGGGCTTTGGTTCATGAGATCGAAGAGTATTTTAGGCTCCATATCTAGATAAAACTAGAGGAGAAAGAAGAAGAATGCAAAGCACAAGAGGCAGCGAAATGTTGGCTTTCCCTCAATTTTAATTTGAAATGGTTAAAAAATGATTATTTATTAGGTGGATCCCATCCATTGGGGAGAGCCTCATCCTAGAGGAGCTCTAACAGGGTAGCAAGTGAAAAATTTAAAACTAACACGTGCCCCTAGAAAGAAAATTTTAAATAGGTGCACTCGATAGATCGAAGACTACAATGAATTCTGGGGTGGTCGAGCCTCATCTTCAACCCGCTGAAGGAAGATAAATGGGCCCACAAAATTTTGGCCCAGTGTAGTGGCTATGTCTATAGTCAGGACCACTGCCGGGCGAGCGTGGTGGGCTAGCATGGAACCATTTGATGCATCACCCTCCTCCCTTGATTTCCGCCCAAGCCAACTATGCCAATTTTCTGTTCCACGTCACTTTCCAACCTGCTTGTAGCTCTATTTGCATCCACAATGTCTAATTACCTTTGGTCATCAGGAGAAACCAAGCCCAGGAGGAATCTATGCCTTCATCTCCACGAGAGACATAAATTCGAACACTGGTAGATTTATGAGCTTAGGAAATATAAGCACCGTTCGATGATAAAAAAATATTAATGATCCATTAAACAGAGAGGAGGCTTCGTGTGTGTGTGTATATATATATATATATATATATATATATATATATATATATATGTATGTATGTATATGTCACAAAAGGGCTACAAAGAAAGGGAGGTTGCAAAAGCATTGCAGACAGAGACAAAGGTCGGAACATAGTTGAGTGCAAATGAGACCAAGTCGCAGTGGAAACATTCTTAGAGAAGAGTAGAATGGAAAAATACTTCATGTTTTAAACCTTGGAGGAGAGATCCGAAGAGAATAGAGAGGAAAAATGAGTCAAAGTATAGATGTCAAGACTAAACCAATAAAGCCTAACACTTAGCCAAATTATTCTTTTGGAAGAAGTTTGTCAATAGACAAATTCGGGGAAACAAAACTAGCACTAAACAAAGCCAAGAGAAAAAAATTATAGTATCAGGCCAAAACCACAAAACCCCGTAAAATTTATAAAATGTCAATTCCTAAAAGCGCTGAACACTAGGGATCCATAAATTGTCGGAGCAGGGGACATCTATTGATGAAACCCCATAACATAAATCTAGACCGAAAACTTGGAGGGGTGGATCCCATGATCTATTTTAAAAAAGAGTTGAGCACCAAGGATATGTCAGTAGAAAAAATGTTTTTCCGTTATCCGGGACCAGTTATTAACGAAATCCCATGATGGAAACTTGGTCCAGGAGGTTGGAAACCATATAAATCCCAGAACCTTGTAACATATTTTAAATTTCATTTCAATAGAACATTGGGTTACAGGGAGCATGGAACAATAGTGGAGAAGTCCTAGAAAGCCCGAAATCCCATAGCTATTTCTAATTGAATTTCTAAAATACCAAGGGACCAAGGGACCTCGGGTCGTGAGACTATATAGAGATAAACAAAGCCTGCAGAGTTGTTGCCACTATTTCTCATGTAATTCCTCCACTCCACTAAAGCCTCTCTGCTTTGATTTTTTGATGGATTTCAATATCTAGGGGTGGAAGGAAGAAACTACAAGAGGAACCAACTCCAAAAGGGTCGAATTTAAGCATTTAGGGGATAAAATGATAGGTAAAAGGATAGGCAACTGAGGAATAATACAAGAGAAAAAATGTGACTAGATCAAAAACCTGCCATGAATCTGTATAATGGAGCCTAGGTCCACCTCAAGAGATCAAGGAAGTCAATGATACATGTATTTTGTTTGGGCAATCATGACATATTCTTGTCATTTCTACAATTTTGTTAATATTACATTTTCAAGAAAAGAATCAAGTCTATTATGTAATAATTAGCACAACTAGGTTGGTCGCATGCTCAAACAGCTATGTAGTTCAGACAACTGAAGCATTCCAAGTATTTTTGTAACTGCTCTTGTCTTGTCTCTCCCTTTAAAAGGGATGGATATCTCATTAGAAGCAGTTCATTTTTCTATCCTAGAGGCGATAATTCTTCTGCAAGTTTTTCAAGTGTTGGAGCTTATGAGATGTATGTTGTTCTTGAATATTAATAAATAAGTTTTTGGTGATTCCAAGAACTGAGATGTGTAGTATGTAATTCCTTCTCCGTTTATTATTTCATATGTTTTATTTTCTGTCAAAAATTGTGTAATTGTAGTTGATGGAATTCAATATTGTATAAAAGATTTACCTATGTTATGCAATGGTAAATGGTACCTGTAATGTGTGGGATTGAAGGCCTTAAAATAGGCTCCATGGTTTCTAAACCTCATTTACTTTATCTTGTTCATGATTCTATAGGAATTTTGTGCATATGATTTTGTGTCTGTCCAAGCCTCTGCATTGGGTTTCTCTCCTTGTATTTCCCGTTTCACCTATACTACAACGACCAATGAAACCACACTCTCTGTGTTTCAACCGCCATAAATGAACATTATGTCTTAGGAATGAAATATTGTTTAAGTGTATATTGAATCTACCTCCGAGTAGGGTGATTGGACCATATTTTATAAGTTTGTATCTAATTCTTGGGAAAAATGAATAAATCCTTAAGGCACACTAAGATGTCCTAGGCACTAACCCTTCTCCTCAACCCAGGGGCTTGTCTCTAGGAGCGACACCATCTTCTGCTGCCATTTCCAGGGACAAATTAGAATAAATTCCCCTAGGTAGAAATTTTTGAATTCCTTTTTCCGGTGAGCAAAGGAAGTGTGGGTTGATATCTCTCACGTAAAGGGGTTTTCAAAATGTCTCTTCATGCATTCTTGGCCAACAAATACCCCCACCCCCCCCGATATTTTTCTTCTATTATCGGTTATCCTCATCATGTACCTCCAATGCAAGAATGGTATACCTATTTTCCTACATTGAGTGGAAGCACAGATGAAAGCCCAACCCAACACCTTAAGGACTTTCATGAATGCATGAAGCATTAGGGTATTGTTCATAAAGATGTGAAAATGAAGTTGTTCATGTATTCTTTGGATGAAGATGCTAGGGATTGGTGAAAAACCCTACCTCGTTGCAACATATCTTCTTTGAAGAGCTTTCCCATAACATATAATTATTTTTACAAATGTTTATATCCACCATATATTCTGTTATAAGATTATTGTGAAAATTTTAACGTTGAAAATATTTCTAAGACTGATGATGTTGTTGATGATGTTTGTGGAGCTCAACACCAAAAAAACATATACCTGCACCAAGAAGCACTGCCTAAAAATCAAGTAAAGGAAGAAGGAGAAATTTTTAAGCTGCAAAAAAAACCCTCATAGATCTTATTCTACTGATGGTTATCCTTTGTATGATTTGTATGACTTAGATGGCAAGTTGGGTGCTCCAGAACCACAACAATCCCAACCATGGAAAGCAACACAAAAAGAGGAAGATGAAAATGAGGTTAAAAAAGAGACTCTTGTTTATGAATTATATCCTTTAGATGAAGAACACAATATGAGCATATGCCAAAGACAACCACAAGAATAAAATGATTCCCAACAAATAAAGATGGTTTCTTCTTCTGGGTATATATCAACATTTGCAGATTCGTTTTACTTGCCTAGGTTTATACCTATTATTGTTTTTGAAGTTCAAGAAGATGGTAATAAAGTTGATGAAGATTTTATGATTTATGATTCATATGATTCAAAGGAGGATGAGATTGCTGCAAATTTTCAATAGGATTTTCTTATAGGAAATAGGGAAGAAGATGACCAACAACAATCTTTTCAGCAAGAACCCAAAGTTGAAGATCCAAGCAATGACTATGGTTGTATTATGCAAAAATATTTGTGTCATAGAGTTGTTCAAGAAAATGAAGCTACCAATTTTTTCACCCAGCCATGACCCAATAGCTGAATACATGGCATATTTCTTTGGTCAACCACATACATTAGTTCTGAGGTATGTTTCAAATTTTTTTTTCTGAAGTTTCCATGTGGTACGTTCTTATTGTAATTGCTGATTTTCAAGAGCACATTGACATAAGGTCCAATACTCAAATGTTGGAACGATATCATTCGAAGGATAACTTCAATTGAGTGAATTAATCCCTTTATGTAAGTAGGAGAAGTAGGAGCTGCACATATAATTTTCACTTTTCAGAAGCTATAGTTCTGCATTTTAGTTTTTATAACAAGAAAACCTCCAAAAAAAAGTTTCAGGCAGATTTTCTGGTTCAATATATTTTTGACTCCATGCCCAACAAGAATACTAGTTTGTAGGTCCTTAATGCCTTACCAACAAGACACTGTCCCAGTAGGAGTTGATGTTGTAGCCCCTCTATTTTTCTTAAAATTGTTGTACTACAGAGGGTTTTGGTTCATGAGCTTAAAAAGTATTCGGGACTCTATCTCTAAATAAAAATTGAGGAGAAAGAAGAAGATAAGGAAAAAAAGGCGATAGAATGTGGGATTCCCTCCATTTTTTATTTCAAATGGCTAAACAATTATTACTTACCGAGCGGATCCTCGTCCATCCGGGATCGACCTCATCCTTGAGGAGCATTGGCGGGGTAACAAGCACGACAGTTAAAGCCAACACCTGCCCCTAGAAAGACAAAGTAAACAAGGTGCACTCGATAGATAAACAACTATGATGGATTTCGGGGGGGTCAAGCCTCGTCTCCAAGCCCGCCGAAGCACCCTGCTGAAGGAAGTTAGATGGGCCTGCCACCTATTGGGCTAGCGTGGTGACTACGTCTATAGTTAGTACCACCACCGGGCAAGCATGGTAGGAGAGCGTGGAACCATTTGACGCATCACCCTCCTCCCTTGATTTTCACCCAAGCCGACTCAACCACATGCCTTTTCCACATCACCTGTCAACCTGCGTGGAGCCCTCTTTGTGTCCACAACGTCCAATTATCTTCTGTCATCAGGAGAAACCAAGCTCAGGAGGAATATATGCCTTTATCTCTACGAGAGCCCTAAATATGAACAATGGTAGATTCAGGAGCTCAGGAAAGATAAGCACTAATCGATGATAAACAAGGATCAATGATCCATTAACTAGAGAAGGATCATGAGAGGAGGATTCATATATATATGTAGTTGTCATAGAAGGGCTATAGAGAAATGAAGATTGTAGACATAGACAGAGGTCAGAACAAAGTCGAGTGCATACAAGACCAATTCGCAGTGAAAGCATGCTTGGAGAAGAGTAGAATGGACAAATACTTCATGTTTTAAGCCTTGGAGGAGAGATATGAAGAGAGCAGAGAGCCAAAAGGAGTCAAAGTACAGAATTCAAGACTAAGCCAATAAAGCCTAACACTTAGCCAAATTATGCTTTTGGAAGAAGTCTATCAATAGAAATAGCTGGGGAAACAAAACTAGCACTAGATACAGCCGGGAGATAGACTTTATAGTACTGGGTTAAAGCCCCATAATGTCGTAACATTGATCAAATGAAAATTCCCAAATCCGCCGGGAACCAGGTATTTGTCACCGTCTATTTACGAAACCCCATAACAAAAATCTGGACTGAAAAACTGGAAGGTCGGATCCCATGAATTATTTTAAAAAAGAGTTGGGAACCATAGATTTGTTAGTAGAAAAAAGGTTTTTTTGGTTGCCCGAGACCTATTGGTAACAAAATCCCGTGACGGAAATTTGGCCTGGGAAGTTGGAAACCATGGAAATCCTGGAAATCCGTAACATATTTTAAATTGAATTTAAATAGAACGTTGTGGTTACTAGGAGAAATGAAAAGTAGTGGAGAAATACCAGAAATCCCAGAATCCCGTAGCCATTTCTAATTTCATTTTGAAAATACTAGGGGGCCTGGGATCGGGGGAATGTACTGAGAGAAACAGATCCAGTGGAGATATTTTTGCGACTGTTGCCCGTGTAATTCCTCCACTGCACTAAAGCCTCTCTACTCCAATTTTTAGAGGGATTTCAATCCTGATGGGTGGAAGGAAGTGCCTACAAGAGGAGATAGATCCAAAAAGGGCCAATTTAAGTATTTAGGGGAGAAAATGATAGGTCAAGTGATAGGAAACTGGGGAAGAATAAAAGAGAAAAAATGTGACCATATCATCAACCCGCCACAAATCCAGATAATGGAGCCTAGGTCCACCTCAGCAGATCAAGAAAGTTGACGATGAAGATATTTTGTTTGGGAAAAAATGACGCATTCATGTCAAGTTTCCTCTCAGAAATTGTGTAATTATAACTGTTGGAATTCAATCTTGTATAACATATCTACCTATGTTATGCTATGGAAAATGATACCTATAATGTGTGGGATTGAAGGCCTTAAAATGTGCTCCATGGTTATGAAGCTCATTTCCTTTCTCTTGTTCATGATTCTACTGGAATTTGGTGCATAGGATTATGTGTCTATTCAACCCTCTGCACTGGTTTTGTCTCCTTGTATTTCCTCTTTCACCTATATTACAATAACCGATGAAACTACACTCTTTGTGTGTCGACCACCATAAATGAAAATTAAGTCTTGGGAATGAAATACTATTTAAGTGTATATTGACTCTGCCTCTGAGTAGGGTGATTGGACCAAATTTCATAAGTTTGTATCTAATTATTGAGCATAACGAATAAATCATTAAAATACACTAAGATGTCCTAAGCACTAACCCTTCTCCTCAACTCAAGAGGTTGTCTCCAAGAGAAACGACAATACCTAATACAAATATCATAAGATCTATATATGTTTTCGAAAACATATATTGTGTACAATTCTTATGCTAACAAGAAAAACACATAATTCTCAGAATAGAGTCTCAATTCCAACAAATATAATAAAACCATTTATAACGAGCCTTCCTCGCATATAACCATGAAATATACCAATTTGCATTGGCAACATGCATTTACAAAAAAAAAAAAACAAAAAAAAAGAAATCAATGATCAACAACTAGCCAATGCAACTGACACATTACATGTTAAAATTATGCTACATGAGCTTTATAAAACATAGAACATTTGATTTATGATACTTAGGCCAATGAGAAAAATGCAGTGACACATTCATTTTTGTTATTATTATTATTATTGTGCATATGACACAAAATATTGATAAAAATTAGACTGTTTGATTTATGATTTACACCAAAGAACCAATATATAGAATAACAAGCACAATTTTTCTATGGAAAATCTTTGTACTTCACATTCACTTTCCCTTCTGCATAGTCCCCCCCACACACTTTCCTTTCACCTAATATTATTTTTTAAACAATGGAAGCCACTTACCATCAATTATTCAATATAATGTATCACACAATTTCATATTTATTTAACTTCATACATTTCTGCGTCACACAAAAAATAGTTACACACATTTGTTATACATGGAAATGAGAAATATATAGATAAACAACATTGAGAACGCACACCGCTACCAACAGAGTAGCCTTACAACACATACCCAAAAAATTAATTACATAGAGCTATGAATCTATGCAGAATAGATGAATTGCATATGGTGCCAATTCATATATGAACATAAGAGCTCAAAATCTATACATAATAGAGGATTTGCATAGGAAGCCAAAACATAGATGAACACACCTTCAAATTTCAATTTTGTCTGAATGGAATTTCTAAATATCGTATGAAACACAAACACAGATTGGAGATGTCGTCCAGGCTCAATTTAAAATCGAAAATCTATTTTGAAACATATCTTGTATTTGGAAAACAAACAACATTCAATCGACCGCGATTTTTTCTCCTCACTAAGAGAAACTTTCATGCACATGCATTTGTCAATTGCTGTATGGAAACGCAACTCATTTTTTCACTAGGAAAAGGTGTTTCGTTGGATAATTTTTAAACTGTTTCTCTTTTAGAACTTTTGTAGATATAGCTATATGAAAAAACAATTGCCGCAACAAATGAATTTTTTTTTTACTATCCATAATGAAAAATGTGCCAAACACAGAGTATGTCTGGAAAAAATGAAATGCACATTTTTGCATTTGCACAGTTTAGCATAAGAAAAAAAAATGGATAACCGAAGTGTCGAAAATGCAAAACAAAAAACCAATACGTTAGTAGCCAAAGCAATAGAATGACAAATTTAATGGTCCTTATGTTTCTTTGTGTGGAGTATGTAGTATGTGCAAGAAAGCAGTTGCATAGAGATTTGATTTTAAAGCTATGAATCTTTGTGAAAGACCGGATATGTGTGGGAGAGCAAGATGATTAATATTGTTAATTTCCATTGTACATAGTGGTGCATAAGGTATTGTTAAACTATTAATATTAATATGTGAGATTTTTGCACAAAATACATTTGTCGTGAAATGGGGCACATATGCATTTGTATTATATTGAAAGCATACACTTTTTATATATTGGGATGTTGGATCATTATCTAGATAAACTGCTATCTAGATTTTTAATCGTCCTCATCATTATATAGGTACACTGTTATCTAGATATTTTATTTCCCTAATGCCTTCAATTCAATATTGACAATGTACAACCAGGGGAAGTGACAATAAGTAATTTAATACAACCCGTATCTGAATACAAATGAAAATTGGTGTATCCATATTGGCTTATTGTGTGTTATAATAATAATAATAATGAAAATTGAATTGAAAGAAAGCAACCAAAATTATTTCCTAGTCACAGTTTAATCGTCCTCATCGTTATCTAGATACACTATTATCTTATCCATATTTTTAGTCTTCCCAACACCTTCAATGCAATATTGGCGGAAGACATTCAATAAAACCAACGGTAAGAAATATCACGGAATTCATATCTGAATACGAAACAATAACCATAATTTCTATAGTAATCGCAATTGAATTGAAATAAAACAACCCATGTTATTCAAGAATCAATTGCTATAAATTTGAGAAATGGCACGTTTAAGTTATCCTTTTCGAACTGAATTAAAAAAATATTTCACGTACTTTTCAACATAAGTGTATCGATCTCGATTTACAAGTACTAATGATAAATCTAGTGTAATAATCATCTACCGAAAATGGGTAGTCCTGTGAATCTTATACAACTATAAAACTACAACAAATAGAATGAACCTAACAAAATAACCGAGTAGTGCAACAACTACACCAACAATAGATAATGCCACGCTATTAATTCAGAGAAGAGTTAAAGGGATATCTACAACAAACAAAATATTATATTGTTTATCGATGTGCTCTTATCCAAATGCACTTGAATGCTTTGAAGAGAAGCCCTACGATTACCAAGAGCCCCTCCTCGATCACAATGTTTTGTGCTTAGAATACAGGCATATGATATAGTGCTAACAAACTAGAAATGATGCACTTTTCATTAAAGGTAATATCATATCCCTATCTCCTCAACACATAACATTGTAATGGACAAAATGAAAAATTTGATCAATGATCCATTGTGTTGATTGAATGCAACTAAGTTTTACAAAATGCAATCTTACTAATGATTTAACTCATAATGCACTGTGCTGACAATATGGGAAAATGATGCACTGCCAAAGAACCAGAAATTAATCATGACATCATATGCCCATATCCTCAACATATAAAATTATAATCGACAAAATGAACAATTTGGTCAATGATCCACTAGAAAAATGAAGCAAGGGTTGTGAATATTAACAAGAACATGTAACATTATTTTAATTAATGAAATATATGTTGTTTTTTTGGCTTAAAAATAAAAAAAATTGGCCAATGATCCATCGCATTGATTGAATGCAAGTAAGCTTCACAAAATCAAATGTTATTAATGATGAATAGTTTTGTGTTATTTAGAACAAAATAGTAATGTTTCTTATTTCATGTTTAATAGACTTTATTGATCAATTGATTAAAGGTTGTGCTCCCCGCATGGTGAAAGCTATGCTTATGAACATGTTTATGTAAATAGGCATATCTGTAGAATTGTAGAGGAAATCCATTCTAGGAAAAAAACTTTCAAGCTTTCACTTCGCATAATCACAAAACTTCTGCATAATTCATGAACAATTCCACTCACAAACAAGTTTTTTAATCACAAAATTTACAAAAAATACCTTTAATTCTAAAGATTGCTAAATAATTTAACTAAATGTTGTACTGACTACGGGAACAACTCCACAAAATGAATTCTATCCAAATATTTAATCACATAAAACACAAACTAAAAAAGGCTTACCTTAAGAAAATTTGTATATATGTGATAACAAAATGTGAAATATTATTACACTACGAATTAAAGTTATAAAGCTCCCTCTGTACCTGTATTCTTTTGCACATATCTAAATTTACAAAAGTTTTAAATCTTAGCATAGCTAAATATGTAAAAGTTTTAAATGAAAAATAGTTCGAAATTAATTTTTTGTCTATGCCCCTGTTCTTGTGTACAATACCCATCCTTCACACAGTAAATTCTTCGCACAAGGAAAGCTTCATCTGGATAACTTGGCCCAGTCAAAGAACGTCAATACTGAAGAGAACTCCAACGAAACAAATGATGATATCATGTCCATTGATCAACATTCTCCCCTTCTCAAGGTCAAACATAGGTTAATCAAGCCCAAATCACTTATGATATCAAAGATATATATTAATTTACGTTTTTTCCCCTCGTTAATAACGCAATTTAGTTTAGAATAACTCCTACAACCGAATCATGAACAATGTCAAATTTTCTTCGAATTTTTGAATTGTGTATGAATTAAAAAATAGCAATTAATTTCCATGCATCACACTATCTGTATTCCCATCTTCCACATAGTCAAAACTCAAAATAATTAATAATAATAATAATACTAACAAATTAACATTAATATCTCTATGCACCCCCCATTCTCCCAAAAAAAATCTGTCCTAATTTCGTCCCTACACAATAAAATTTCCAATATAAAAGCTCAACACAGTAAAAGCTACGAATAATGAAATGTCTCGTTTAGAGAAATAACACACTGTCAGAGCACTTGTGTAATTCAAAGAATTGTGAAAACTCTCCATATTTCATTTTGCAATGATCAAGTGTAAACCTGTTTTTTTAAGTAATATGCTTATAGACATATACAATTTGTTTACTTAGAGCAAATAAGTATTTAAAAAAGTACCACTAAAGATAGAAACCTGTTTTATTGCAACAAGATTTTTCTTGTACAAAATCCATATTAATGATTATATTGTAAGATAATCGA
Source organism: Pinus albicaulis (assembly GCA_034641835.2). Classification (NCBI taxonomy): domain Eukaryota; kingdom Viridiplantae; phylum Streptophyta; class Pinopsida; order Pinales; family Pinaceae; genus Pinus; species Pinus albicaulis. The sequence continues at coordinate 644,966,849 of CM076581.1, read as the reverse complement.
TTATAAATGAGTATTTGTAAAGCGTTTATGAGTACGCAACTAGTTGTGTGCAAGTGGTTCTCCGTTACTGCATATGGAAAAAAGGAAGGATTACAAATTTTCTTTATGCACCACCCGCACAGTAAAACATCTGCATAACAAAACATAGTAATACTTTAACATTAACTTCTCTATGCATCCCCCATTATCCCGAAAAAACCTTGTCCTAATTTCTTTCCTACCGAATAAAGTTTCCATTATAAAATCTCAACACAGTAAAAGCTCTACACAATGAAATGTCCCATTTAGAGTAATAACACACTATTAATTCAAAGCATTGTGAAAAAAGTCCATATTTCATTTTGCAATGATAAAGTATAAACCCGTTTTTGTAAGTAATCTTCTTATAGACATATACAATTTGATTACTTAAAGAAAATAAGTATTTAAAAAAGTCTTACTAAAGATAGAAACTTTTTTTTATTGTAGGAAGCTTTTTCTTATGTGAAACCCATATTAAAGCTTATATTGAAAGTCATAAAGCTACACTAGTCAATTGTAAATGAGTATTTGTAAAGGGTTACTAAGTACGAAACTAGTTGTGTGCAAATGGTTCTGGGTTACTACATATGGAAAAGAGATGTAATTACAAAATTGTGTTATGCACCATCCATTCTCTTGCACAAACCCACAGTAAAAACCTCGCACAATGAAAATTAACAACATTATTGATTATGTTCTCTCTCACATACTCTGTCCTCTACAAAGATTCATAGTTCTAAAATCAAAGCTCTATGCAATTACTCTCCCGCACATACTTCATACTCCACACAGTAAAAGCTCTGCATAATGAAACATAATAATATTCTCATTCTCCTGCACATACCTCGCACACACTAGTCTCCACACAACTTCCTCCACACACACTTCTTTAGTGCACACTTCCTTTACAAAAAATCAGATGCTTCCTCCGCACAACCACCTCTATACAAGCTTCCTCCACACACGCTTCATAAACAATGACCTATTAACTTTTAGTCAGAAGCTTCATTCATTGTCTCAACTAGAACGAGATCAACAAGGGCCTCTTGATGTTGACCGAATAAGGTAGATCGAGGATGCATGGTCTGGGAAAATCATAACATTGGTCATTTTTGAGTGCAGAGACATAGAACCTGTCGTTCTCCTACACATACCCCATTTTACAGACAATTTCACATCAAATCCATTGTGCACAAAAAATCTCAAAGATTAACATTAATAGTTTAACAATACCCTATGCACCACCCCACACAATGGAAATTAACAATATTAATCATTCTGCAAAGATTCATAGCTCTAAAATCAAAATCTCTATGCAAATCTCCCACACATACTTTGTACTCCACACAGTAAAATCTCCGCACAAAAAAACATAATAATATTTTTCGTTCTCCCATAATAACCCATCCTCCGTAAACATTCATACCATATACGATCAAGAAATTTGTAAAAGTATCTCCGCACAATGAGTTGTGTAGCCCCCACCACACATGCAAAGGACCTGCAACCGTGTCATATTTGTCATCATGGGGAAGAGTAGTACCATAACAATGTTAGTGACCAACCAAATAGCCACTTAGGAAACTATTTTTTTTTTTTTTTTTTTTTAATCAATTGTGAGACATTGACAAATACCAAAAATAAAACCCTCTTCATACAAGGGAATTATGTCCCATCAAAAATTTCTATGCCAATCAAAAATTAAAAATAAGATCTCTAGAAAATTAGAAATAATTTTTGAATTCATGTAAAAATAGAAAAAATCAGCATTTTCGCTAAACTTTGATTAAAATTGCAAAAAAAACAAAAAAACAAAATAATGCACGGTGAATACAATTTGGCTTCAACCATGTGAACTTTGTATGAAGTTAGAATTTAAAAATGAATTATATTTTAATTATAAAATATGACTTAAATTTTTGTTTTATATGTTTCATTTAAAAATTGCACAAAATATATTGGTCATTACTTTATACTTGGATGTCTATCATTTATTTGGTCATTACTTTATACTTGGATGTCTATCATTTATTTGATTGTTATATAAGTAAATGTATATCGATTAACTACTAATATATATATTAATACATATAAAGTTAGAATTTAAAAGCGAACTGTATTCTAATTATACTAGCCTAGATCTATCTAACTCCGGATCTATCATGCGCCGAGAGGGATCAAATCTCTCGAGGTGCAAACCTATTTTTTGAGAGGGATCAAATCTCTCGAGGTGCAAACCTATTTTTTGAGTGCAAAACTTGAGGAAAGGTTTGCACCTCGAGAGATTTGATCCCTCTCGGTGCATGATAGATCCGGAGTTAGATGGATCTAGGCTGGTTCTAGTCGTGTGAAGCCAAGGATAATATATAGAACATATGATTAATTTTATGAATAATATGTAAATACATCTAATATAAATATAATAATTTTGTATATGCTAAATATGTCTGATAACCAGTCATTTTAATTTTAAAATTTTCTTAGTTACCTAAGTTTGTTGAGATAAATATTGTTAATAAATTTAATGATGAAAAATGATGAAATAAAAATTTTGAATGCAAAGTGACAATGTAATACTGTTGAATGATAGAAAATGTGAATAATAAGAATGCACTCAATTACAAATAGTCTTCATTGTAATAAATCTCATTTAATTATTTTCTTCTACTATTCTTATTGTCACCTTTGTTAGTTTTGTCATCTTTTCATATCGATTATATGAAAAGCACAATTGAAACCATAAATCATTTAAATATTTTTTTGGAACTATTGTACTAAAAATCATACATTTTCTCTCTTGCTCTTCGATATTAATAGGTTGAATTACTAAAACATAAAAATAAATGTACATTGTCAATAATTTTGCTTGCTTACAGTGAAATTAATGCACAATGTTAATTCAATCACTTTAAAATTAATGTACCATCAATGTACATCCAATTACATCAAATCAGAAATCAACGTTTACACTGAAATCAATGCATATAATGCAAACAATGAAATAGGATTAGAAAACAACATCTACAGTGAAATGGATGCATCTAATGCAGGTAATCAAATAGGATTAGAAATCACTATCTACACTGAAATTAATGTATCTAGTGCAAGTAAGCAAATAATATTAGAAACCAACATCACTGAAACCAATGCATCTAGTGCAAGCAATCAAATAGGATTAGACATCACCATCTATACTGAAATCGATGCATTTAGTGCAAGCAATCAAATACAATTAGAAATCATGTACATTGAAATCAATGCATCTAGTGGAAGTAGTCAAATATAATTAGAAATCAACATCTACACTGAAATTAATGCATCTAGTGCAAGGAATCAAATAGGATAAAGAATCATCGTTTACACTGAAATCAATGCATTTATTGCGAGAAAACATATAGGATTAGCAATCATCTACATTGAAATCAATGCATATAATGAAAGAAATTAAATATAATTATAAATAAACATAGACACTAAAATCGATGCATCTAGTGCAAGCAATCAAAATGGATTAGAAATCTCCATCTACACTGAAATCAATTCATCTAGTGCATGAAATCTTCTTCCCTCTCTCCCCCCTCGAAGTACATCTTTGTTTCCTCCCCTCTATCCACTCTCTCACATCCTCCCTTTCCTTCCTATCTCTCCATTTCTCTCCTACATCTCTATCGCTCTCTCTCTTCACCCTCCAACTCTGTTACTATATCCCTACCTCTCTCCTTCTCTTCATATCTCATTCTTTGTCTCTTTATCTCATCCAAAAACATACACACTCTCTCTCCATTTCTCCCTTGTCACTTAATCTCTCTTTCCACTTATCAATCTCTTTGTATTTCTTCTTCCCTCCCTCTCTCCCCCTCTAAATCCATCTCTCTCTCTCTCTCTCTCTCTCTCTCTTTATATATATATATATATTTTCCCTCCAATTTTCTCTCTTCCCCCATCACTCTCTTCCTCCCTCTCAAGTCCTCTCTCTTGTCTTTCCTCTCTCTCCAATCCTCTTTCTCTCTCTCTCTCTCTCTCTCTCAACATCTACACTAAAATCAATGCATATAGTGCAGGAAATCAAATAGGATTAGAAATCACCATCCACAATGAAATCAATGCATCTAGTGAAATAAATCGTCTTCCCTCTCTCCCCACTCCAACTCCATCTCTCTTTCCCTCCCTCTCTCCACTCTCTCACATCCTCTCTCTCTTCCTTCCCCTTTCTCCCTTTCTCTCCCATGTCTATATATCTCTCTTTCCCTCTCTCTCCCTCTCTTCACCCTCCAACTTTGTCAATTTATCCCTCCCTCTCTCCTTCTCCCCCCATTCGCTCCATCTCTCCTTTTTCTCTTTATCTCACCCCAAAACATACACACGCTCTCTCTATTTCTCCCTTTTCACTCCCTCTCTCTCTCCACTTCTCGCTCTCTATGTATTTATTCTTCCCTCCAACTCCATCTCTCTATCCCTCCCTCTCTTCTCCTCTCTCTCTTCCTTCCTCTCCTACCTCCCTCTCTCTTCCCCCATCTCTCTCTTTTCCCTCTAATCCTCTCTCTTCCCCCATAAATCTCTCTCTCTCTCTCTCTGCCCTCCAATCCTCTCACTATCTCCATCTCTCTCTCATCCTCTCCCCCCCCCTCCATATTTATGTCTTCCTCTTCCTCGCTTACCCTTTTCTACCTCTCTCATTCCTCTCCCTCTCTCTCTTCATTCCTCCTCTCCCCTCTCCTTGATTTTATCTCCATCTCTCCCTTCTCACTCCCTCTATCACTCTATGTCTTTGTTCTTCCCTTCCATATATATCTAGAGTTAATATATATCATGATACGTTAATGTATATAATAATATAGAAAATTTACTATTGTATTAATCCAAATTTATTAAATATAATAATATTAATATGAATATTAGATTTAATAATAATAATATTATTATTAATATTTTGATATTAATATTAGGGATAATAATGGTTTTTTTGGCATGATATTAATAATAATTTGGCCCATAGTATTTGACCTATAGGATTCACCTAAATAAAACCTATTTTTTGAGTGTTGGTAAATATAAAGAGATTTATAGAGTAAATATAAAAAAAATAGGTTTTATTTATTTACCATACCTCTTTTATTTACAATGGTATTTGGCCCTTAGACTTGGTATATAATTAGATGTTGATTTATAATGATATTTGATATGTTTTTATATATTTATCATGCCTATTTATATCTCTTTTATATTAATTTATTTATTTACCATAGCTATTTTATAATTATGATATTTAGCCCATGGTATTAATAATAATTTGGCCCATGGTATTTGGCATATAGGCTTCACCTAAATAAAACTTCTTTTTTGACTTATTGTAAATATAAAGAGGTTTATGGAGTAAATATAAAAAGAGGCTTTATTTATTTAGTGGAAGTAGTCAAATATAATTAGAAATCAACATCTACACTGAAATTAATTTTCATCTTTTTTTCAGTGGAAATAGTAAATATCCATATTTATTTTCATCTTTTTTTTCTACTGTTTTCTAATGCATAATGTTTTCTCGCCCTTTCCAGCTGGTAGATAATGGTTTCTATAGTGCTTTCATACAAAATTAAATTTGACAAATGATTAAAATCTACAATGATAACCTATATGGATTTTTATTCCATTAACTTCTGTAACTCTTTCTATGTCTATAACGCAATTCAGAAGTAAAAGGAATTATTGAGTAATTTTATGAAGAATCAATTACGAAACACATTTTACAATTTTCCCTTGCTATCTTTCAAAACGAGTATTGTCTGCATTGCCTATAAGCATGCTTTTAAATTATAGTTTCTTCAATCTCTGCTTCACCATATAGGTGTCAATCACATAAATAGTGAAAAACTACCATGTAATGAAAATTTTCATATTCCCACCAAAAAATAAAAACAACGCTGAGATGGTTGACACCTCATCAATAGATGAGTCTCCTTCAATAGTTGTGATAGCCAAAGTAAGTGGAAAAGATTTCTGGAGGTTTAGGTGAACCCAAGTGAGAACTTACCATTATGTAATTGCATAATTCACATTCGACCCAATAAATATAATATATTAAAACCCTGGTGATTTCAAAGATTATGTGAACCATGGAGATTCAGGTAATCTCGTGCAGATTCTCTTCATCTTTGTGATATTATTCATTGTGAGCATTTGGTATCTACGATGAATGATTTAGGTATTAGAGAGTGGCAAATGTTTTTTCTTGCTGGTAATGGTTTTGTTCTCTGTGTTTGTTTTCATGGCAGAGACCCATAGCAGAAAAGAGATATCACAACCATTGTCTCTCTTGTAGAAATGGTTTATGACAGATATTGTGCTGTAGATGCCCCAGATCTATCAAGCTGAGTTGTTTTAATTTTTTTTTTGGTTTATTTATATGATTGTTAAAATTTATTTGTTAAGCCGACACTTAATTTTTTATTTTTAATTTAAAACTTAAGACGACATTTTGTACAAGGATGTGACATACCTGACATCAGGATCAAACTGGGCTGTAAATGCACCTCTCCACACAAAACTGTAATTTCATTTTTTTAATTATTTTTATAAATTTTATTAAAATTTATAATTTTACAAAACATATATTGATCATTATTTTATACTTAGAATCTTTATGATTTATTTAATTGTTATATAAGTAAATGCATATTGATTAACGCTTCATGTGATTACTATTACCGCAATATATGATTATGTTTGGAAATCACCTCCATGTTGTAGCTATAATTTACTCGGTTATGTTATTATTTAACCAGAGAATATTTTCATTTCTCCTCAATAATTGTAGTTGCCTATGTGAGCTCTCATTAAAAAATCTTGATTTACTTAATATGAACTTTAATGGTTGTAATTTAGTTGGCACTCTATCATTATAATGGGAAAACTACTTGGTAAAGGGACTTGGTGGGATCCAAGGATTCCTCCCATTAATATAATTTTAACATAATTATCTTTTGTTTTTAGTGGTTTCTCATTCGCTGGATTGCCATGTCAGATGTTGACATGGGTGATGAATCTTAATTATTATGGCTCGAATAAATAGTAGGTTCCACGTGACATATTTAACTGTGATAACCCACATATTACCGCTTTCGGAGTGCTTATACTTATTATCCAAGTGGAATTACTAAATTAAATAGATCAGTCACCTAAAATGAAAGGGAATGCGGAGAAAAAATGGTTCGAAGGGTAGGGGAATTTTTCACCATGGCTACCTTTAGCATATGCATTCATAGTTTATTCTTATATAAAAAAAACATTCATGGATTAATATGCAAAGTTTTCTTCGTTTCCCTCTCATTAGGAAGTTTACACTTTACACTTATATCTAGGCAATTATAAGGGTACTTCGGTATCATTTGTATAGAAATATCTATTTTTTATTTTTATTTTGTAAAGTAAATGTTTTAAAATAAGCTTCAAATATGTAGTATTACTATTATTTTTTAATATTTTATTATATGTAGTATTATTATTATTTTTTAATATTTTCTTTTGATGGGTAGATAAGAATTATTTTTTAGGATTTAAGGTTATTTAGTAATTAAGTTTAAAATTATTAATCAATTCAAAATTGTGATAACAACATTTTAAGTTCATCAAATTATTTGTAAAAATTAAACTCAAAATTATTCTTTCCAATTTATATATAATATAATATACTATAGAAAACATATAATTATTTATCAAAATTAAAAAAATATAAAATAATTTTACTTAGTAAAATTTATAATTTTAAAATTTTAAAATTAATCTATATTATTAATATGTTTGTGTTAATATTATTAATGTTAATATTATTATATATAATTATTATTTTAATATATATAGTTTTATAAATTTATAATTTAAAAAATTAAGTTTATTTTTTTATTATATTGAGAGACACTCTCTAGTTTAATACGGTAGACACAACATAATGTTTTACACTTTGAAAGTCAACTTACATACAAATAAAAATAAAAATAAAATAAAATTAAAAGATCCATCTTAACCATTTATCAAGGGTATAGAGGAATGAATTCCCATGACAAACATCTTTTAAAATGAAAAGAGATTTGATCCCTCTCGATGCTTGATAGATTTGCGGTTAAAATGGATCTAGGCTAGTTTTCATATACACATATCATATCTAGACTGGATCCATCTCTCTCTCTCTCTGCCCTCTTTCTCTACTGTCTCCCTCCCTCTCTCCTTCTCTCTCTTCCTTCCTCTCTCTCCCTTTCTCTCCTAGCTCCCTCTGTCTCTACCTTCGCCATCTCTCTCTCTCTTTACCCCCCAAGTCTGTCACTATCTCCCTCCCTCTCTCCTTCTCTCTCCCCCTATATGTCCCCTCCATCTCTATGACTCCCTCTCTCTCTTCCCTTTCTTTCCCTATCTCTCTCCTCTCCTTCTCTATGCCTTCCCTCCTCTCCTCTCTCCCTCTCTCTCCATCATTCCTTTGTCACTCCCTCTCTCTCTACCTCTATTTCTCTATGCCTTTATTCTTTCCTCCCTCTCTCTCCCCCTCCAAATCCATCTCTCTCCCTCCCCTCCTCTCTCTCTCTTTCTCCCTCTCTCCCCATCTCTCAATATGATGAAGAATTTTCACTCTATGTAATCAATGCTATATGTAATGTCTAAAATATTTTACATTTTAAATTGTGATTGTGAAATGAATTGTGTTTTTTTTGGAATGTGGTATTGTTCAACCATGATATTGGCCCATCGTATTGTAACAAAACCCATTTACAAGCTAAGAATATCCATGGTTAAGAAACTTGTTTTATTGTATGTATTAAGCTTTTATGTGCTTATTAATTATATTTAAATATGGTTATGTTATCATTATTAGTCCAAGGACTCTAACAATTGATTTTCCTTGTTTGTGGATCATTATTAGTTTAGCATTGATCAATGCAAATTAAAATGTTTAACTTTGAAAAATAAATACTTATTTTTAAGTATTATTAAAAAAGATAATTTTGAGGTATTATTGTAGCCTTTGCACAATAAAATGCCATGTGAATAACTGGCATACATACTTTTTGCCATAATTTGCAGATATGGATGCAATATTCATGCATGATTTTGAGATATTTGTGTAGTGATTTTTTTATTTTTAAGATTTTCAAGAAAACCATCTAAAAATAAAGGCATAGTCTAACTTATAGATGGAATGGATTTTTTCACGACCATTTATTTGGTTATTTTAATCAAAATTCCACGGATTGAGTTTAAATTGTTTAATTTGCATAATTCTAGTGCCTTAGGGGTTTACGGTGCTGAATTCATTCATGCATTCAAAAAATGTATTTTATACAACAAAAAATATTGAAATTGTATTTTCGGATTTTGGTGAATTCTTGTGAAAAAGGCTATTTCGTCTATAAATTAGAATAAACATAAAATACTTGAAAATAACTTATACTCAAGTGGATAAAATATCCACCATAAATTACTTCCCACCATAATTTAAGAAACATTAAAAATCTATACCTACACATCTACTGCAACGCCTCTTCACACAATAACAATATTAATGTAATGTAATGTAAACATTTCAACTGGGTTAACATAAAATAAAAAAGTTAAATTAAACATAACCACATCAAAATAAAAATGGACCTTGGTATTAACCCATGGTATCGAGAATTCATGGTATTGATCCATGGTATTCATGTGGAATATAACCTATTTAAATTGGAAATTAAACTAACCTAGATCCATTTTAACTCCATATCTACCAAGGGCCAAGAGGGCTCAAATATCTTGATATGAAAACCTCTTTTAGAGTGGAAATATATTTGATTTCTCTTGGATCTTAGTAGATGCAAATGTATATATGTTGGTATACGTTTTTCAGCTAAAAGGTGCTCTCCAACCTAGTATGGTAGAGATGTTGCAATGTTTTACATTTTGACTGTAGAAAATAAAATAAAAAACATAATATCAATAATTTCATTTATAATTATAACTGATAGTTAAATTAGCTAGATCTATCTTAACTCTAGATCTACCAAGCATCAAAAGCATTCAAACCTCTTGAGGTACAAAACTCTTTTAGATTGAAAAGAGATTTGATCCCTCTCGTCACTTGATAAATTAAGATATCACTAAATATCTTAACTCCAGATCTACCAAGCATCAAAAGCATTCAAACCTCTTGAGGCACAAAACTCTTTTAGATTAAAAAGAGATTTGATCTCTCTCGTCACTTGATAAATTAAGATATCACTGAATTTAGGGCCAAAATGAGATAATTATACTCTGCTGGTATTAGTAAAAACCAAGTTAAAGATTTAAATATCACCAAACAAGTGATTGTGGGGTTATTTATTGACATGGGAACCAATCAAAAACCTGATCTAAGAAAGAGATTTATTTGCATGGATTGGTTCAGATTCAATACTTGCAAAGAGAACTTGGTGAGTCATTGGTTCACGGATTTTGAAAAACCTCCTTCTAATAATAGGGAGTTGTCATTATATTTTCTTTAAAAATTGTGGGCTAACATCATAATTAGTCTTCACGTTAACTATTTTGACATTAGTGAGTTCCAAGGGGTTAGTCTTGGATTTGGCCAATATTAACCAGATGTTAGGCATAATACATTAAAAGGGCCACCTACTCCTTGGCGTATGGCCAATAACCACACCCCCTCACAGGCATCTCAACTTTCAAATCACCTTGTTGGAACCAATAATGCGATAACACGTCTCACACATAGTATAACATAACATAAATAATTTATGGATGCCTCCACATGAGATACTTTAGAGGATTATCTTAGACCTCCAAGTATAGGGAATTTAGGCCACATTGATTATATACCATTGACTCCATGTAGGTAGGACGTTGTTTCTAGTTCAAGTTGAGTAGTATCACATCTATGCTCTCATTGCAAGCATACTTTCCATGGCCCATTGGAGGATCCTATCCATGATATATTTATGGATCAAGTTAGAATGGTTTTTAATTGATGTTAAATCATTGGTTATAAATATAATTGTAAAATTGACAAATATTCAATAAATTTAACTTTAAAATACTTCCTTTTTACCTTTTTTTTACATGTACAAATGCTATGAGAGAATGCACCACCATCGAGATGGTAAGATGTTAGTTCTCACAATATTGATGCATCCATGGCTACATCATTTGACATTGCAACACTTTTCAAAAGTATTTAAATGAATTTGTTCTTGTCTACTTCAATAATAACTTAGTAGGAATTTAAATTTTTTTTGTTGAAAATGTCCAAGTTATTTGGGAGAAATCAATATTTATTTTGTTGTGTTTCCATAGGTATCCGCTAAATATTATGAGTATCCATGTCCACCTAGGATTAACAAATCACCTCCTGCACAAATAACATATGGTAGATTTTATATTTTTTTAATGTGTGTGTTTCATTTTCCTAGTTTAGTTGAATTTGATGTTTTTGTACTCTTCAAACATATTACACATGTCTATGTAGATTCCATTGCTCTTAGTTATTTATTCTTCTATATCCACCCAATTCCATCCTTCACCCATCCCGTTTAGTCCACATTACATGCCAATCCTAACATTGGGATCCCCCCACCAGTGTTTGGAAATCCCATTTCCTCCCATAGGGTGCTTCCCCCTATTATACAACTAGCAAGGGTGTATGGTGTACAACACCTAGTACATTTTCTTTTACACCCCACCACCATATCCACATATCATTTACCTTACAAAACTCCATTGTTAGACCCCTCATATCACTGCATTCATTGTATCAACAAATAGTATTTCATCTATTGTAGCTACATCCGAGTGGTTGGATCTACAATTGATACAACTAAATCCAACCTAAACAGAGTTACCGATCAAACAATAACTTCACCGATTACCCATATTTTTGAGGTAGCAAAAAAATCACCCAATTTTGAAAAGTGGTGATTCATAATACACCCTTTTTAGCATATTTTTGGAACTTTAAATTTTCTTATGTATCAAGAATGAACATTGTTTTTAAAATGTTAGTGATTTTCATGCTGATTTTGAAAAGTGTTGATGCAACATCAACCCCTTATTTTTAGAGGGATTTTTTTTTGTCACTTTAAATTTTCTAATGTCTTCTTCTTCTTCCCTAAGATATTTATTTTTAAGTGTATTTATTTTTGTGTGTTAAATTTTTTATTTTTCTTTTCATTTTTTTTGTATTGAAATCTTCGTTTTTTTGCATAGTTAAAAAAATAAAAAAGGGTCAATATTTTATAGTTACGATTTTCTATATGTTTATGTATCGTTAATTAATATTTCAATGTACATCAAATAATTGTCACTAAAAATACAATAATTTAAAACATTTGACAAAAAAATACACATTTTCAATATAGATATAATGAAAAAATACACATTTTGAGACATTTTTATTAAAAATGACATGTTAAATAAATGATTTTTTTGGGAAAATATTAACAAAATAACTTAAAAGAATAACATTTTTTTATGAATTTTATGTTAAAAATGAATAGTAATCACAATTTTCTTACAAAAAAATAATGATTTACATGAATATTAAAGTGAAAATTAGATAATACAAATATTAAACATATACAAATAATAATTGAATACTTATTCTTCTCATAAAATCTCAAAGTCAAAACATTACAAGTAAAACCAATGAATAATTCTCAAAATTGAGCTTGATTTGCAAGAATAACTTAAAGCTAATCAATAATATCATATAACACATGTTCATCATCTTCTAGAGCTTCATTATTGTCTTCTTCCACAATATTTTCTACTTTAGTTTGGTCATTTTACTCTTCTAATGGATTTGATGTATGCAAAACTCTCAAAGTATCATTTTCCAATCATTCCATCTAAGGGTGGTTGAGGTTCCTTTGCCTTTTTTCCACATGCGATTCATTAAAATCTCCTTTCCTCAAATCAACTTCTTGCATTGCATCTGGAATAATTTGAAGAACATTAATTCTTTATTGAATAAAACTACATTGTAGTGAGTCTTTTTTAATGGAAATGCATTTTATTCTTTTTTGTAGGCAACATATGAGGGTTGTACCTAATCATCAAGCACAAAAGAAATAATTAAGTAAAATTAGTATAAACACATAAAAACTAAAAAAAATATATTAAAATTCAATTTTATATTTTACAAAACTTACCTGAAACTGAGAATAAATCCAAAACCATATATCCTTCATTTGAACATAAATATATAATATAGTTAATCATGTTTGTGGTTTTTTTTTTATAAATTTTAACTATCTCTCTTGCATCTTTATCGCCATATGTTAGTTTTCTTATGACAACATCATGAAACAGTACTTGGCTCTGACTCCTTCCATCTAATCGATTAAGAATAATAAGCTTATAACTATCATATTTTGTCCAACATTCAACATGGATGAACTCACAATCTCTTATAATTAGTTGATATTTAGAAAAAATAAGATTTGACTTTTTCCTGTAACATGACATAGTAAAAGTTCAATTAACTTGTACATAAATATTTTTTTATAACATTAATCAAACATGAAATTTCAATGTCTTACCATGTAAGTTGCATCCTTGAGTTTACTTTTCCCTTGAATCTTGTTAATAACATTGCAAATTATGTGTCTGAATGAAATGTCACAAATTTCCAAAGTGGTGATGTTGTGACTTCTTGAAATCCCGTAACCACTCTTTTAAAAGCTTGATAAGTATAAGGCTCACTATCATATCCAATCTCTGGAAAATTTAAACCATGAGGAATATTTGCAATAACTATGACATATTCCATTTTAGGTATAAGTTTTGTAATGTCTTCACAATCACCTTGTATTATTTGATTTTGGATAGTGATGATCCCATTCCAAATGAAATGAGTAATACTAGGATCAAGTTCAACATTCCTAAGATGTTGCTTTCTTAGCCTTTCCAACTTAATTTTTTCAATAAAGGTTTTGGAAGTATTTGGTACTTCATCTGCATCCTTATTAGACATCCTTAATGAAAATAAAATAAAATGTATATGTAATAAAATAAAAATATTTCACATATGAATAAAATGAATGTATAAATCAACATATCGCTTTGAATGCAAGATAAAAATATTGAAGTGTTTTTGTAGAACTTGATTATGGGTAGTTGCGTACAACACCATCTCAACTCTCTTCATTCAAAATTTTAACCATATATTATTGTATTTTCATAAAAATCTTATGACTGAATAAATAAAATAAAAATTATCAATATAATTACATGTATAATAAATAATACCAACAACAATATGTAATATTTAAAGGAAAATTATAATTCAAAAAAAGTAAAAATAATTCAATAAACTTACTTTTGAAATTTTGAGCACATTTCGTCTAATTAGAATTCACTTGACTTCACACTAGATAGTATTGATTTGACTAGTTTGTCATTCTTCACTCCTTACATTGTTCTCCAAGGTGTGATAGTAATATCATCATGAATTTCTTGATTTCAGGACCTGTCTTACTGCTGGTACATATTAAGGGTTTACACATTTTAACCTTATGATTTTTTATGGAAATACTCTCCCACATGTTGAAAATCTCATCAATCAATTCTCATATCTTCCCATTTCTAAATTCCAACTTGAAAATGTTATCCATGCCTATGAATAAATTTGAATTTACTTTGCCACCTTTTGAATTGATTTTGTCATAAATTTTATAACCTATTTTCATATAAATTCCTTCCGAAATCTTAGAATGGATTTTGTCTTATCCCCAACACTTTTTTATTCAAATTCATTATGAATAATTCTAACCCTTTGGATGAAAGTAAAATATATTCTATACTCGTTATTTGTATTATGATCCCATGCAAATAATTTTTCTTCTGTTTCTCTTAAACCAAAATAAATGATGCATCTCACTATTTCAAAAAAAGAGTTATTGGAATATTCCTTGATCAATTATCTTATAGCCTGTGCAGAATAGCTCCTTCCAATTACATAATATTTCTATTCAAAACATCGTTTCCTCTCAAATGCATCTTTGTTGGGAACTTGATTTGGATAAAAAAGAACCACATAATCCACCACATGTGAATATGGATTGTACTTGAACAATGTTTTCAAGTTATGGACATGTAGTTGATGTGGCTTTCTAATTTTATATTGAGATTGTCCTTCATTTGGCATATAGAAATTGTTACACCATTTTTTGGTCGTCTAACCTGTTACTATTAGATGGACCTAAGTACAACATGTAAGACCAATTTTACCCTAAGTAAAATTTCTTTCACTATGAAAAATAACTTAGTAAACCACTTTTATTAAGTTGTTTATGGTCTAAATAGGAAAACCCATGAGGAAATATTAAATAAATCCACATTTGTTTGATTTTCCTCAAGGAATAATTAGTTAAACAACAGTTTGATTAATAATCTTGGTCATATTTAATCCAAAACAGGAAAATTAATTAGATAAATTATTATTTATCTTATTATTTTCTAGGAATAATTATTTAGACCTTATTTAAATAATATTCCTTGTTAAATTTGGCTAAATCACTCATAAATAATTAAATAAATAATTATTTATTTGATTATTACTGAACCACATCCTTAAAATAATAAATAAATAATTTATTTATTTATTATTTACAAATAAAGGGATTTGACCCAAGTCAAATTCTTTTTCCCTCCAACAAATATAATAAAATATTCCATAAAATTGGATCTTGATTTGGTTAATAGTATTTTAATTATGCACCAATATCTAGACTAACTCTAAATTTTGTTATAAATAGAAGGGTTTTTCCATTCACTCATTACCTTTTGTTGCCTAATGATAAATCTAGATCTATACTTTTTCTCTGACTTTGATCCACCATCATTGTCATATTTTGCTACCATTTTTCTTGTGAGCTCCCTTTGAGTTCCGTTTTTGTCTGGGTTTTCTACACCATCAAGAGAGAGGGATTTTAGATCTGAAGTGCTGAGGACTTACAAGAACCCATCCCATTGAGGAGGACTGGTAACGTCTTTCTATGTTCTCCTCCCAGGTGTCATAAATACAAAAATTCTTTAAAAAAATCTTGTCTTGTCTATTGGATGCATGGAGAAACTCTTGATTTTATTTACTGCTTAATGTCTTTTAATGCATAGATCTAGATTTTTGCAGCATTTATCTTGGTCAACTAATTGCAGATCTAAAGATATTGGCAACCATATTTGCTGTTAGGGATGTTTGTTATGCGCGGCTAAAGTGAGCCTTTTTCGTACACTTGCGATTAAGATTCATAGTAACAACTGGCAACTCCACAAGGGTTTATGATTATGACCTCTGTCGTTTTTCAGATCCCTGCATATCCAACTGCTTCAAACCGTAGGATTTCTCTTCAGCTTCTTGTTTTGCTTTTCTTGATGTTGTTTTTAACCTATAAAACCCTAAAACATTGAAAATTCTAACTTTCATGTGTTTTCGGACCTATTGTGCAGGTGATAGGCATCAGCTGCAGCTGAGATGAAATTTTTTTCTGAAACCTGCTCCTGAGAGTGTTAGAAATGGAGGTCGCACTTTTTGGGCCAAAACCTGTGACCTGAACCTTTAGGGCGCAGAAAACATGCGAAAACCTGCGACCTCTGTAGAAAACAAGTCAAAAACTGCGACTCGGACTTTTTGAGGGAATTTTTCTGAGATTTTGCTGGGTTTGTCTAGGCCTTTGTTCAAGGTTATCTGACCTTCGTCTCCAGTGTTTTGGAACTGTACTTTTTATTTTTTTTCTCAAAAAAGTGGGAACCTAGCCCCCTAGGGCTTCAGTACCCTCCACCTTTTGTGGAAGAGTTTTAGCTACTGCAGGTTGTCTGAAATTTCAGAGTGTTCAACCTTTTTTCAGATCTGATACCTTACCTTTAGATCCACTTCAGCTTGGCTATTTATCGATCCAAAACACCTCCTTTTAGTTTTGTTTTTGTTTTCCTCTAGGTTCCCCTCCAATTCCCTCTAGGTTATAGCCTTTTTCCACCTCATTTACAACAATTTTTCCTCTGATTTTTTGCTGTTTGTCTGCGCCTATTTCTAGCAGATCTGACCTTTAGATCATTTCCCCTCCCGACCTTAGATCTATTGGCTATTTTGGTGTGTTTGGACTATATTTTTTCCCACCTACAGACTAGTTGTTGAGAGGCCCGCCTCCTTGGGTTTATATTAATGCATAATTAGTTGTTTATTTTATGTTATTTCAGTTTCATATACTCTTATCTGTAGGTTTATTTACAATTATACAACACACTTTTTATTTTTCTCTACAAATGTCTGGGTTTAAAAATTAAAATTTACACACTTTACACACACACCCTAAGTGAAGAAGAGCTTGGTTAACACCACCAAGAAAAGACTTTAAACATTGAAATCAATTGATCCTGCACCTCTCTAGCCTTGTTTAGACATTGGAATCAGTTGATCCTGCACCTATTCGCCCTTGATGGTCTCTCTTCCCTTTGTGCCTTCACCATTGCGCCACCAAGGCGTTTATCCCAAAGACTTATTGGCCTTCATCCTCAGTTTCTAGTAGGAAGACTTACTCCTCCACGTAGGATTCAAGTTAGTCCTCCACCGAGTCCGTACTCTTACTCCTCTTCTGGTTCATTGGGTTCCCCTTCTGGTTCCGCCCCCGGTTCTATCCCTGTCACCTTCACCATGTCTGGTTCAGGACCTAACGCTGGTGGTAACCTCGGCCCTAATGTTGGGAATACTACTAGTGGGACTGCAACAAGAACTACCCTGGCTGCGCCCGTGCTCCCCTATATGGCAGGCCTCAGTCTTCCCGATTTTAACCAGTTGATCAATGAACCTATACACCATGACACTAGTTGGCTTGCTATGCCGACCAAGCTCCCTTCCTACATCCCCAAGTTTGAAGGCCTTGCTGGAGAAGATCCTACAAATCATGTTCGATCTTTCCACATGTGGTGTTCGTCTAACTCCATTATCGACGACTCTGTCCGTCTTCGGTTGTTCCAATGTATGTTTACTGGTGAAGCTTCTAAGTGGTATGTTGATCAGGCCTCATCCTCTCATAGCACCTTTGCAACTCTTTCCCGGGTTTTTCTGTCTTATTTCTAGCTTCCCCCCCATTATGACACTGGTACTGAAATTTTGACTTCTTTCCGTTAATCGTTTGCAACCTGCCTATCCGATCATGTCCAGGAATGGCAGAGAAGAAAGAGCCTATGTAGAGCCCCTACCTTTGAAGACCGTGTCTACATGGACTGGTTCCTTAGATCCCTTTTGCCTACTATAGGCAAAGATGTCATATCGCATTTCCCTCAAACCGAAGAGAACACTCTCTAGATTGCGTTAAAATATGACCTGATCTATGCTTAGTTGGGTTATGTTTATACCGTTCTACCTGATCTTCCTAGACACAGTGGTGCCAACGCACCATGGGCATCTCATGCCGCCGACGGTATCATTGGAGCTCTCTCTCACCCATATTCTCAGCCTCCCATGGGCTATGGTTTCCCTCAGGGAGGGGCCAACACCTCTTGCACTTTTCCCCCTCCTGGTAGCATGTATCCAGGATATGGCATGCCTCCTCCTTTTTCCCAGCCTCTTGTTTAACACAATGTTACCCAAACTCCTTATTATCCATATCTGTAGCCCGGTGCTCTAGCTCCTCAAGCATTAGCACCTCCGCCTCCCTTGCCTTCTCAACCCTCGCAACAGTAGCTACTGCCCCCTCAAGGGTAGGTGTATGCATAACAGGGTGTGACTAATCCTCCTCCTTCCAAAAAGAAGAGGAAAGGCACTCAAAATCAATCTGCCACCAGTAATCCTAGACCTAATCCTAAAAATAATGCACCTAACACTGCTAACCAGCAACAAGGCATTCTGCCCAAGCAGGACATGCTTGTTCACATGAATAAGCCTTGTTCTTGCTGTGGTGTTTATAGTAATTACATTCACGATTGTCCTCTTTTACCACAGATGCGGAAGATGTGGGAGACTTAAGCAACATTCCGAGGACAGCAAGCCTCCCATTCTGTCCTTTCCAATACTGCACCTAGTCAACTGACTATGTTTACTAATCCTTTCCCTCAACAAGGATCCGTGGCTACCCAACAACCTGAAGGTAAGGCGGCCACTCAACCTCCTCCATCTGGTACCTCCGATTACCAAATTATCATGATGAAATCTGACCAACCTATAACTGTAGACCTCAACCTTCAGACTCGGTCCCGTTAGTACAACAAGCCTCCCGCTACATCTGTCCTTGAGCCCCTTTCTTCAGGTTATACAGAGTCTCTTTCGACACCTAATGGTCCTTTGTAGATCCCTCAGCCTAAGGCGGAGGTTCATACCAAGATCCCTATTGGACCATTATGCTGAAACGCTGCTTCTAGAAAATCTGCCCATTCGTATAACATAGTAGATGATTTGGCGCAATCTCCTACTGCTATCTCAACCCTGGAACTAATGAAGTCATGCCCTTCACAAAAAAAAGCTCTACTATCTGCCATGGGTGCTGTAGATCCTTCAGATGATTGCTTGATCATCATCGATGTTGACCGGTCAGAACATCCTCCTCTTCCTACTTCTGTCGCCTTCCAAATCCCAGTCAAGATCCAAAATGCCAACGTTTCCCATCGTATCATTGATGAGGGGACATCAACCTATGTGATGTTCGCTTCAGTTTGGAAGCAACTCGGATCACCTGAGTTAGCCCCTTCCATGATCACTCTCCGAGTGTGGGATGGCAATGCCTCCCAGCCCATTTGCCTATTCCGCAATTGTCCTATTACTCTTGTAGGCAAGACTGTTTGCGTTGACGTAGAAGTCATTGACGCCCCCTTAGATTACAACATTATATTGGGTTGTAGCTACACCTATGCGATGTCTGCTGTACCATCTGTGGTTCACCACAAGATGTCCTTTCCCCATAATGGAAAGATATTCACCATTGACCAGTTGATATATTCCGAACCGAAGTCTCAGACCTCCCCTGAGTCCATCATATCTTCGGTGGCCAATAAGCAAACTGTCGATCCCTTGACCAGTGTCTCACCCAGAGTCTACAAAGACTCCTCTTTGCTTGGTACATTCCCTAGTCTTCCTCCTCTTGTCTCTGATCCCATCTCATCGAATGTTTGCATGATGCAATCATCTCGGGCTTCCCTAAAGTGGCCTGCTTCGGCTAGTCAATAACCTTGCCCTCCACAACCTACTTCTAGCTCTTCTATTCAGCCTTCTGGACCTCCTTCTCCTGGCCTTTCACATGGAGCTGGTATCCATGAGCCTCTCTACCCTCCTGGAACGGTTTCTCCAGGCCTTAACCATCTCGGAGCCGTCCCGTCTGGCCATTACCCCTCCGGTCAGATATCGTTCCTAGCTCCCCCTCCTGGAGTGTTCTCGGTACCTATCATGGCTACCCTATCTCTTCCCAACCTGACCCTGGGGATTCTCTTCTGGTACCTCGATCCCCCAACCGGTACCCCACCTAGTCAACCCAAAAATTATCTTGCTTTGACCTCGGTTCAACTGATCCCTATGACCCCTCTAGTTGCTCCTGTGCCTCAACCACCTCAATAGGAACCTCCTCCTGCTGTGACAACTTTAGGTAATGGGGGCAAAGCCAGCAAGAAGGCATCTAAATACAAGGCTGCCCTGATAAACCTTGCCCCTCCTCTGCCACCAAAGCATACTATCCAGTGTGCTTTATGTGATGTTTTCGATCATGCCACCCATACTTGTCCGGAGTTGCCTCACCTCAAGCCCATGGTCAATGAGACGTTTCCGGAATCTGATATCCGTGAGGTCTATGTCACTATACCCGATTCAGCCCTGAAACTCAAATCCTTGCGCACAAATCACCCTTGTGCTTTGTGCAATTTCCATGGCCACTACACTCACCTCTGTCCCCGCCTTGAAGAGTATCGTTCCTCTTTGGATGCGTTCTGCCAATTTGAGGCAAAGCATAACAAGTTCACCTCCCCGTTGTTTGCGAGTTCTGCTTCGGTAGAACCAGAGGATCTACCTACTCCCATTGACATTCTCCCTCCCGATGTCAAAATCACGGAGTCTTCAGCCACCATTTTCTACCTATCATCATCCATGAGACCCTCAATGGAAGTCCCCTTGGAGATTTCCCATGATGCTTCGCTTGACCTGCCTTCAACGATCACCTTGGGCTCAACATCGGTAGATCCTTTACCTGCTTACTCTTCTGTCACCCCCCATGACGTTGTGCATGTGAGACTTTCTTCACATGATGATGAGTCAGGTAGTTCTACTGCGTCAGGTGGTCTCCCTTCCTCCAGTCACCCCATCTTCCATTCAGATGAGGACATTATGGAAGTCATGACCGACCCTGAATTTCCGTGGGATGATATGCACCACCATGCGTACTTCCTCCCGCAGCAGTCCCATGATCAATATGCTGTGGAAACTAAAGAATTCATTCCTGATGAAGTCGGTTGGTTTAGAAATCCCATCCCTGCACCTGATGCTTTCGAAGAAGGAAATATGGCCAATATCTCTCCTACCATTAAAATTGACATTTATAACAAACCAGGGGTAGAAGAAAATATCACCTTGGGCGCCCAATGCACCCCGGAAGAGATTGAGGCTTACACCAAGCTATTCAAATAATTCTGCGATGTTTTCACCTGGTCCTATTCAGAAATGCCCAGAATTGATCCCGCCATTGTCAAACACCATATCGATACATGGCTCGATGCCAATCCTGTCTATCAAAAGTTGAGACCCATTAATCCTTCCAGAAGAGAGGCTGTCAAAGCTGAAATCAATAAGCTCAAGAAGGCTGGCTTTATCTATCCCATCGAATACACCACTTGGGTGTCTAATTCGATTCCCATTCTCAAGAAACAAGGCACCATCCATGTCTTCACTGAATTTCGCGACCTGAATAAAGCTTTTTCTAAAGACAACTTCCCCACACCATTCATTGATCAAATCATTGATGAGTGTGCGGGGCACGAGGTTCTATCCTTCATGGATGGTTTCTCTGGGTAAAACCAAATTTTTATCCGTTGTGCTAATCAACTTAATATTGCGTTTATTAGTCCATGAGGAACCTTTGCCTATCAAGTCATGCCATTCGGCCTTAAAAACGCCGGAGCCACTTTTTAGCGGGCCATGTCTTACTGTTTTCATGACCTGGCTCATATTGTCCTTGCTTATTTATACGACCTCACTGCACATTCTAAACATTGGGCGCAACACCTCCACGATCTGCGTACCATCTTTCTCCGATGTCACAAGTAAAATATCCGCCTCAACCTGTTGAAGTGTGTCTTTTGCGTTCCTGTCGGCCGTCTTCTAGGCTTCATTGTGTCTAAATATGGTATCATGCTTGACCCATTGAAATTTCAAGCCATCCTTGAGCTTCCTATCCCTCGTACTTTATGCCAGTTACAAAGCCTCCAAGGCAAAGCTAATTTCCTTCGTCGGTTTGTACCTGACTATGCCACCACCGTGCCTGGGTTCCTTAGACTCCTCCAATATAACATTCTCTTTGTGTGGGATGCCTATGCTCAAGAGTATTTTGATGCCCTGAAACATTCTCTCACATCCGCTCCCTTGATCCGTCCCCCTGACTTTAGTAGGGACTTCATCTTGTACATCTCCACTTCCACCTATTCGGTCAATGGAGTCCTTATTCAGGAAGATTACAATGGAATTGAGCATGTTATATATTATGTCAGTAAGAACCTTGTAGGCCCTCCTATATCCTACTCACATGAAGAGAAATTAGCACTGGCTGTCGTGTTCTCGGTCCAAAAACTTCGTCATTACATCCTCATGCGTTCCACCAAGGTTGTGACTAATTCCAACCCTATGGCCTTCCTATTGAGTCGCCGAATCATCAATGGGAAGTACAATAATTAGATCGTTATCCTCTAGGAATTCAATCTTGAATTTGTCACACTCAAAAGTAAGAAAGGTTTAGCCCTCGCTGAACTCATTTCTGAATTACCTACCGGTACGTAGGATCCTCTGGTTAATGATGATTTTCTTGACGAATATTTATTTTCCATTACCACCGATGATCCTTGGTACGATGAAATCTTCACTTATTTCCGAACCCAAAAGTTTTCCCTCCATATTAACCATGATGCTCGATGACGTATCTAACACCAGGTCCCTCGCTACCTTCTTATCGGTGACGACCTTTATCGTCGCGGTGTAGATTTTTTCCTTCGTCATTGTCTCACACACGTTGAAGTAGAGCAAGTCCTCAATGCCTATCATATCGACGCTTGTGGTGGCCACCTCTTCATTCTATCCACTGCCCATAAAATCATGCGCACTGGGTACTTTTGGCCTTCTCTCTTCGGTGATTGCATTGAAGCAGTCAAACACTATTCCAATTTCCAACATTTTTCCCCTAAGGCATGAGACCCCCTGGCTCCCCTCCATCTTGTTATCTCAGCTGGTCCATTTTGTAAGTGGGCCATAGAATTTATGGAGTGTCGACCATCGTCTGTTAGTAACCACAAGTATATCATTGTGGCGGTTGACTATTTCACCAAATGGGCTGAGGCCATGCCAACGTTTAACAACACGGCGACTACTGCAACCTTCTTTTTCTTTAACCATGTTATCGCTTGATTTGGAATTTCGAAGCAATTGGTCTCTAACCATGGATGACATTTTGAAGATGAGATATGATGTGAGCTATCCTCAGGTTGGGTTTTGAGCACCAATATTCCTCCTCCTATTACCCCCAAGGTAATGGCCAAGTTGGAGCAGTCAATAAAATCCTTAAAACCATGCTTCAACGAATGGTGGATAAGCACAAAACCAACTGACACCTTATGCTCTTCCCTGCTTTGTGGGCCTATAGAAATTCTATTAAAACCACCACCGGGTTTACTCCTTTCCACCTTGTTTTCGGAGAGGAGGCAGTCTTACCGATTGAGTGTGAAATCCCTTCCCTTCATATAGCCGTCGAACTTCTCCCTGACACCCAACCTTTAGAACAATGACTTATCATGCTTGAGCACACTTCTGAAGACCATTGTGTTGCATTGAAAACCATCAAAGTGGCTAAGAAAGGCACCAAAGCTTAGTATGACCGAAAATTCCACCCTCGTACTTTTCACAAAGGTGATCTTGTTCTGGTGTATGACCAGGCCCATGATGTCCTAGGTCATGGGAAGTTTGAACCATTATGGCTAGGACCTTACATCATCATTAAGGATTTAGGTAAGGGGGCATATATCTTAGAGGATTTCGAAGGACATCCCCTTCCTAATCCTCGCAATGCACTCTATCTTAAGAAATATTACCCTTAGCATTTCCTTCCCCAAATGCATGTTTTATTTCTTTTAGGTAGCCAGCTCATGATTTTTTGTGATTTGATACTTCACTAGGACGTGTTTTTTCCAAGAAGGGTCACTTCACCACTCCTCAAAATCAAATTTCTTCACCTGAAACACTTGTACTTGGGGCACCACTTTGCCTCCATACTTCTCCTTGCTTGTGTCGATTTTCATCATGAGTAACCACCATGTACTCATGTTTCTATGGTCCCCATTGGACCTTTTTTGTGTGGCATCATCATCGAGTCGCCCTTGTTTAGAGCACTCGAGTTGAGTCATCATCGCATCCATGGAGTCTATCCTGAGTCTCTTTGTATCCCGCTATAGTCCTCCATCCTTCATTGCTTGATTCCTCTCTCGTGTCGCAAATTATGGCCTTCAGTATTACTGTCCCCTATACCTTATGATATTGTGTCAGTCGCTTCCAGGTCATCTATGCCCTTTATGCTCTAACAAGGGAAGTCGTCCATTTGTTACACAGTACCCGCCATTTCCTCATCATCCCTGGTGTCAGTCTGTCAGTTTCTCTATTATTTTCTCTCCTGCCTTAGTTGAGGACACCTCATTGCCTCACCTATGGTGGACCTCCTTCTGTCGACATCAGACCATTCATTCCAAAAGACAGGTCTAGAGGGTGGTGTACCTTGGTTCCAGCTTCCACTCTTGTTCGATGCCTCGGATCAGGCAAAGGGACTCCTTATCGCCCTTTGACTTGATTTTTTTCTCAGCTCCAGCTCCTTATAGCATGATCGAGATCCGTATACTTGATGGTTCAGTGATGCAGCACATGATACCGATGATTCCCAGGTGTGTGTGAGATGTTTTCAGACCTCATGAGGGGGTGGCCCTTCACGTAGCCCCCCACATGCCCAGATGACCTCTTCAGTACAACCTTAGATGCAGCTCCATCGATTTGATGATGTCGGCCTCAGCCGCTTGCAACACCTTTTAGTTTGCATGTATCAGTCAGATTTTTAGAGCCCGTCCCTATTTACAGGGGCACTTTGGTTGTACTTATATCTCATGTAATCACATATTATTGTATAAGTCCTGGATGTTATCCCAGGCACAATATGTATGTGGAATTCATTATCATGTTTTTACCTGGCTCATGTTTATGCCAACATGTACTATATAGTTTAGTCCCTTGTTTACTGGACGCATTATTATTTTTACTTTGTCTCGGCAGGCATATGTATGCCTCCCCTGCCACCTATAGCACATGTACTCACTCATAAAAGAGACTTGTCACACCTATAAGTATTTCCTCCTAAGGGTCTAGTCCTCTAATGCTTTGGTCTACCTTATATTTCTCTCTCTCTGACTTCCCCTTCGGTGTCTAGTGATTGAGTTCTTACAACGCACTATGGTCATATGATTAGCTCCTAACGCTTGCACACTGGGGGGCAATCTGTTACACCATTTTTTGGTCATCTAACCTGTTACTATTATATGGACCTAAGTACACTATGTAAGACCAATTTTACCCTAAGTAAAATTGATTTCACTATGAAAAATAACTTAGTAAACCACCTTTATTAAGTTGTTTATGGTCTAAACAGGAAACCCCATGAGGAAATATTAAATAAATCCACATTTTTTTAATTTCCTCAAGGAATAATTAGTTAAACAACATTTTGATTAATATTCCTGGTCATATTTAACCCAAAATAGGAAAATTAATTAGATAAATTATTATTTATCTTATTATCTTCTAGGAATAATTATTTAGACCTTATTTAAATAACATTCCTTGTTAAATTTGACTAAATCGCTCATAAATAATTAAATAAGTCATTATTTATTTGATTATTACTCAAATACATCCTTAAAATAATAAAAAAATCATTTATTTATTTATTATTTACAAATAAAGGGATTTGACCCAAGTCAAATTCTTTTTCCCTCCAAAAAATATAATAAAATATTCCATAAAATTTGGATCTTGATTTGGTTAATAATATTTTAATTATGCACTAATATCTAGACTAACTCAATATTTTGTTATAAATAGAAGAGTTTTTCTATTCACTTAGTACTTTTTGTTGCCTAAAGATCACTCTAGATCTATACTTTTTCTCTAACTTTGATCCACCATCATTGTCATATTTTGCTACCATTTTTCTTGTGAGCTCCCTTTGAGTTCCATTTTTTTCTGGGTTTTGTACACCATCAAGAGAGAGGGATTTTATATATGAAGTGCTGAGGACTTACAAGAACCCATCCCATTAAGGAGGATTGGTAACATCTTTCTATGTTCTCCTCCCAGGTGTCATAAATACAAAAAATTCTTTAAAACAATCTTGTCTTGTCTATTGGATGCATGGAGCAAATATTGATTTTATTTACTGCTTAATGTCTTTTAATGCATAGATCTAGATTTTTGCTGCATCTATCTTGGTCAACTAATTGTAGATCTAAAGATATTGGAAGCCATCTTTGCTGTTAGGGATGTTTGTTATGTGCGGCTAAAGTGAGCCTTTTTCGTACACTTGCGATTAAGATTCATACTAACAGAATTGGATGACAAAAAGATGAAATGTTTTTCTGCCATTAATTAATTTATTCTTCATCAAGTGATCTAAAATGGGATTTTGTTTTGTTTTAATAATTCCATCCTCTAAATAAGAACATGGTGTTATGATTTCTCTGTTGAATTTAGAGCTTTCAATCTAATCTTCATTCTTGCCCATGATTTTCATATATTGACCAACTTTTGGTCTCCTCATCGTCAATTGGAAGAGAGACATCCGTGGGAATTTTTATTTTTGGTGTTTTATTTTATTTTTCTCCTTTTGAACAATAGTTCCAATCTCTCCCTCACTAATGGAAACATATTTTTCAGCTTCAGCTTCATCTTCCACATGTTCAAAAGAAACATGTTTAGCTTTACTAGATTGATCCACTTTAGTGATTATTTGCTTATCCCCTATATGTAATATTGCAGTTTCATGAGTTATTTCTCTTTAATTCCTTACCTTTGTTCTTCTATCTCTGTGTAGAAAATGCTGATCACATTCACAATATTTGGTTCTAGATAATAAATACCCTCCAACATCATTGCAAGACTCCTAAAAAAATCCTATCAAACAAAATATAATATAACCTCCTCTCTTTTTGATAGGATTTGTCTTGATGATGGGTCTTGATCTAGACTCGAAACGTAGACGAAAAAATGCATACTGTGGAGATTCCAAATTCAACAGCTCAAAACTCACACCACAGAAACCTTAAAACTATAAAATATAATATGTCAATGATCAATACATTATAAAAATTATAGTGATCCTTACAATAATACATAACAGATAAATATAAATAAGCATACTTACAATGTTATTTGCAATCTTGGTTGCAACGTCTTCACACGACTTTGTAGATTCTTCATATGTGTCATACTTGACCTTTGAGAGATGATGTATAACCTTTTCATGTGTCTTGGGAAATTTTGTAAGAACATAAAAAATGTTTGCATTTGGCACCAAACATATGTCTCATACTTTTCCCATCACCTCATATGGTTCACCAAAGTTAATCATACCACAATATAGATAGATATGTATACATTCACTGCTTTCACTATCTTTAACATGCCATGTAATTTTTTTTTTAAAATTTCTCGTGCATTCCTCCATTTTTAAATAATATTCAATGTAGTTGACATGCTAGTTTCTTGAATTTTATGATGTTTCCCATTTTTGGTACGTTCAACAGTATTCATAGAGCGTCTAGCTACAACTTTAGAATATGTAATTGCTGCCCTTGTCCCAGAAACATTCACAAATACCTTCTTTGATGGCATCTTCATATCTGTTAATTAAACAAACAAAACATAAAAAGCATTTAAAAATAAAAATTATACCTCCTAATTTAATTGAAAAAATACAAAATAAAACACTCCAAATATTAAAATAAAACATCAACATATATAAAAATTTACTTAAAAAAAAAAAAAAAAAAAACACTTAAAATATAATTTCATAATCAAAACTAAAAAATAAAAATAAAAAAAAATTAAAACCATCTTTTTTAAATTAAAAAAAAAAATTGTGCCATGGCGAACATTCGACCGCTGTGGGCCAAGAGGTCGATTCCGGGAATCAAACTATTGGCCCAGCGGACGGGCTTTTTAAGCCTTGGCAGGCCTGCCTGTGGGCCTTAGACCACCTGCTAGGCCCACCCACGAGCCTTTGTCCCCCCATTGGGCCAAGGGGTTGATTCCCGGAACTGACCCTTGGCCAAGTAGGGGGCTGAAGGCACTCAGGTAGGCCTTCCAAGGTCTGTCAGGCCCATCTACGGGCTTTTGGATCCTCGCTAGGCCTAGGGGTCAATTCCCGGATTTGGCTTACTGGACGACCGAGGAATTTTTTTTAAATTTAATAATATTTTTTTTAAGGGAATAGTTTTTTTTGTTTTTTTGGTATCATGGAGGAACCTAGTAGCCTAGTTGACATGTAATTACTAGTAAACCTTTGGAGGGTTACGACCTATTTTTCTTGTCGTAAATTAGTCACCTCAGGGGGATTTGAATCTGAGTCTGCATTGTTTCACCGATTTCATTAATTTTGGAATCAACGAATTGAAATTACCCCCAAGAAAAAAAAATAAAAAATTTGAACACCGGTTTTTTCATTTCAAAGCCATAAAAAATATGTTTTTTCTTATTTTTTCTCCTAAAAACCCTACAAATTTGAGTTTTTTTTCGTCTTCTTCGCTAAAAAATATAAAATAAAAGAGTTTTTTTTTTTTTTTTTCCTCCAAAATATATTATTAAAAAAAATATTCGAAAAGAAATGAAAATAGTTAAAAAAAAACTTTTGGAGCATACAAACCATAAAGCAACAAATTTTCCCCATATTCCCGTTTAAATGGTCAAAATAGAAGGAAAATTAACCTTTGAAATGCAAGAAAATCCTATTCAATGTGTTATCGATGACAATGTAGCGCTAGAAAATTGCTCCAAACTTTTTAACAAAATCCAGAAGACTTGATGTGATGTGAGGAATAGAAAGAATGAATGTTATTATATAGCAAAGATTGTGGGATTGCTTTAGTGTCTCTTGAATGCGTGATTAAAAGTAAAATTAAGAAAATTAATATATAGTTAATATTATAGGTTTCGATTAAAATTTATTCAATGTGGGATAAAAAATAAAATATAAATTATAAAAATTAATTTAGTTACGTAGTTAATGCTAAATAATTTAAGTAAAAAAGTTATTTTAATTTTGAAGGAGTGCATTAAAGAAAAACTTTAGTGGCTATTTTGAATAGAAAGTAGGGTGAAAATTTTCAAGACCAAACTTTTAGTAAAATGTTCTCAAATAAATTTGAGACTAAATTTTGGAGGGAGATATTTCAAACGAAATTTTTTGAGGGAAAACTTTCGGCAACATTTTTTGGGGGGAAACTTTGGAGGGAAAAATTTTGGTGAAAAATTTTGTGGGGAAATTTCTGAGGGAGATTTTCAATCTATAAGATATAAATTGTCATTGGGAGAGAGTGCATTTGTATTATTCAACATATTTTGTTTGAAAGTCATGGATTCTTCTCATAGTTAAGTTTTTCTTTCTATAACATCAACATCCTCGTCACGTAACAAATCTATTCATATTGATGAATATAATATGGTTTATTTCACTATGAATAAAAAGTCAAATTTTCAACTTGGTCCTAATTTTAAGGATGATGAGAGAAACATTGATGAAGGGCAACACAAAGAATTTCATGTAAATAGAGAGTCAAATTTTCCACTTAGTACTAATCGTAAGGTTTATGAGAGCACCACTGATGAAGGGCAGGATGAAGAATTTCTAGTAAATAGATAGTCAAATTTTCCACTTAGTCCTAATGTTAAGAATTATGAGAGCACCACTAATGAAGGGGGCTTTGAAGAATTTCCAGAGTCAAATTTTCGACTTAGTCCTAATCCTAAAGATTATGAAAGCACCACTGATGAAGGGGAGGATGAATTTTCTATAAATGATACTTTTACTATGAATGAAGAGTCAAATTTTACACTTAGTCCTAATCCTAACGATTATGAGTGCACCAGTGATGAAGGGGAGGATGAATAATTTCTTAAAAAATTACAATTTGACTATGAATATAGGGTCATAGTTTCCACTTAGTCCTAATCCTAAGGATTATGAGAGCACCAATGATGAAGGGGAGGATGAAGAGTTTCTTGCAAATGATAATTTTAGAGGCACATATGTGAAGAATGCATTTTATTTGAGTTAAAATTTCAAAGCCTCTCATAGTGATGATGAATTGAATCCTCAAAGGGATGATTTCAAAAGCACAAATGAAGATGGTGAGTAATTTTGTCCGAGTCAGGATTTCAAAGGCGTAGATGATGGTGGTGAATAATTTCCTTCAAGTGAGGACGGCAATGAATATTTTCCAAGCAATGATGGAAATGAATTTCCTAACTATGTTTAGAATGATCATAGTGAAGATACTATTGCTAAAAAATGGCCACAAGAAAATCCTGATTTAATTTTCCCTTGAATTAAATTTGGAGAAATTCGAAATTCCACATCACAAGACAACTTGAATGAGTTAAATAAGTTAGTTTCACTTATTTGGCCCATTAATTCAAGTTGAGTGCCTAACTTGAGTTGTGATTCCTAAATTTTAGTAGCCTAGGTTGAGTTAATTTCAATTGTAATAATTTAATTCAGTTAAATTCATTTAATGTCAGTTAAACTAGTTCCAACTATTGGAGGAACTAGTAGGAGGTCTAAGAATGGGGTTTAAATTTAGTGTTCAACTAGTTAATTGATAAATCAACCATAATTAACTCATGCATGCATGAAATACAAGTTACCCAATTGAGATTGGAGTTCAAGGGCAATGTACTATCAGTTGTATAATTATCCAATTTGTACAAGTGGTGCATGCAGTCATAGAAGGAATTATAGGGATTGCACACTTCAGGATGGGGATTTCCCTAATTAATAGGGGGCTAATTCATTGAGAAAAATCACAAGGAAACATGAGCTTGGAAGGTAATAAAATTAGCTAAGTGTTGGCCAGAGTCAACTTGTGAGATAGTAAGATAGATTATACTTGTGTAGAGATTTCTCAAGGTTGAGAAAGCATTGTATTTCTTCTCTATTTTCTGACTAATGAAATACAAATAGGAAGGGGTTTTGAGGAGTTTATTTCCCTTAGATATATCCTTGCAGATGTGTGTTAGTTCATATCACATGTTTTTGATATTGATTCTCAATCGCGAATTGCTATCCGCAGATGATTTGAGTCTTATGTTTTAGAATAGTACATGAGAAATATTGAATCTACAATTAATTTCTATATGGTATTAGAGATATATTCATAGTAGATAAGAGAATTCAAATTTACTTCAGGAGGTTCAAATTTCAAGATCAGTGTTACAGGATTCTCCAGAACAGAGAAGATGACTTCCACCGAACTCAGGCTTGAGTATGCTTTGGAAGGAACCAAAAATTTTGTGGCATGGAAGATCCATATGGAGGCAGTATTATATGACAAAAATATACTAGATTAAATCAAGACATATGTAGTAAAACCCCCAAAAAATGATTCCCAAGATCTTGCTTAGTGGAAGAAGGATGTAGCTAAAGTAAGGAGGATAATATTGGAGGGAGTTTGAGACCATATTGTCTCAAATATCCATGAGAAAGAAAATAAATTCACGATGTGGAAAACATTGACATATTTGTTTGAGAAAAACAATGACCACAAGAAGTTGACACTGAAGGACAAGATTTAGAGCATCAAAATGTAGAAGGATGAATCAATTCCGTACTAGATGAGAAAATTCACACAATGTCGTGATGAACTTGGCAGGTTGGTGTGACTCTTCCAAAAGAAGAGTTGGTAGCTCTAACTCTGTTGGGTCTTCCCAAGAGTTGGCACGTTTATCAGGATTTTGTGAATGGTAGAGACAAATTACCAAGTTGGGAGTAGTTATGGTCCAATATTGTGTAGGAAGAGATCAGGTAGAGAAAAATATATAGAACTTCATCTAAGTTTGAGGATGAGGAGAGTTGTGCCTTGGATGGAAAGGAAAATAAAGGGAAAGGGAAGAAATCCCATTCCAAATCAAAATCTAGTAAGGTAGGCAAGAATAAATACTTGTAAAAAATCAAGTGCTTTCACTGTCATGAGCTGGGACACTATGCCACGAAGTTTCCACAAAAGAATGCTGGAAATAATCCCTCAAGAGGAGTGGAAGGTGAGGCTCTAGCTTCACAATTTGAGTTGTATTTAACCCTCATTGCGTACATGGTGACATCAGTGATGGGTAGTGTGTGGTATCTGGATAGTGGAGCCTCATTCCATATGACATGCAACAAAGGAATTTCCAGTGACTTAGAGGAGAAGGACCTCCAGGTTCACATCGAGATGGGAGATGATGGAAGGTATAGCACGACTGGTATCAATATAGTTACTTTTCATAGGGAGTTTTGATCCCCTCTCACATTAAAATATGCCATGTATGTTCTGGGTCTCAAGAAGAATTTAGTTTCAGCTTCTATGTTGGAAAACTGTGGCTCTGATGTGATATTTAGTAAAGGAAAGGATTTCCTTAGACACATTTCCATGAGAAAAGTGAAGCGGATTGGGGTTCAGGTGAAGAAACTCTACAAATTGGATGTAGAATATTGTGTTGCTTTGAGAATGAAAATAGATAAGGTGCAGAGCCGATACATCAATGATTTATGGCATAGGAGACTTGGCCATTTGCATCATGGGGATTTGAATATCATGTAGCATATTTCTACAGGACTTCTCAAGGGTGCACTACATCAACGAGATACATGCAAAAGGTGTACATTGGGGAAGTACACCAAAGCCAACTTTCATAGAGCACAAGAAATCCTTGAAAGAATTCACTCAAATGTGTGTGGACCTTTCTCGACAGCTTCCATGGCCAACCATAGGTATTATTTTGTATTTGTAGATGATTTATCATGTAAGTGCCAGATTTTATTCATGTAGAATAAAGACCATACATTCTAAAAATTTGCAATTTTAAAGCACTTGTTGAGAACGAAACTAGTAGAAAAGTGAAGGCTCTTAGGAGAGATAATGATGGAGAATATGTATTGAATGAGTTTATGAAATTATATGCAAAGGAAGGAATTTGACGAGAGTTATTAGCACTCTATAATCCACGACAGAATGGGGTGGATGAGAGGAAGAAAAAAATTATTCTGGTAGTTTCATGGGCAACGTTGCATGATCAAGGCTTACCATTACGCTTGTGGGATGAAGCATGCAACACGATAGTATATGTGCATAACAAGATTCCTCATCAGATTCTCGGGATGAGTACACCAGAAGAAAATTTTTCAGGGAAGAAACCAGATGTGTCACACTTTGAGGTCTTTGGTTCATTAGTTTATTTTCATGTTTCCAAGGATGCAAGTAAAAAGCTAGAATGAACAGCTGAGTTGGGAATATTTTTGGGGTACACTGATACACCTCACAACTATTGGATTTACCTTCCATCTCATAGGACGACAATTGTTTGTAGAGATGTGAAGTTCGATGAAGAGAAGGCCATGAGATGTTCCCTTAAGAGGGAACTTTAGTTGCATGCGCATGAGGATATTTTGGCTCCAAAGGAAGAACCTTAGGATTTTGTGGATCAGCCACAAGTAGAGGGGAAGAGAGTGGAAGAACCCACTCATGTAGAGAAATCCAGATAAATAAGGAAGTGCACCAGTGAAGTTGACAGATTATTTCATGATTCTAGAGAGAATGTGGGAGCACCCACATCACAACGCAGGAAGAGGAGGTGACCGGATCAGTACATTGGGTACATGGCTACAGTTTCCCTTCTTAGTGAGATAACTTTGATGACACTTAGAGAGGGTGGTTTTGATATAATGATATAATATTATGCATGAAAAAATTATGTACATGCTTATATTCTATAAACATGGTTTGGGTCACCTAGTTGTTGTGTGCTTATGCTAATATCTATGGTTGTGTATAAGAACTGATTTTGGTTAAGAGAATATTAATGATGTTTTCTCTTTTGTTATCCTAGTTTGGATATAGGTGTATGACATGGATGGTGATCTAGGATTGAAACACATAGATCCATGGATGATTCATGGTTATGTGTAACATATGGTTAATTATGATTTATGGATGATACATGATTTGTATGATTATATGTGCTTAATATTGTACTAAGCATGATGTGGCAGAGGACTTGGTCATTGCCAACAAGGATGCTCGAGTTATAAATGAATGTGGAAGTCATTTCTCCAAAACCAAAACTACTATGGAATTCATGCAAAATCCTTGGTAAATGTGAATAAGTTAATTATGAAATTCATTTTATTTCTTTGATCTATGAGATTATTATGTGTGTAGGTATTGGAAGAAGACCTTACCAACAAACCATCATATGGGTATGATATCACAATCAATAGCTTAAGGTGAAGCACTAATTTTCAAAGTAGAGTAGACGAGAAGCCATGAAAATTAGGGTGCAGAGTCCTAAATCCAAGAAATATAAAGGCACAGAGTCTTGGATATATAATAAAAGGATTAGGGTGTGGAGTCATAAATCCAAAAAAAATAAATACATGGAGTCTTAGATCTATAATTAATTTTTTAGGACACAAAGTCCCAAATATTTAAAAATATCAAGCCATGGAATCTTGGATCTTTAGAGTAGATTAGGGTGCAGAGTCCTCAATCTACTAAGGCATGAAGATGCATGCAATAGGGGTGCGAAAATCCTATTCTCCAGAAGAAAAATACCACTCATGGGTAGCTCAGGGATGATTTCCTTAATAAAATCTCATTCCTGACAATTTTGGAGTGAATTTCAAAGAATAGAAAGTTATGTCTAGCATCTCAAGTACGAATTTCCAAAAATAATAAATGACATCCAATCAATGGGTAACCAAGTATACTTGAAGGAAAATCACTTAAATTATCATTGATAAATCCTAATAGTTCAATGTCGACTGAATCCTCAATATTATTAATATTATTATTATAGTTTATGAGACTATTATATTATTATTAAAAATGAATTATATCTTCTCAATCACTTGACACATCTCTCCTTGATGTTTCTAATGGCTCTATGTAACTCTCTCTCTCTCTCTCTATTTTAATAATACATTACACTCTCTTTTATGCACTCATCAAAGAATGGAATATTCCTATTACACTCATTAAAGACATGTCATAAAATATTCCTCTTACACTCTCTTTAATGCATATGTTACACTCTCCGTAATTAAGGAATGCATACCTCTCCTTAATGGCACAAGTTACACTCCTCTAAATGTAATACAAGGCATGCATATTACTCCTCCTTTATGGCAAGAATTTGTTTCTCCTCCTATATATGTGTCTCATGTATTCTCACTTGAGAGAGTTTTATTGTGATACCAAGAGTTGGAGAGATTTTAAAAATATTATGAGAGGGAGAGACTTGGAGAGTAGCCAATTGCTTTCGAAATGAATTTGAAATTCCTAACTAAATTACTAAGTAGATATACATGGTGGAGTTGAACATGAGTGGCATTGGGAGGAAGTGACACTTATCTTCCTCAAATTTCCTTGGATATTTCTGTACACCTATATTTTGGTACTGTTTGTGAGATTTTACAACTCAGGCGTTCAAGGGGGAGAAGTTCTCCCTGGATATGGTTGGGTGGAAGATAAAATTGTTCACATTGAGTTGGTAAGGATATGCATACTCTAATTGGAGCTGGAGCATATTCCCATCCTTTTGGACTTGTATAAATAAACAACCAAGTATGCTCATAAGCATTCTTGAAATTTTTGGTTATTATTAGTTTAAAGTGTTGTAAAAATTTCAATTTATTGGAACTGATACTTGTGAATGATTATGAGATATTTACAAAGTTAATTCTAAGCTAGCCAATAATGAATGGTAGCTGTAGTTGAGCATGTACATGTAGGGGGATTGTTGGGGAAAAATAATTGCTTGTCATTTAATTGTCAACCCAGGGGTTTTGTAAACTTGTGAAGCATGCGTGCACTGTATATGCTAGAAATAAACTTTTATTTTAGATTAATCTAACTACAAAATAATGAAAACCAATTCATATAATCTATGAAATCAAATAATGAAAATTAAATTCAACTAACCTATGAAATCAAGGAACGAAAATAAATAAAAGAAATTCAACTACTCTGAAATTAAATAACGAAAAGAAAGAAATGAAATTCAAATAATCTATGAAATTAAATAATGTTGTGAAACTAGCTCCAAAAATAGAAGAAAAGAGATATCAATGCTTTAGAAATAAGCCACTTCGAGGGGGCAACCTCCAATACATTACATGAATGAACAATTTTTGGATGATACAGATGAAAAAACCTCCTTTCTATATATAGGAGTCCATGGGGCCACAATGTAATCCTAGCCGACCTAACAATTATAATGTAAGGGCACAATAATAACAATATGAGGGTTACAGGGGTACAAAAATAATAATAAGGGGGGATACACTAACATAATAAGGGACTACACTATTAATATAGGGACTTAACATGCCCCTCTCCTTCAAACAAGTGTTGTCCTCAACGCTTGATTATTTCTTGATGCTTCTGTATAAAATTCTCATCCTCCCATGTGGAATATTCTATAGGAAAGTTCTTCCACTTGATGAGATACTCTGAAATTGATCGTACTTGTCGAGTTCTTGTTTTTGTGACTGCTTCAGAACTTCTTTCGATGTGATGTTGATATTCCTGTTGTTTCATTAGATTCTGCACCAAAGTTAGGTTATCCTTTGAGAGTTGGAGAACTTGTTGTTGATGCTCGATGTCATCTTCCACTAATTTATTATCCATATTAGCTATTATTTTATCCTTCAAACCATCCAACTTAGCCTCCATTTCTTCTTTTAAACCATCTATGTCATCTTCGGTTGCTCTTCGTAAGATCGAAATTTGTTGCACTTGGTACTGTAATTTTGATATCTCATACTGCAATTCTTCCTCTTCATGCGTCATAGTATAGATTTTTGAGGGCTTAATGGGTATGGAATTATTTTTTTGGAGGCATTATAGAAACCAATACTGATAAAAATTCTAAAATATTCCCTTGGAATCACTTCAAACTATTTTTTCAAACAAACGTTATGCAATTTCAGAAACAAAATTCACACCTTTTACTTGCTTTTTAGGAGCTCGATGTTGAAATTGACTTATCTATATACTTGAAAATCCTAAATATCTGAAATTCGGCCCTGTACTATTCCTCTGAATATTATTTCAAATGCCACAGGTCTGACTTGATTTGGATTCTTCAAGACAAAGTTATGTCCAATCTCCCACAATGACCTAATTATGGACTAGTTTAGTAGAGCGAACTTTTACAACTTTCTACGTGTCACTTTTTTCTCCTTTGGCTCTGAAATTTATAGATAGGAAACTACAGTTCGTGTACTTCTAGTCACTTTTTACAGAATTCCAATCCGATGCTCAGAGAGAGAGTTATGAATCTTTTCCCACAATCACCTCTTTGAGATGAAATTCGGGAGCCTGAAAAAGACCTAACTTCCACAGATCATATCTCCAAAAATATTGTGAATCAATCTCTGAAATTTTGCAACGATGTTTCCCAGGATTTTAGATTTGTGCTCTAAAATTTTTAGCTTCTGAACCTTCATAGAAAAAAATTATAGCGAAAATTCCGCGATGACTGTTTTAAGGGAAATTCAGGGGCCTGCAAAAAGACCTAACTTCCATAGATCATATCTCTGAAAATAGTGCGAACCAAGTTCTGAAATTTTGCGATGATGTTCCTTAGGATTTCAGCTTCGCGCTCTAAAAATTTCAGCTTTTGAAACTTTGTAAAAAACACGTTATAGAGAAAATTCCACGATGACCTGTTTGGAGTAGCGAAACCCTAGAATCCAAAGCTTTGATACCAAATCTTGTGAAACCAGCTCCAAAAATAGAGGAAAAGAGATATAAATGCCTTAGAATAAGCCACTTCGAGGGGGAAACCTCCAATACATTACATGAATGAACAATTCTTGGATGATACAAATGAAAAAACCTCCTTTCTATATATAGGAGTCCATGGGGCCACAATGTAATCCTAGTGGGGCCACAATGTAATCCTAGCTGACCTAACAATAATAATGTAAGGGCACAATAATAACAATATGAGGATTACTGGGGTACAACAATAATAATAAGGGGGGATACACTAACATAATAAGGGACTACACTATTAATACATGGACTTAACAAATAACGAAAATAAAGAAAACAAATTCAAAAGAAAATATAGCGTGTAATCGCACTTGCAGAAATTGAAATCTTAATCTACCACACTTGCGAGAACTGAAATTTTAATCTAAGTTTAATCTAATCTTAATCTACTTGCGGAAATTGAAATATTCTTGACATAAATGTAGTAAATATGCTTGAAAAAAACGCAGGAAAATGGATGCAATCTAAATGCTTGGCAGAAATGCAGTGAAATGCTTAACATAAATGCAGTAAAATGATTGATGCAATCTCACACATTATAGATGATAAATCCAAAAGCATGAGATATGGGAAAAATTGAACACATCCTAATGCAAGCATTACCAAAAAGATGGTGAACGTTACTCATGAGTATTTGTATTCAAGATGTGAGTAATCTTAACTTGTACACCCGAGTCTTCTCCAAATTTACACCATGCCATGATAGGAGAAAGCTTCCCCCATTTATACAAAAAATATGAGAAGAAATATCATTAATGAGAGTCCATGAATCTCTCCCTATATCTCTAGAGTTACAGTTCAAATAGGAAGTGATAAGGCACATGTCTTCTTAGAGTTACAATACAAATAGGAAATGAGACACATATCCTCATGATCCCATGATCTTCTCCATTCAAATTCGAATTTGGCCTTAGGATGCCACATAAGGGTCTTTTGGAAGCTTATTTTTGGCCTACACATGGCAACAATCTAATTCCACTTGTTAGGTATAAGAATATGCATATTATTTTCTAATTTTTAACCACAAATTCACTTAAAAATACTAAGAATCAATAAAGTTTGGAAAAACATAAATGTAACCCAATAATGATAATGGTAAGGTAAATGTAATGAAATGGACACTACTACATTTGGCGGAAATTCCGACACTTGGTTCCGACGCTTTTGACCAAATGTCGGAAATTTCCCCAAATTTTTTCCATCCCGCCCGAAACCGTCGCTATACCGACGTTTATAGAAAAGTGTCGCAATACCGACACTTAGAAAAGTGTCACAATTGCGACGTTTGGAGGAAGACGTCGCAATTGCGACACTATGGCCCAAAGCGTCGCTATTGAGACGACTCCAATCGTCGCAAGTGCAATACAATGTCTAGGTGTCGCCATTGCGACGTTTAGGTACCCGTCAATAGCGACGCTTTTTCCGCCGTCGGTATAACGACACTTATATGCGCGCCACATAAAAATACGAAACTTATATGCGCACTACATAGAAATTTGAAACTTATATGCGCACTACATAAAAATGATTTTATTGTTTCGTATCCATCGTAATAGCTACATTAACGTCTGATATGATGCGCGCATTCGCCCTCCGCTCTCGCAGAACAACATTCGCCCTCAGCTCTTGTAGAACAACATTTTCCCTCAGCATTCGCGCTCAGCGCTTGCAGAACAGCATTTTCCCTCAGCATTCGCCCTCAGCGTTCGCCCTCAGCTCTTGCAGAACAACATTCGCCCTCAGCTCTTGCAAAATTGTATGTTCTTACTGCAGGCCCTTCCTCCTATAGTAGGGTTGACTCTATTTGGGTTTTTTTGGTCAATTCCATTGGATTGTGTTAGGATGTAGGTTTCTCTCTAGATGTCAAGAATCAAGATTCAATACCCTCTATTATCTTCATCACCCAATACAAGATTTAAATTTTTCCCAAAGAAACGCTTATTAATTTGGTAGCCATTATTTCTCCCTGCTTTAAAAACCCTACATTTAAATGAAAACAAGCATTGCATTTCAACTATAAAAATCTATTAGTGTTCAAATGTACATGTGTGCTACATTAAAGTCTGATATCACGTGCGCATTCGTCCTCCGCTCTTGCAGAACAGAATTCGCCCTCAGCATTTGCCCTCATCTCTTGTAGAACAACATTCGCCCTGAGCTCTTGTAGAACAGCATTCAACCTC
This sequence comes from Pinus albicaulis, assembly GCA_034641835.2. Classification (NCBI taxonomy): domain Eukaryota; kingdom Viridiplantae; phylum Streptophyta; class Pinopsida; order Pinales; family Pinaceae; genus Pinus; species Pinus albicaulis. The sequence goes on along the minus strand of CM076581.1, from coordinate 644,926,335 downwards.
AGCATTCACCCTAAGCTCTTGCATAACAACATTCGCCCTGGATTCGCCCTCAGCTCTTTCAGAACAGAATTCGCCCTGAATTCGCCCTCAGCTCTTGCAGAACAACATTTTCCCTCAGCATTCGCCCTCAACGTTCGCCCTCAGCGCTTGCAGAACAACATTCGCCCTCAGCTCTTGCAAAATGGTAAGTTCTTACTGCAGGCCCTTCCTCCTGTAGTAGGGTTGACTCTATTTGGATTTTTTTGGTCAATTCCATTGGATTGTGTTAGGCTGTAGGGTTCTCTCTAGATGTCAAGAATCAAGATTCAATACCCTCTATTATCTTCATCACCCAATACAATATTTAAAATTTTCCCAAAGAAACGCTTATTAATTTGGCAGCCATTATTTCTCCCTGCTTTAAAAACCTACATTTAAATGAAAACAAGCATTGCATTTCAACTACAAAAATCTATTAGTGTTCAAATGTACATGTGTGCATCACTTGTGTAGGGTATTCCTTTCCACTTTCACATTATCCAAGAATGTGTGCAGTATAGTTCATATTTTTTGTGATTTAGATTGTCTTGAAAAAGGAAAGGTAAATTATTTCCCATGGAAAAATAAGGTTTTCCCTTTTTATAGGTTGTTTGGACTTACGTGGAAAAATTTATGGTATGCCTTTCATATTATGTAGTTTAAATTTGAATTAGCAGATTATTCTACATGAAAATATAATTACCTATGTGATGTCCTTCATCACTAATTAAAATTATAGGGTTTCAATTTCCTAGACTCTAACTCATCTGATGCTAAATTCTAGGTTCTCATTGGTGGATCACTCTTCCATTGATTTCCTTTCCCTATGGATCTTGTCATACTTTAAAAGTCATCAATGATACATATATTATTTCAGGTATCCCAAAAGGCTTTATAGTAGAACATATTGTGAAGTTGTTTTGACACTTGAGGATTCTTTTTAGAACTGCAACGTGGTCTATGCTATCGAGTTATATATCAAGCAACTTGTCCTTAATAACCACACTATGAGGTAGGTTCAACCAGTTTGAACTTGTTGGGACATATCATATGAAGTTGTGTGATGAGTCCATATCACAGGTCTATTATGGTGAAAAAAGTGAAGACATGTAATGATAGTTATTATGTTAACATTACTAGAAACATTTTCGAAATTATCCATGCTATCAAGATGTCAAAATTCCAGGCATTAGGTGTCAATAATCGTAGCTAATAGATAATAATAATAATATAAAAAAGTCACAACTTTATTCTTGAAATATGATTGTTACACATTGGTAACCTAGTTCATGAGTTACTATCACCCAAAGATTGCAAAACAAACTTAAAATATAAATTAAACCAACATGAGAATCCAACTAAGGGTTTCTCGACAAAATCATGCCATAACCTAGCATTTTGAAACCCAAATTTGAATCCGTCATAAGTAATACAATGCAAACTCAGATGGATTTTCAATGCATGTTTGCATGCTACACTTATTCTCTGTCTAGATATCATTTTTTAAATGGAACCATTAGTCAACCCCACAGTCCTTTTTATGTGAAAAATTTCAGCTCTATTTGAGCTCTTTTTTGCTCCACCACCTCCATAAACCAGTGTTACACGGGGTCTCGCCCCCCCACCTAGGGGTCTATATTCCTCGCCCCCTCGCGCTCCGGGGTCTTGGGGACTTCTAGGGGACGTTTCCCTCACGCCCCCTCACGCCCCCGCACACCCCCTTTCACGCCCCCTCACACCCCCCTTCACGCCCCCTCATGTCCCCTCACCGCCCCTTTTAGTTTATGGTTTCGTGTTAAAAGTTGATGTGCCACTTAGCATATTTGAGAATCCAAGTGATTCTGATTCAGATGGTGACATGGTTGATCTTGATATATTCGTGCAGAAGTTGGATGCAGAGATTAGTGGGGCATTAACTTGAGCATTTATGCTCATTTATCATTATGATGATATCATTTGATATTCATATGTTATGTTTTATGTTTTATGTTTCAGACATAACTTATTTGCGTTTAAGTTTTATGTTTCAGATTTGAGTTGTAAACTTCAGTTTAAACTCTATTTTGAATCTTGATGTAATATGTCATATGATATCTTAAACTTTATTTTGATTGTACATTGTTAGTAGTTACATTAATGATTATATAGTTACAAACTTACAAACTTACATGCATGATTGTATGATGTATGTTTTAACTTTTAACTTTTAAATTTGTTTCAATTATATGATTCATCATTCATCGATTTGTAATTTTATCATTTATGATTTATCTTTCATGATGCAAGTGTATGGTGACTGTATATACATTCCTTGCAAAAATATAGTTACATTTTAAATATTAAATTTTATAATTTTTATGACCCCGACGTCCCCCCACGTTTCCTGAAAATTGGTAGGGAGCTTTTGCATAGGCCGCTCCCGCGCTCCCTCGTCCCCTCGCTCCCACCTCCGGGGGACTTGGTGGAACATTGCCATAAACATATGCAAACATATATCATGATCTTGGAATTCCATTACATATGTATGTGCCAATGTTCCATAATCATGCCCCATCATCAATTTAAGAAATTTCCATTGAATATCAAATTATGGAGGGGGGGAACTTTTTGCTGCAACATTTGGCTCAAAATCGGGGACCATCTCCATATGAGGTGAATGAGAACTATAGATATTTGAAGAAGTAGATTAGTGCCTTTTCCTCTGGCCATGGAGTCATATACAGTCATCCATCACAAAAATTTGTCTTTATTCATTCTCACCTTGAAAGTTGCAAAAAATCATGCCCTAATTGAAACGACACTAAATTTGAAAGATATAATAAAAATGCAAGCTAGAAGTGCCCTATTAATACAAAGGGAAAACCTTCCTACCTACCCTAAATGAGATAAATTTTGATTGAATAGGAAACATGATATTTCCTATGGAGTTGATCCAACAACTTGTTAAATGTATGGGACTAAATCATGCATTTGATTTCCGGGGAAACATGCGCATGAAGAGAAAAAGTGCAGAATTAATGGAAAATCCATACATGCCACTTATAAAAACTACACCGAAAGGTCAAAAAATACTTAAGACCTTAACTTAATTTGAATCCAAAAATGACAAAACGGGATTAGTGAAAACACGAGAGTGGTGTGGGTGAACAACATAAATAAAAAGTGAAGATACCTTTCCCCAAGATGCCTTTGTCACCGTTGTATGAAAACATGTTTTCCTTTCCCTTTATACATGCAAGTGAATGCATTATAGGTATGGTGTTTTCCCGAATAGGAGAAGCCTACTTAAATATATCATTCGTGGATTGAATGTTTGGGTGCCTTAATGTGCAATGACATGTTTCCAGGACTGAATTCAATGCAAGGCATATTTGAAACTCTAACTCTGTCTTCAGGTGTCTTATTAGAAATTATTTCAGTTTTCATTTTGTGTTTTCAAGTTAGATATTGTTTTCAAGTTTTTACATTTATAATTTTATTGCAATGTGGCAGACTGATCAGAGCAGTGCAGGAACAACCCCGAGACGGGATGATCATGGAAAGAGGCCAGCGGAAGAACATGTAAAGTGCCGGCATTGCTCTATCTTCAGGTATTTTAGTTATTTACATAATTGAAATAATATTAATTTTGTTCAAATATGCAGACACCTAGCCATGGTACGCCTGATGATTCCCTCTTTGAGGAAGAGCTTTCTTCATCCCTATCTCTAGTGTTCTTGTTGCAAAAAAAGACACAAGATGCAAGGTCGGAATTTAATACTTTGATAGACGCGCCTCAAACACCTAAAACAGAAGAGAGGATACAACATATTATGAGGTAGCTAGAAATATATCAGGTAATAATAAAAAGTCAAAAGGATATTTTTTTTGTTCTGCATGAGATGAATTGTGATAGTTTGATTTTTAATTTTTACATTGACTAAACTAACAAAAATTTCTTTTGTATGTAGCATTTTCTGGCATTTGTTGAACCTGGTGTTGGTGGTAGTGGGACACAAGGGCAAGAGATTGCCCAAAAACCCTCTCGTACACCTTCTACTCCTTTAGGTGCCAGCCAAGAAACACACCCTGCCCAAGCAGACACCCAGCCAACCGCTGAACGTGTTGGCAATGATGAGGCTGATATGGCCAACTACATTATTGCGTTTCCTGGAGCTACACGGGTCAGCTCCACAGGGACCATTAATGGCACGTTGTTGGTGAATGATGAAGGTGTCCCTATAAAGCATGTACAACTCCCAGGTAAATTTGAATATTTTAACTATTTCATGTACTTTATCTAAAACATATTTATCATGATTTTTATTTTTAAATTAATGATAATATCTTTTTTTTTTTTTTGGTTTTATTCTGTGTAGGAAACAATGAGTTCTACAGGATTCTGGAGAGCCGTGTGTTGGTAATTTTTGGCCCAACCATACATACAGGGTGGAATTCCCAGAATTCCAACCTGAAAAAAGAACTTCTAGATTATCTAGAAGCCCTTTTTGGGGTCGGCACATTTGATAGAACAACGGTGGCTCAGGTAGCCGGCAAATATTTGAAATATACCAGGGACACCTATAGGACGCAATTGAAATTTAACCCTAGATATGAGCATCCTCTCACAGTTTCAGAGAGTGATTGGAGAGCACTCACCCATGACGGAAAAGAGAAAAGGGCAAAGAAAGAAGGAAAAATGCCAACTGGACCCGCAAGGTAAATTACAACTTTAATTCAATAGCTTTAATTTTCTTTATGTCTAAAATAAAAGTGTGCTACGTCATATCTGTCTTCAATCTTTTGATGCTAGGTTGCCTGACACCTCAAAGGCAACCAAAGCTAGGATTGAGAAAAAAAGCCATCACAAGCTCAGCCAGGGTGGCTACTTGAAATTAGCTGCAAGAATTGTAATTAAGTAGCTAAACATCTTATAATTAATTGTATCGCCTTCCAACTTTTTTGTAATCCTATCAGATATGATTAAAAATACACAATCATATGTAATGTAGGGTGATGACTTCGGAAAAGAAACTACAGAGGAAGATAAAAAAATCTCTTTCCGTTTTGGCTATCAAGCTGTAGTTGAACGTCGCAGAAGCTTGGGGCAGGTCCCAAGATCCAGAATGCCTGATAAGGTAAAACATTAACCTTTCAATATTTTTGTTTTCGTCCATAAATTTAATGTCTAACAACTTTGTTTAAATCAGGGGAGCAACACTACCGACGAGGTAAATAACCCAGTTTTAGAGCCAGATGTAGATGATCCTCTCATGCAACCTGATCATTGTAGTGGGGACCAGGCCGACAATGCTACTATCAGTGAGGGCCGTGACGGTAATTAATTTCCACTTATAATTTTTTCTAATTATACCTTGATGGTTGTCCTTATAACATTTTTGTTTAAATGACAGAGAATGTTTCCCTTGAGGATCTTACCACCAGAGAGGAAGACAGGGCAACAGTCCCAACGGTGACAACTGGTGCACCAGGTAAATAATCTCATTGCAATTTTTTTTATTAATATTACCGAACTAGTTCAATGATATTTAAAAACTGACAATTAAAATTTAATATTATCTATTTTTGTAGGCGATGCCCCCTCACTGGATGAGACCAGACATCGTGACAACGCAACTAGGTCAGCGGCGACAACTGGTGCACCAGGTAAATAATCTCATTGCAATTTTTTTTATTAATATTACCGAACTAGTTCAATGATATTTAAAAGCTGACAATTAAAATTTAATATTATCTGTTTTTGTAGGCGATGCCCCGTCACTGGATGAGACCAAACATCGTGACTACGCAACTAGGTCAGCGGCGACAACTGGTGCACCAGGTAAATAATCTCATTGCAATTTTTTTTTATTAATATTACCGAACTAGTTCAATGATATTTAAAAACCGACAATTAAAATTTAATATTATCTGTTTTTGTAGGCGATGCCCCGTCACTGGATGAGACCAGACTTCGTGACAACGAAACTAGGTCAGCGGCGACAACTGGTGCACCAGGTAAATAATCTCATTGCAATTTTTTTAATTAATATTACCGAACTAATTCAATGATATTTAAAAACTGACAATTAAAATTTAATATTATCTGTTTTTGTGGGCGATGCCCCGTCACTGGATGAGCCCAGACATCGTGAATACGCAACTAGGTCAGCAGTGCGGGTTGAAAGGCACGAAACAGGAGCAGAGCACGATGATATTGATGATGTAATTAGGAGATTTAAAAATAGGAAGAAGAAAAAGAAAATTTGACAATGTAAAATATTGTATTATTATAAGACAAACGTTACCATACTTGGAACGTTTTTTTGCGTTATATAAAAAACTCATTTATCATACTATTTTTATGTCAAGCATTAATTGCAATGTTTCCTTGCGTACTTTTTGTTGAATTGTTTTTTTATTAGTTATTGAATATTTTTTTTTTATGCTCATGAAAGTAAAAAATGAAATATAGATTGGGTATTGGGGAATTGAGAGTGATGTGAGGGGGGGGGAGGGGCCATAAGAGTTTCCACCTTCACGTGGTTGGCCCTGTTTAGTAGAGAATAATTTATTGGAGCGATTTAATCTTGGAGCAAACCTCCCTTGATCCAGCGTAGCAACAAAAAAGTCACTGTTGACTTAGTTTCTACTCTTTCAGAGCATGGGAGGCTTGTTCCAAGTTCATGCGACTCCAATAAATTGTTCTTGAAACGAAGAGGAGCTTATTCAGATATGTTTTGACATTTTCAACATATGTTCTAACATTATCATAAGAATGCATCTTAGAGTAAAAAATACTACATCAATTACTTGTATTTATTGTATAGATAATGATGGATTTTGATTGACTTGGCAGTGCAGGTACAAATCCTCTTGCATCATGAGCAATACAACTTGTCAACCAGGGTCATGTCCAGGATATTTTTCTTGTGCGCTTGACCAGGTTCGTAATGTCACATTTTGTAAGTTCCTTTACAGTTCATAATTCAATATTAAGCTTGTTCATGATTATTATCTAGGTTTTTTGTATGTGTTTTTTCATGTATTTGATTGTAAGCAACTCTGCATGTTTCCTGTTGTTCACTATGATTTCTCCCATTACCACTCCCAGGATGAATCCGACTTTATTGTTACATAGGTTGCTTTATTGTTACTATGATTTCTCCATTTACGATTTCATAGGTTACATCATGTAAAGTTGTCAATCTCAGGTTGGTGATGAGCTTTAGTTCTCCAGATTTGGGGCTTTTCCGATATTTTCTCCCTCATGTCATTCCTGCATCACCTCGTTGTTTGAGCATGCCAATTGTCTACCACTTGTACCAATTGGCACATGTCAATCCCTGAGTGGTGCCACATTTCACCTATTTTCGGTGAGAGTTTAGGGTTTCTCTAACATAGCTTCAGAAATCCGATTCAGTGCCTGCTTGAATATTGTCACATAATACTCATGGTTTGGATTGATGAGCATGTTCTGAATGGTTGGTTGATTCATAACAACCACCCATATAGTCATCTTGAGATATTTCAGAAGGTTTCTCGGGTTTCCTTTTTCACTGTTTCTAGTGGGTGGGATGGTGTGGGGTGATCCATCAATACTGGTGCTCTTGTAGTAGGGAATTTGTTTTTGGGGATATAAAGGAGCATTCGATGTAGATATCCCATTGGATGCATTCATAGATGGGCACGAGAGGTCAAGAATTTAAATTAAAAATATGCAACCTCTAGCATGGCAACCTGAAGGCCGCGAGAGACACTGGTTAAAGATTGTTTTGTGCTGGCCTTAATATAGTCGTGATTTATTTCTATTATCTTAATGCAAATATATTGTCCGGTCTCATTAAAATGAGGATTGTGGCTGTATTTCTCTTTGGTTTTTTCTCTCTTAATTCTCTAGAAGTTGCCAAAAGTTGCGATAGTTGTTTAGTTTTCCTGTTACAACTTAAAAGTGGTTTTTAGCAATCGGAGTCATGTTTTTTAAGGTTCATACTAATATGAAGATCTTGTAATTTTATATTCAGCATAAGAGAAGATGGCCTCTGCTTTGGGCGGTATGACAACAATTTCCACATCTACCTCATTGGGTAACAATGGAAAGGGGAAGAAGTTTGGTGCAATGTTTGATAATTATGGCAGAAAATTGTCTTCTCTTTCAATTTTTTCACCCATTTCCTTTAATCGCTCAAGCAGAAGAGGGACTCTAAGATTACGCGATAGAGAGAAGGTAGTTAATACAAGAGCTATGGAAAAGGAGTTGTACTTCAACAAGGATGGCTCAGTGACAAAAAAATTGCAGGTCAGAGAAAAAATTATGTTTAAAGGAAGGTCACTTGCACGTGAAACTTCATTGCGGTGGATCTTTCCTTGTCCACTTATATTCGATTTTAATGTGTTATTTTAATTTTTCATGGAGGGTTGTTTTGGCATATGGTTTGGCATTCAATTGCACACTTATTGAAAGCATTGTCAATTTGTCTTGCAGGCGGTGTGAACAAACTTGCTGATCTTGTTGGAGTCACCCTTGGGGCGAAGGGCAAAATGTTGTCTTGGAGAGCAAACATGGTTCTCCGAAAATAGTTAATGATGGTGTGACAGTAGCTAAGGAGGTAATTTGTAGATGTGTGCTCTGGTTTTCTTTTTAACGTTGTATTAGTCCCCCCTCTTAAATTTCTTAGATTTGGTAGGCATAATTTGAAAACTCAAAGGTGAAAGGAAACATATTTGTTACCCAGTGGTCTACTTGGCCTATGGAATAGCCACATTAGAGTAATGCATAAAGATTTTCACAACAATAAAAGGAAAGGGTTATGGCTGAGTCAAATTTTATTGTTATTGACAGTGTAATGAAATGTATCTCAATGCTATGGTTTTGGCCTTTTTATTGGTTGAATTAGAGGACCCGGTTGAAAATATTGGGGCCAAGTTGGTAAGGCAAGTTGCGGCAAAGACAAATGATTTAGCTGGGGATGGAACCACAACATCTATTGTTCTTGCACATGTTGGAATATTGAAAAATTCCAGAACAATGAATGGAGAATAAATCTCCTTTCCTCTAACACAGAGAAAATAAAAATTTCTTTGACAGGAGACATAGTTTCAATACTTTGAAAACAAACTTCTATTCCCTTCAATAACTCAAAAAAAACTATTACACTTCTTCCTCACTGAGAGGGATTACAAAATTATGACTGCTACAAAACGCAGTGCATAAAACCAACTCACTGTCTATTCAAAACAAACATACTCTGTCTCTAAAACACTCTACTATGTTTTTCACTTTCGCACTGTTGTGCATACACACTTAAAAATTTACACTCAGTATTTCACTTTTTACACACTGCTGTGTAATAAAAAATTTACGTAATGTCTATAAAAAAAACTACCAAGCTTTTTTGTCCTTTTTATTTTTATATGCCGTAACATATAAAACATATTATAATAAACCCTCTTTTAAAAAAAATAAAATTAAAACTAAATTCTATGGCCCACCTTTCATTTCGCATATGATATATATATAACATATATTTAAAACATATGTATATATTAAACTATCAAAACATTAAAGAACCCTTTCCGTCGGACTTCAAAAGTCTGAATAGATTGAATTTCAAACCAAATTCGCGTTCCAAAATGGGATGCTGACGTCTGCCTAATTTGTAACGCGAATTCTCAATCCAATGTGCCCTATAAAAAATTCGGGTCCGGTTTTCAGGTTTTCATATTCCCTTCAATTTCATGTGATCCAATATTAATGCTCCACGTGTCCTCCTTTTGAATTTACAAAACTATCGGGTAAATTTCTGTTTGTTTAATTTCTGGTTGGTGAATTGCGTTAATGCTGGCTGTTGTGTTTAAATACAATCCTGTACAGAAATATGGCTGTGGCCGTCTACAAAAAAAACTTGCAGGAATTTTAAATGCGGAATTAAATTTCTGGATGGCATGCAAGCAACCTCCAAAAAAAAATGTTGCTGCTGCATCCGTCCTTTTGCTGCAGCAGTTGAAGTTAAAATTCAACAGCACAGGGTTTAATAAGTGAGGGTGTAAAGGTAAATTTTTGTCGATAGTACTGGATTAAGATCATCTATTCATTTTTGTAGGGTCTTATTGTGTTTGGTTTTTTAGTTTTGGGTTGGGCTTATTGAGTCTAAGATAGTTTTTGAGTGAAAAAATTGCTATCGGGTATTAAAAAATTTTGGTTCTTTTGTCAAAATTTATGAGCTTGTTAGGAAATACAAAACTGACAATGGTTGTATCTTAAATTTGTGGAAAATAATTTGAAATGAAACCTTTTTGTTTAGGTTGTTGTAGCAGGTGCAAACCCCATTCAAATTACTAGGGGCATTGACAAGACAATAAAGGCCCTTGTTTCAGAACTCAAAATTTTGTCAAAGGAGGTAAATGCTTGCCTTTTGAGTAGGCTGGTTTTCCTTTTTGCTGATGGTTTGGTGTATCTAATTGAATTAGTTGCCTAAGATATTTTTGGTTGCAAACTCCTTTTCATTTTTCATACACTATTGGCCTTGTGGAATACATTTGATTGTGTGGTCTTGTTAGATCTACAACATTTGTAGTTGTTTAGTCTTATGGCCGAGGTGCACTTTTATTATGGAAATAGTTGATGCAATATTGTCATTTAATCCTTATTGCAGGGTAGCATGTTGAGAAGTTTCTTGTGAAACATTTGGTATTCAAAATGACACTTGATCCTATATAACATCATGCACTTGACTTCAAAATTCATATTCAAAGTGTGCCAGACAATTCTTGCAAAATTTCAAATATTTATGTTGTTTTAAACCATTATCTTTTTCATGTATTGGATGTTGAAAATGTGAAAAATACTTTGGTATGAAACCAACTGGTGAATAATTTCTAGCAAAACAACCACTTCCAAGACATGATTTAGAAGTAGAACATATGTACTTATGAAGCATAGAAAGATATCCTTGATGCATTGTCAATGTTTGGCTAGGGTTTATTTTGGAGAAAATAACTCCTTATTCCTAGAATAGTGATCTTCAATACAAGTAAATGCCAGAGAAGAGAGATCATCGTGTGACACAACAAAACTGAAATTGGACCCCCAAGGAGAGCTGGTGTGTCTACAATCACTCTGTCAGCATTTTCCCTTGGTTTACCCCGTTCTTTTCCTCCAGCCTGAGTCTTAATTGACTTCTTATTTCTTCGGGTTTATTTATCAAATTCGTAGAATTTGATAAATAAATACTATCCACAATGGTTGGACTTTAATTTATATTCCCGACTTTATATTATCTCTAATCCTTATAACCAATGTTTAACTTTCAACACTTTGTATTTATACTCCATGTTTCTTTTTAAATAAATAACTTGTAATGAACTTTCGGCTCTATATTTCACCACCCAGCCTTACAACAATCACGCTCCAGACTTATGCTAATTATCCGCCAATTGTTTAATTAAAAAATTTCTTTATACTCCGGCCCCACATATATATATATCAATAACCAATCAAACACTTGTATCGTACCTGGCTATCCTTCGCACACCTTAGTTAACCTCAGGGCAAGTTCAACGTGCGACCACTGTCCGATGGCCCTTCTCCAAATCAATGACTCTTGTTAATTTCGCTCAGCTTCCAACGTCAGGCTTTAACGTGCGATGGCACGGGTTAAACGGTGGTTTTCCGGGGGTCACTTCGCCACGTGTCGCATTCCCTATGGAATCGCTCGCGAATAGGAAATACCGCCTACTCCGCAAAAGCAGTGCGATATGGGCAACCCGCTTTTGTGATTCCGCTCGTGGTTTTGGTAGAGGGCTTGACCACGAGTGCAAGTCTGGTTCCGCTATCCTTTTGTTTGTTAACTCATGTCCAATCCTCGGGTCAGGTTCCGAAAGCACAACAATTTTGTCTCTTTATTAAGCGGGATTTTTATATTTGAACAGTTTTCACGACCCTGGTTCTCTACATAGACCTCGCCTTCGGGTGGGGTGAGTTCACAGGGTTATCCAACAATTTACGGGAATTCAAAGACAGAAGAATGGAATTATAAGTACCCAATCGCCTCACAGTTAAACAATTATTCACAATTAGCAGTTCGAGATAATTCAATGGCAACTAAGCTTGGAAATCATTTAACTGGAAAAAATTGTTCACACACAGAGGTTTATTGCAGAAATCCCCTCTCTACTCTCCTCTTCCCTCTCTACTTTTATTCATCCGAGGAATTACAATTTATATACATAACATATGGCTCTTCGGTTCCTCTGAGAGGACCGTTCTAGAAATCAAAAGGTCTAATTATAATAATTCAACTAACTGAAACAATTCGATTCCTACAACTCTAACTAGTCTAAGCAATACAGTCAGCTGAGGTATTGACACCTAGCTGTTACAACTCAAATGTTTTTGAACCCTCCTAGCCACAACATGTGGACAAAACTTCCTACATTGCTAGCTAGTGCCTAATGCCCCTGCATCATCATGTGACATAAACCTGTTAACAAAAGTGAATTCCTTGAATTTCACCAAATATTTTCTTTGAATTCCTTGCTTTTAAAAGCCAATGATATCCCTTATTGTGTTAATGTTACGGAAATTCCTTGTCCTAGTTCCTCACACTCTACTATGAATGTTTTACCAAAAGTAGGTGCAACCGATGTTGGTGTAGAAGACATGGCATCCATTGAAAGAGAGAATGCCAAAGTAGCCTCATCATTCCACATAAATGATATTTTCTTCAAGAGATATGTGAGTGGACTTGAAATGCATGCATAATTCTTAACAAATGATCAATAATATCATGTAAGTATAAAAAATCTTCTAAGAACCTTGATTTTCTTAGGAATAGGTCATTTTGTAATAGCTTGCATCTTTTGAGGCTCCAACTTCACTCCCTTTAAAACAATATGAACCAAATACTCAAATTCTTATTTCCCAAAAGCACATTTGGATATTTTTACATAAAAATGATTGCTCTCAATAATTATTTATATAACTTTTCCACATGTTTAGTGTGGTATTCCCATGATTTATTATAAATATGTGTATTATCAAAGAAAACCAACACAAATTTTATAAGATGGGATCAAACAAAATTGTTCTTAAGTCGAGCCCGCCGGACTTCAAACGGTGATAAACCATAATTCAAACCAAATTCGCGTTCCAAAATAACCTGCTGACGTCGGCCAATTTTGTGACGTGAAAACCAAATGAATTCCGCCCTAATATTTTTCAGGTCCGAAGTTGGGCTGGCATACGGAGGGAGAGTTGTGACGCGAATTTCTTATCAAATTCGCACTAATATTTTTCGGGTCCGGATTTCCACTGCGCGAGCGGCCCAAACAAAGATCCGCTCCAATCAATTTATGCCACGTGTCCTCAATAAAAACTTGCCCTGCTCCTAGCTGTGGGTGCATTCGATGGCGTTTAAGGCGATGGTACATGGATATGGCGATTTCATATCAATCGCATTAACATTTAACGCTGTTCAATTAAGTTTTCACATCAAATCCGCATTAATTAATTTTTAACACTGTTCAAGATCGGCCTCCACTCCTCTTAGCGATTCTGCACACTCCAATATGATCCGGCCTTCGGCTCTCATTATCAATGATCAGAGATTAATTATGACGGGCGTCCTTTGATTGCATTGCAGTCGGGTCGAGAAAATGGCTTTTAGCTATGGTTTTTCAGACGAGCCAGTTGCTGGATTACACTGCCTGCTAACTGTGATGATAAGGAGAAGTGGCCAGCTGAACTGCTGCCTAGACCTTGCAGCATATCTGCATTTCTCTCGGTTCTGTCTCTGTCTGTCTTCCTCTGTTAATTGGAATTCTGCTTCTCCGTCTCCTCTTGTGCCCACTACGCCTGAGACTGCACCCATGCCTCGTGTGCGTCATAGGATGCTTTGCCGCAGGGGGAGAACTAGAGGTCAACCCCTGCGGCCTCCCTCCAGCCCCTCAACAGAGTCGACTTCCGGCCAGTCCAGTGATTATTACGCAGGTCGATATCCAAATACTAGGAGTGGGCGGGGTCGGGTTGTAGGATCTGGCCACCGTATGGATTCCCCTGCTCCTCGCTTCCCCACCGCTAGTTCACCTTCTCCCATGATGCGCACTGCACAATTTTCCTTTAATTTCTCTCTCAACCACCCACGAATCATAGCTTTAGTCACTATGGTCTTCCACGAGGAGGCCCAAACGGAGGAAGAATGCACCCGTCCGGCGGGTTTGAGCTCGGAAAAAACCGGCCAGCATTCGAGCCTTCAGGAGGGGAGTCGTGGCAAGCATGTGGAGGTAGCACCTAGCGATCCTGGACCTTCCGAAGGATGGTGTCGAATCATGGAGGAACCACCGGAGGAGTAGTTTGGTTAATTTGTTTTTCTTGCTTAGCAGGCCCACTTAATTAGGCTGCTTTTAGATTATTTTACTGTGCTGGACCTTTGTAATATTTTTGAATTCTGTAAATTAAACGTTCAAGACTGGTTTCCCCGTATGAGGGCAGTCTTCTTAATTTTTTGATTTTTTGATGAAAAATTTGCCATGAGTTTGGCTAGGCAATGTTTTTGACTTCGATGTAATTTTATTCGCAATGTTAATAGATTAAGTTTACTTAGAATTCTCACATGATTAGCGTTTTTCTTGATCTGTTCAAGGATTTTGGGTACTTTAATTTGTATTTGGAACAATGGACGTCTGTACTCTATCTGTTGCTTTACTGTTCTACATACTGCTATTTCACTTTCTTATAGATGCCTCGGGCATATTTGGATGCTTTCTCAGATTGTCGATAATCTCCATTTGGATTGCTTTACTTCATATAATATATTCAAAACAACGTTTTTTCTCTTGTGAAAAAAAAATGATTAATGTTTATCACTCTTCCTTCAAAAATAGCGATGCTGGTCTATGTTGCTGGTTTATTGATATGGTCTGATGGTATTTTTATATTTTGGACATATCACACTCCTCACATGATTAGCGTTTTTCTATGTTGCAGGATTTTGGGTACTTTAATTTGTATTTGGAACAATGAACGTCGGTACTCTATCTGTTGCTTTACTATTCTACATACTGCTATTTCACTTTCTTATAGATGCCTCGGGCATATTTGGATGCTTTCTCAGATTGTCGATAATCTCCATGTGGACCGTTACTGGGTTTTATATCATGTCCTTGTATGTGACATAGGGTATTTTTCTATCATTGTCTGGGGTGGGACTTCCACTTTTCTGGATGGATATTTGGGTTCCAATCTTCAGATGTGAAAATGTAATGACTTCATAGACTGTTTTACTTCATATAATATATTCAAAACAACATTTTTTCTCTTGTGAAAAAAAAATGATTAATGTTTATCACTCTGCCTTCAAAACTAGCGATGCTGGTCTATGTTGCTGGTTTATTGATATGGTCTAATGGTATTTTTATATTTTGGACATATCACACTCCTCACATGATTAGCGTTTTTCTCTCTTGCAGGATTTTGGGTACTTTAATTTGTATTTGGAACAATGGACGTCGGTACTCTATCTGTTGCTTTACTATTCTACATACTGCTATTTCACTTTCTTATAGATGCCTAGGGCATATTTGGATGCTTTCTCAGATTGTCGATAATCTCCATGTGGACCGTTACTGGGTTTTATATCAAGTCCCTGTATGTGACATGGGGTATTTTCTATCACTGTCTGGGGTGGGACTTCCACTTTTCTGGATGGATATTTGGGTTCCAATCTTCAGATGTGAAAATGTAATGACTTCATGGACTGTTTTACTTCATATAATATATTCAAAACAACGTTTTTCTCTTGTGAAAAAAAAAATGATTAATGTTTATCACTCTGCCTTCAAAACTAGCGATGCTGGTCTATGTTGCTGGTTTATTGATATGGTCTGATGGTCTTTTTATATTTTGGACACATCACACTCCTCACATGATTAGCGTTTTTCTCTGTTCAAGGATTTTGGGTACTTTAATTTGTATTTGGAACAATGGACGTCGGTACTCTATCTGTTGTTTTACTATTCTACATACTGCTATTTCACTTTCTTATAGATGCCTCGGGCATATTTGGACGCTTTCTCAGATTTGTCGATAATCTCCATGTGGACCGTTACTGGGTTTTATATCAAGTCCCTGTATGTGACATGGGGTATTTTTCTATCACTGTCTGGGGTGGGACTTCCACTTTTCTGGATGGATATTTGGGTTCCAATCTTCAGATGTGAAAATGTAATGACTTCATGGACTGTTTTACTTCATATATTATATTCAAAACAACGTTTTTTCTCTTGTGAAAAAAAAATGATTAATGTTTATCACTCTTCCTTCAAAACTAGCGATGTTGGTCTATGTTGCTGGTTTATTGATATGGTCCGATGGTCTTTTTATATTTTGGACATATCACACTCCTCACATGATTAGCGTTTTTCTCTGTTCAAGGATTTTGGGTACTTTAATTTGTATTTGGAACAATGGACGTCGGTACTCTATCTGTTGTTTTAGTATTCTACATACTGCTATTTCACTTTCTTATAGATGCCTCGGGCATATTTGGATGCTTTCTTAGATTTGTCGATAATCTCCATGTGGACCGTTACTGGGTTTTATATCAAGTCCGTGTATGTGACATGGGGTATTTTTCTATCACTGTCTGGGGTGGGACTTCCACTTTTCTGGATGGATATTTGGGTTCCAATCTTCAGATGTGAAAATGTAATGACTTCATGGACTGTTTTACTTCATATAATATATTCAAAACAACGTTTTTTCTCTTGTGAAAAAAAATGATTAATTTTTATCACTCTGCCTTCAAAACTAGAGATGCTGGTCTATGTTGCTGGTTTATTGATATGGTCTGATGGTCTTTTTATATTTTGGACATATCACACTCCTCACATCATTAGTGTTTTTCTCTATTCAAGGATTTTGGGTACTTTAATTTGTATTTGGAACAATGGACATCGGTACTCTATCTGTTGTTTTACTATTCTACATACTGCTATTTCACTTTCTTATAGATGCCTTGGGCATATTTGGATGCTTTCTCAAATTGTCGATAATCTCCATGTGGACCGTTACTGGGTTTTATATCATGTCCCTGTATGTGACATGGGGTATTTTTCTATCATTGTCTGGGGTGGGACTTCCACTTTTCTGGATGGATATTTGGGTTCCAATCTTCAAATGTGAAAATGTAATGACTTCATGGACTGTTTTACTTCTTATAATATATTCAAAACAACGTTTTTTCTCTTGTGAAAAAAAAAATGATTAATGTTTATCACTCTGCCTTCAAAACTAGCGATGCTGGTCTATGTTGCTGGTTTATTGATATGGTCTGATGGTCTTTTTATATTTTGGACATATCACACTCCTCACATGATTAGCGTTTTTCTCTGTTGCAGGTTTTGGGTACTTTAATTTGTATTTGGAACAATGGACGTCGGTACTCTATCTGTTGCTTTACTATTCTACATACTGCTATTTCACTTTCTTATAGATGCCTCGGGCATATTTGGATGCTTTCTCAGATTTTTAGATAATCTCCATATGGACCGTTACTGGGTTTTATATAATGTCCCTGTATGTGACATGGGGTATTTTTCTATGATTGTCTGGGTGGGAATTCCACTTTTCTGGATGGATATTTGGGTTCCAATCTTTAGATGTGAAAATGTAATGACTTCATGGACTGTTTTACTTCATATAATATATTCAAAACAACATTTCTCGTCTTTTAAAGTTTTATTTTTTTTTTTAAATTGAACCCGCCATCGGTATACCGACACATTGTAGACGTCGAAATTGCAACAAATCAGAAACGTCAGAAGAGCGACAGTATAAAAACGTCGGACCACATTTCGTCGGAATTGCGACAGCTTACAAACGTCGGAAGAGCGACGTCCAAAACGTCGGAAGAGCGACGTTAAAAACGTCGGACCACATTTCGTCAGAATTGCGACATCTTACAAACGTCGGAAGAGCGACGTCCAAAACGTCGGACCACACTGCATCGGAATTGCGACCATTTACAAACGTCGGAAGAGCGACATTCAAAACGTCGGACCACATTTCGTTAGAAGTGCGACTGTTTAGGAACGTCGGAAGCACGACGGTTCGTGAGACGTCGGAAGAGTGACACTTGTTCAGAAGCGACGGAAGAAGTGTCGATAGTGCGACACTTTTTAGGTGCGTCGGAACTGCGACGGCATGACAAACCACATTTTGTTCGCCCTTGAACTGTCGCTCTTGCGATGACTATGTGTTGGAATAACGACGAATTGGCCGTCGGAATTTCCGCCAAATTTTCTAGTGGGAGGTGGAGTGAAGGTGATAATATGGAAATATAAGTGAAAATGTAATGGAAGTAAATGAAAATTTCAAGCCCCAACATACCCCCCAACTGAATCTATTGCATGTCCTCATGCAATCTATTACATTAATTCTTTTTTATCCTTGAGCTTTGGCTTAACCTTGCATGATATCATTTGATAACTTCATACTTCTGTAAGGTCTTTTAGTTGAATTTCAACATGGTTGCTTCTTGTGTTACAACCATATTTTGTTTTTGCATTGAATTTTGATCTTTGAACTTTGCATAATGATAATTTGATTATTGTTGCAAAGTATATTTTTATTGGATTGCATCATGGTTGGTTCTTGTCTGAGAACCATGATTGTGTTTGTATCCAATTATCTTTTAAGTACTTTTGAAAAGCCATTGTATGCTCATAATAATAATGTAATAGTTAATAGATTTGAGGGCTTTTGAATGTGATATGAATGTGGCAAAATATGAATATGAATGTATCCCCAGCAACTGATGGTATTGGAAATTTTATGAAATGAGGACAAGAAGTGTTTTTTTTCCAAAAATTATCATTCTATCTTTTCAAGGAATTTTATGGTAAAAATTTAGAAAATGACATACCTTAACTTACCCTTTGGACATGGATGAGCTGCATGTGTGGTGGCCACAAAATTTTGATCATAATCTTCTTCAAGTGATTGTACAAGCTATGGATAAAAGAGTCAAGATGACTTTTTATTGCTTCTACTAAAACTGTTGAATCTGTTGCAGAATGGTGTTGATTCTGCTGCTTCCATCTGATTCTGCAGCTACCATTTGATTTTGCAGTTGCCATCTAATTCTGTAGCTACAAAATGGCATTGATATGTTGCTGCATATCTTCTACATTTGTTCCAAAACGCTGAAAATGATAGTCTGCATGTCTTCAAAACTCATTTTCACAATTCCTGCTATGTGAATAGATGTTCTGATGTTGAACATAGCAGGAAATTGTTGACGTAGTGGCCATTAACGGATGCCACTAGTCAACAAGAGAACTCTAACCATTGATGACAATGAGAGTTAAGATTCCCAAACACATCTTGCTACGTACAAATAATTTTGCTGTTGTCAAGTAGCTAGAAGATCCGATGAACAAAGGACATTAATGTATTTACATTGTTCATCGAAAAGAGGACTTGCCATTAAGGCATGCAAGCCTCAAGGTTTTTTTTCAAGGATTTTAATCTCAAAGGACTAAGGAATCAATAATTTGTATTGAAGTAGGGTTTATTTGCGAAATGAGAAGGATAGGAAAAGGAAAATGAAAATGGAAAATAATAATGAGAATGGGCAATAAGCATGTAAATGAGATTCTTGCTTTTATTTGTGGGTTAGGAGTATACAAAGGGTAATGGAAAGTGTATGTGAATAAAAATGAACAACTAACTCTTGTTGGGAAAATAACAGTGGCTAGCTTTGAATTGCTTGGTTGGATTTATAATTCAAAAGGGAGGAAAGGTAATGGTCTTGATGGATATGGACTTGTTCTTATGTTTCTCATGAAATCAGTCTTTTAAAGACCAATCGTGCGCATAATTGGTTTTCTTCAATGATCATTTGATCATCCCAAACCTACAAAAAACCTTGACATAAAGAACATAAGTGTGTTAAAAAAGAAATGGCCAATTCACTAGTACATTTGGTCAAAATTCCGACACTTTAGTTCTGACACTTTTGACGTATTGTTGGAAATTAACCCAAATTTTCTATTTTTTTTAAATCTCGCCAACAAACGTCGCTATAACGACGTATAGGGAAACTGTCAGTATTGCCACGTTTAGGTACATCATCGGAACACCGACGTTTTGGGACATGAGGTCAGTCGTGCGACGTTTCTAAGACACGAGTTAGGATTGCGACATTTGGAGAACCGTCGCTATTGTGACGTATAGAAATACTTTTCGGTCTTGCGACGTTTCTAAGACAAACGTCGGTTTTGCGATAGTTAGCCGAAACACTGTTGGTAGTGCGATGGTTCAACCACATGTCGATATTGCGACAGTTTGCCTACAAATCGTTGGTCTTGCGACATTTCTAAGACAAATTTTGGTTTTGCGACGGTTAGCTGAAAACCCGTCGGTCTTGTGACGGTTAAACCGCATGTCGGTATTGCGACGAAGCTCTCCAAGCCATCGGATTTCCAATGTTGAACATTAATATGCCGTGCGTTCATTTAAGCAAGGTTTAGTTGATTTGATGGAACATTAAAACTTAAATTTTAACATAAGGGAAGGGTGGGTTAATTATTAAACTCTCATAAATTCATTTTCAAATAGATTTTTGTTAATTACTTTTTTGGTTCTATTGTTTGAAATTTATGAAAGTAATTAAGTTCGAGTATAATTTCAAGTTCTGCGAAAATTCAAGGTTAGATTAAACTTAGATCAAAATTTATTGATCTCAATATAATTTTTATTAGTTTTATATTTAGTAATATTATTGTGGATATAAAAGTGTAAAATTAAGTAGTTGTTATAAATGTATTTGGTTGATTTTTTTATAAAGTTAAATTCATATAATGTTTTTTTAATATTTGGGTTAATTATTTTTTAGTTTTGATGTTTGATATAAAGGGAGAAATTAAATTTATGATTTTAATTTATGAAAAAATTAAGAGATATAATAAACATTATTTTTCTTACTACATATATATTTTTTGAGGTTTAGTGGAGTTTATATGAGAGTGTAAAGAAATAGAGATTCATATAAAATAATATTTAATTTTTCATTAAAATAAGTATATTCATATTTACATATTTAAAAGTTTTATTTTTATTTATTTTTTATTTTTTCAAAAAAAAAAGAAAATTTAATATTAAATATTTAAAAAATTCATGCTATTTTTTTTTTAAAATTAAATACATCATTTATATTATAGCATAATGAAATCCAATATTCATCATTTGATTATTATATTATAAAATGTTTAGGCATAAGTGCATTGAACTAGTTTTAATATCACAACTTATGTGATTGCAAATTCAAAAAACACCTAATAATAATATTATAAGTATATTTTTACTAAATGATATTTATATTAATTTCATACATTTTTTAATCAAATTTTTATTGTGATTGAATAGTGTAAAGAAAGATAAGTTTATAAGAAATAATAAAAATGACTTTATGGTTTCAATCTAAATCAATTTCACTCATGCTTTTCCAATACATTTAAAGGATTTTTTTTTAAAACTTTTTGGAAATAAAAGTGAGAAAGGATGATATTAACCATTTAATATTCAAAACATTATCTCTTTATTTTTTATGAAATGTGTCATTTTATATCAGAATGCTTCTCAATCAAATAGTCAATGAATGAAAGAAATTAAGTTCTAGTATGTTTTCAAGTTATGAAAAGATATAGGGTTATATTAGAAGTTGTTTTCCTCACCAAAACATGTACATTGTATAAGTTTAGCGGAGATTATATGAGCTTGAGGTTGTGGCCTTTCACCCTTATCACAAGGATGCATGGGTTTAATTAAATGACCATCCATTCACATGTATCTATCATTCTAGAAATTACACAAGGAGAGATTGACCGAGGAGTTTAAAAAACAGTTCCTCCCAAGGACCCATGGAATAGTATACCAAAGGAAATACACAAGGTAATGAAATCCCCCCTAAACTCATGTTGATATTCATGTTGATAATAGAAAAAACAACAATTTTAGGGAACGTTATGGTATTTGGTGTATCATATCCCACTAAAGTTTGTCCCAAACCCTAGGCCATAGAGACCTTAGGACCCCATGGATTGAGTTGCATGGCTATTCATTTCCTAACTACATTTTTGTTGTCATTTACATTTTTGGATTGAAAATAATTGTCATGATGTATATCTGATAGCCTATGGATGTCTCAAAACATTATGGTTGTTTTTTTGCAAAAATTCCTAATGAATAGTTTTTAACTTAAGAAGGTTCTAAAATTTATTTAATGAGCTAGGTGGAATTCCCTTATGCTTTTGGCCATTTATAGAATGATTTGTTCCACAATGGGAAACTCAAATATATGTAATGAATCAGTTGATATCTTTAACCCATTCCCTAAAAAATAGAATGCATCAAGGTTGATATTTTAATGGACAAAAAATATTTGTTGTACATTTGGGGGCTTAGGCTTAGTTGACATCAAGCTATGTCATACATCAATCTCCCCAACACTTACTTCGAGTACCAAAGTCTCCCCTGTAGGATAAATTATTCTCCCTACTCCTTTGCACTCATATCCCTTGCAACATCAAGTTAGGACCAATAGGCCTTGGTTAATGTTGCATGAAAACAATAATATGTGGACTAGATTTGTTAGAAATGGAAATTTTATATAGACATGAAAAAATTAATTTACCCACATTAAGAAAATTACATCTCCCAGCTCGTCCTCTCCAAGCCTAACTCAAAACAATATTAGCAATTCTATGGCAATTGAAGAGCCACCAAGAATCTCCGAATATGTTATTATGTAAGAAGTGGGGTCCTATAGGACCACTCTTGACCCCAACAACCAAATTATTATCCATCGATTGGCGGGGATGATACCCACAAAAATCTAGGGAACATAAGTTTAAATGATATTTCTACCTTGTATACAAATTGTTAGCACTCCCAAATCATTTGACACCTTTTCAAGGTGTGAAGGGAAGAAAAGAGTGGACTTATTTCATAAAAATAAAATGAAGATGGTATCAAGAAACATGCAAGAGCTCACAAACCCTTATTACAACCATGATTTTGAAAGTAATAAATGTTTCTCCTATTATTAAGATATTGTGTTTACAAGAAGTTAAAATTGCTACATTCATTCATGAATGAAACCATCATTAGGGATTGAATAGAATAATTTTTTTAAAATAACCAGGAAGAAGGAAGAAGTGAAGCCACAACCTCAATCTCATTGATATGGGTGGAATCCTTTATCCAATATAGGTAAGACAATAGGAAATTTTAAAACCCCCGTCTGCTTCATAGACCATTCTAAGGGTAGAAGAAGGTGTCACTATCGCCGACCCGACCTCCAATGCATTGTCATGGAAACGAGGTCTTATGTCATTTCTTTCAAAATATTAGACTTTGAAAATAAACATTATCTTTGTGTGCGTCTCGTCAATATTTTTTCAGCGATATTATTGATGATGATGTCAAAGAGGATATTATTGAAAATGACATAATTGATGATGATGATGACATGGTTGATCATTTCAACACCGTTTCTAAATCAGATGTTGGTATAGATGTCGATCAGTTGGATGAAGATCAAGAAGATACAAAAGAAGAATATTGATACAGATTTTCTATTCGAGTATGAGTTGGTATGTTATAACTTTATATTTTAATCATTATAGAAATTTTTTTTATGCACAATGGCTTATATACTAGGGGCCTGGAAGGACCGGGCGATTGAATAAAATTTAATAATAGATCAAGGGTATCATGAATAAAAGGAAGGGATCGAGTGACAGTACCCACCAAGTCCAGTGCAGGTTCCACTGGAGCCTGATTGTCATGTGCTTGGTTCAATATCTCACCAACAAGAGGGATATACATTTGTTCAATCTGTTCCTCCATCCCTTCCATCAAGATAAGCCCCTCTTCCTGCTGATGCACCACCTCTTACATCTGTTCCTACTCACCACCTTCTGATTGATCAGCTACCTGAGCTCGATAATCATTCCTGTAGACTACCCTTTGATGACGCCTCCTGCTAATTCCTAGAGGGAAGTCTCTGACCAAATGATCACCATACTTGTGAAATATATGGCACCGAAAATCTATCCACATTGAGGGTTGGTGTGGCATAAGATAGCTATGAATCTCAAATTATTTTGATATCTTATATTTCCATGAGTCATGTTTTATTAGACAACTACAATCTAGTCTTGCAAACCCCAAATAAATTTGATAGCTTATCCCCTGGGTTGTAGTTTATTAGACAACAAGATAGTCTTGCAAGTCACTGATAGCTAGTAAACCAAAAAATATATATAAAATAATGTTGCAAGTCCCACAAGTCTCGAATAGCTAACAAAAAAAAAAAAATACAAAATAATGTCGTAAGAGAAGCTTTTATTGGCAAGTCTTAGGATCAAATATGTGGATTGGTGGTAACAAAAAATAAATTTAATGAATAATTCAAGTTATATTATTTGTAAAAATAACAATATAAAGAAACAAATAACATCTTCTTGAGAAAATAACCATTCATTGTCAACCACATTAATTGTAGGAGTAGGTTGCTCTGGTCATCTTACAACTAGACCTTCACTTTTAAACTCGCGACATAGCACATGCATTCATGGGATTTTAAATAATACCCTTAATTTCCATAAACATTGATAAACATATCCCAAATCATTTTCTTGAATCCCCCTCCTAATACATATTTCCTATTAAGGCTCCCTACTTTTATTAAATACCTAATTTTATACTTCCTAATACCTCTAAACCCTGCCCCCCACCCCCCTCCACCGATACACTGAATTATCATTTGCCCATACCTAACCAATGAGAGCACAAGAAAACCTATTTCTATAAAAGCACCTATAACTTCTCTTACTTTATTGTCATTTGCCCATACCTATCCAATGAGAACACATGAACACCTATTTCTATAAAATCACCTATAATACTTTTGTGGGTTTCACTAATATCCCTTTAGTTAGTGTGTGCACAGTAGCCTAGATCCTAAAGTGATTCCCCTACAATGATAATCCACTAGGTGTATTTGTTATTAAAAAACTATGCATGGATAGATGTACCATTTATGGCCAAGTTCCACCAAAATGGTTCCCCCTACCTACCTAGTAACTACATTACATTTATTTCATGACAAGACTACCCTACAACCCACCAAATTTCTATCATATCCTTGAAGTCAACAACAATTTGTTGTTCAAGATATAGCTAAGTTGGAAAAAAGTTAGCTCTAGAGCTTAGGATATTTTTCCACCTCTAATGTTTATAAAACAAAGGATATAAAATTTCTAAAGCATGTGGGAGCCCTTTAAGTATCACCTTTCCTATATTGACTCCATCCTAAACATCATGGAAAATGTCCATAGATGAGTTATCCTTATTAAAGCAAACATTTCATTGAAAATAATCATTCATACCATAACATTACTACTTCCCTTTTAACCACATAAAAATTATTTTTAAGTTACCATAATTCATCTTTAATATCACATAATTATATTAAAAAATCAACCAAAATCCTCTTAAATAATAATTTATGAAATAGAAATTCAACAATTTTATATAATTAATAATTTAAATAAACGTCTTAGATCTAACCTGATTAATAATCATTTATAATCAACAATACCACTTATTTATTCAAACCCATTATTAACCCAAAGAAAAATATTTATACATTTTATTTAATGGAATTTGAGTGGCCTTTAAAAAGCACATGTATTTCATTTCAAAATGTCAAAAATTTTCAAATATGAGAAGTTTTAATTCCCTCGTTCGTTTCCCTCTGGTTGCATGGTTTGTCCAGGGAAGGAGGAAGGATGCGGCCATACTGTCGCAGGTTTGGAGGAAGGATGCGGGAAGTCAAGAAATTGATCCCAAGTGTCTGTTGCAGGTCTAATCTGATACATTTGGTTGAATTCCGATGATTTATTTCCTTCTATAGAAATAATATGCTCAAGATTACCCACATTGTTGGGCGACGACCCATCCCAAGCCCTCCATCTCTCTTCACAACTTCAAAATACATATTGACAAGCGCAACGAGGCACTCAAAAGCCTGTGCGTTTAGGATTCCATGGAGGTAGAAAAAGAAAAAGGTGTGGGTGATAATGGCTACACCAATCTTCTCTGATAGATCGGATCCTGACAAGTGCCTTTTTGACCCCAAAATCAACGAAGAAAATAAACGAAAAAGAGAGAAGAAATGAGTTGACTTCCACAATAAAATAAAATGTCCTAAAACCATAAGAAGTCACTAGTCAGATGATCTAGCATAGATCGATTGTGCTGATCCAGTTGTACCTAAAAATTCCAGAAACCCTAAAAAAATACTTTGGATTGGCATGGAATCCAGGCTTCCGAGAGTCCCAAAGTAAGGAAATTGGATGCAGCGGAAATTGACGTGGACTCAGACCAGAAGGATTAAGGCTCCATGCTAGAGGATAAGCTTCTAGAGGCTACTAAGCCCACTCAAGGCTCTGTGCCAGAGGAGAAGCTTCCAGAGGCTACTAAACCCACTCAAGAGGTAGCTAACTGCATTTCATTTTTATTTTTTATTTTTTATTTATTAGTTAATAATAAGAATCACTGTAAAAAACATGTCCATGAGGGACTTCCGTTCGTTTAGGTGCCAGGTTTGAATGACAAATCTAGATAATGTTTTCTCAATAAGTATTTGATTTCTAATGCGAGTTAGACCATAGGACTAATCTTTCTCTTTTAATGTGAGTTAGATCATTTGTAGTACTCTGTAACCATGCTTGTTTGCAGTCCAAAGGTTCTAACAAAGCTATAAATATGGCTTGTTAGATCCTCTTCATGAATGATGTATCTCTCATCTACATGGCTAACTTACTTCTATTTTACATGCATGTCTTGATGTAGCATAGACTAAAAAAATGTTCCCTATGAACACATCATTACATGATAACTGTGCTGACCATTTATCAAAGCAAGCTTAGTTGACAGGGATCTAAGTTCTTTTTAAATATCTTGTCGATTGTTTCAGAGGCTAGGTTATTGTCATCAACCCTCAAGAATGCACCAATGAGAGCACTGTAACTCACAATGCTTGGCTAGTACCTTTAACTGTTTATTTTGAATAATGTAAATGAGTGACTGTTAATTTTCCCATGAATTCAAAATTACAGAAATCAGTCTCTAAAACAAGAACTCTCATTTTTAGAAGCCTCAACTCAATAAATTTTACCTCCTTAGAAATTATATTATCATTTTGTTTTGTTTTCTATTGTGCCCTCTATAATATGGGTTAACTCCCATCCATGAAGCCATCTGGGTAACCAGTTGTTATGCTTGTTGGTTCATTAACAGAGCAACCTCGATAAAGGTTGTGTCATCCAAATTTATTTGCATCAAAATTGTTAGATTCTTATTTTTTTTTTCATATCTTAAAGGCTGGTGTTTTCTATGTCTGCTTTCCTATTATGAGTGTAGAAAGTTGTTGTCTGCTGTCCTTATTTACAACTATTGAGTTGGCACAAGGTCCAATACGAATATATTTGGCTAGATAAACATTTTTCAGCACTTGTGATCACTGGGAAAACTTTGAGTTTCAATCGTTTACTTCTACTTAATTAGTCATGGAGTATTTTCCACTGTAATGGTAGCATAAGACTAATTGGTATAATTTGTGTGATTTCCATATATAGTTCATCTCTATATGAGATATTTCCATCACTTGAGTGTGTAACCATGCTAAGCACTAGTACAAAGACGTTCCATTCTTGATATGGTAAGATTCTTGAACATGTTAATTCCTTTGTGACTTGGCATTTCCATGGTGCTTTTGATGTTTATTTCAAAAGGAAAGCTTCATGGATGGTAGATCATAATAGGAATGTCAATTATGTGTACACTCAGATATGAGATTAATTTTGTCATTTTATTGGTTTTGTTCTATCATAATACCTCTCTTGTATGTACTACAAGAGTAATCACCCTATTTAATGATTTATAATTGGGTATACACTTGATGAATGATCTAAAAATGGAAATATTTGTAATTCTATGAAAAGTATCCATTTCCATATAATTAAATGTGCAAAGTGTTATCCATGACTTGCAGGTTAAACAAAGTAGTTTTGGTAATGTTTCTGAGTTTTATGTGTGAGGATTTGTTATTTAAATTTACTATTTAATATATCACAACAGAAATACATAGCAAGAAAAGTTCACCATAGCATAACACAACAAAATGATGAGGTAGTTCACCCCTCCTGGGCTACATCAGCCAGTCGAAGGCTCCCCAATGACATGTCCTTGCTCTATTAATTTGCTCAAAATGGTTACACAATTAAAAATATGCTTCAAAAGGAAAAAAAAGCTGTGAATTTGATTTTAGAAGATAGAAATAAGCTAAAAATGGCTTTTGTTTCACCTCAAATAGTGAAGTAAAACCCAATATAGCTCCAACTCCCTGATGGCCCTGATGGCTCTTTCCTCTTCCCTAAAGATACAATGGCTGAAGAACACCTCTATTCACTCTAAAACCTATCCCAAACTCTCCATAAGGTCAAAGAAAGCCAAAATTGACTAAAATTTCATCTTGTTTGGTCGAAAATTGAGAAAGTTATGACTCAAACAAGTTTTTGCCCAATGGCACTAGAAAACCTACTCCAAAACTGGAGGAACTCTAGTTAGCTCCACCAAATTCATCGGATAGGTATATTAGGCAGAAATGCACTCCAAAATAGGGATAACATTTAATGTGACTATCAGTTTATGGGCATGTTCACATGCGGTTTTTCCAGAAAACTGTTTGTTTGGCGGATAAAGGTTAAGACCACACCCTTGGTCACAACATAAGGTCACGTGGGAAAGGCACTTAATGCTGGGGCTAGCCACTTCCAATATCTGCCATAACAATAGAGATTAACTCATGGTTTTGAGCTCTGGGCATATGGCTTTAGAGCTTAGCCCTAAGGGCTAATCCATAACTCCACCGTTTTAAAAGTTTTAACCCACGGTCTCGAGCCCTTGATCACATCGCGACGGGTTGGCTCTTAAGGGGCTGGTCCCCAATGTTCTCTGCCCAATTTATCCAACCCGAATCAAACATTCATTCCAGCCTGACTCTTTAATTGAACTGCCTCTGCCATGCCGGTCGGGTCAACCCTACCCAAGGATTTGGGTCGAGGGTTTGAAACCCATGAACCTCCACAATTTTTAATTGACCTTTCAACCAATGGCCTGAGGCCATGTGGCAACCTCCGAGTAGGCCACGTGGCACTCAATAATAGGCCTATAAAAACTTAATAAAAAATGAATTTTTGCCATAATTTAAAAAGAAAATACAAAATCATAGTAAAAAAGTCTTGTTTTGGAGGTCACTGGATGAATTAAAACCTTAGTAACTTTCACATATGACATTGGTTTTGAGTCCCGTTCACGGCACCAAAATCGCAGCGATGAGACCTTTCCGGTCGTTCAGACTACAACCATTTTTGAGCATTTTTTTCACTTGGACATGATCTCATGATCACACCTCCCCAATGGGAAGCTTTTAGACCCCAAAAGCTCTCTGAATTACAGAAATTGAAAATGAGGAGACCGATTCTCCACTCTTCCAACCTTGAACCACTGAAATCTCCCTGATGTCATCAAATTGAGCTTCTCATAAAAAGAAAAATTCTTCCTTGAATCTGTTGATAGACTGTTGCTAACCTTGACTATGTCATGATGAAATTTTTTGAAATTTGTATAACAGCAACTAAAATTTGCAGAAGTCATACTATTCCTACAATGTTCTACCTTCCAAGGAAACTAAAAATAAGATTCACCTTGCCAACTGTCCTTATGGAAAATTTTTGTCGAATGAGCCATGTAATTTTTTCGATTCCCAACCAAGTTTTCTCGCCATACCAGCCTGCCATTCTGAAGCCAGCAATGACCCTTGCTGAACTTTGTGCCCTCTTTGCTTGCATGCTTTCCCCTCTCTTGGATTTTTGCACCACCTCGCACTGACACTTTGTTCTCTGCACCGATCGACACCAAAGCCACCTTCTGCAACATCTTGTCATCTTCTTCCAAAGACGACCTGCTTTTAGACTGAAACATTTCATCATTTACATCAGAAATAACATGAAAAGGATTATGTACAAAATATTTTTTCTTAATCATCAAAAAAGTCAAATTTTGACTTGCATTGACAAGCCTTTTCAACTACCCTGCATTCACTAAAGATGATTCTAGCTTCTTCCGATGTATTCTCACAATAAACTCTTTGCCATCCCTGAATAGGTGATACTTGTTCTCATGGTGATGGAACATCGATTTTCTATCATATAAGTACGGACTACCCAACACCACACCTATAATGTCAAGCGGTATCACATCTAATTCAACCATGTCAACATAATGAGCTATTATGGCGAAGCACAACATGCACTTCCTTGAAACTTGTAAATTGGCATCCTTGCAACTCCATCCAAGTGGATATGGCTTTGGATGTGGAATGGTCTCAAGTTTCAACTTCTTGACTAAGTCTTCTAAGATGAGGTTTGCTTGAGACCCATGGTCAAATAGTGTGTCTATCTTTGTGTGTTTGGAAATTATCCTCACATGAAACAGCTCTATCCTCCTCTTTACATTTGGAGCTTCTATGCAATAGTTTAAAGTGCTAGAATTGGGATTTGTTTCATTTACAATTTCTTTCCCCTTTATGTTCTTTAGTGCCAAAGCTATGCTTTTAGTTTCATCTCCTGATTCAGACCCTAAGTCTTGTTCAACTATTACAATTGTTTTTCCCTTTTCTTTGGCCTTATCTTTGGTTTTAATTTTTTTTGGCTTCAACTCTGGATGAAGTTTCTAGCAATGGTCTTCATTGTGGCTTGTTTTGGAACAGTTTTTACAAATTAATTTTCCTTTTTCTTTCCTAGAGTTTTCATTCCTTTTTCTCCCTTTTCCTTTAAATTCACTACCCTCATTCCCATCAAAATATTGTTTCCCTCTAGCCTCTAAATGCGTGGCTTGGACACAAACCTCGTCTAGACTAGTAGGATTGAACATAAGGATAGTATGTATAAGATAGCTGTGTAAACCACCTATATATTTCAGAAAAGTCTCTTGGCTATGAAAATTAAATCCAAGTAATAAAGCCCTTCGTCTAAACTCTTGGGTGTAATCTTCAACATTTTACCCCTTAAGTTGTTTAAAACTTTGCCAATTCATGATAGCCTTTTGTAAACGAGCTAATGGATAAAATTGCTGTTTAATTGTAGAAATAAATTCAGCCCATTATAAAGTGATCTTACCATGTTTTTAAATTTCATCCTTGGTCTTGGATTCCCACCATACCAATGCTGCTCCTTCCATTCTCAAAGAGGCTAATTGAATCTTGGTGTCGTCTTCATGAAGGTTTTGTATCCTCAAATAAACTTCCAACTGTCTTATCCAATTGTCAAGTTTCTCTGCATTGACCTCACCATTAAACATAGGCAACTCAAATTTAACATCAAGATTTAAAAATGGACTTTTACCAGTGGTTTTAGACTTGTGATATTGATTCACCGAAGTAGAGGATGACGATGTAGAGGAAGAGGATGAAGACGGGGATGGTGGATCACCATTACCTCCATGTCCTTTCTTTGACTTGTCATCACTTTTATTTCCTCCTGAAGAACCCTCTCCTTCTTTCTAATGTTTAGACCCCTCTCCTACAATCCTGTCATTCCTTTCTTGGTAGAGTATCCTTACCATCTTCGTCATGTCTAGGAAAGCCTTTCGAAACACCCATTCTTCTTCTTTGGGATCAATGTCTTTAGGAACTTCTCATTCTCTTGAAGACATACTTGAGGATTCTTTTATGGCTTATGGAGGTGGTTCTCTGGCCCTTCTTGGTTGAGGATTACTTTGTGCTCTAACCAAGTGTCCTTCCCATCTCTTGAGCTTAAGCCTAGTAAGCATCAAAACTTGCAAACAATCAACTATATCTTTGCACAAGAACAAATGCAGAGTAAAAATATAGCTTCGATACTAACTGATATGAAAATGGAACTATTTGTAATGCTATGCAAAGTATCCATTTCCATATAATTAAATGTGAAAAGTGTTATCCATGACTTGTAGGTTAAACAAAGTAGTTTTGGTAATGTTTTTGAGTTTTATGTGTGAGGATTTGTTATTTAAATTTATTGTTTAATATATCACAGCAAAAATACACAGCAATAAAAATTCACCATGGCATAACACAGCAAATTGATGAGGCAATTCACCCCTCATGGGCTACATTTGCTGGTCTAAGGCTCCCCAATGACATGTCATTGCTCTATTGATTTGCTCAAAATGGTTACACAGTGAAAAATATGCCTAAAAAAGCAAAACAAGATGTGAATTTGACTTCAGAAGACAGAAATAAGCTAAAAATGGCTTTTGTTTCACCTCAAACAGTGAAGTACAACCCAATACAACTCTAACTCCCTGATGGCCCTGATGGATCTTTCCTCTTCTCTGAAGAAAAAATGGCTGAAGAAAAACTCTCTTCACTCTACAGCCTATTCCAAACTCTCCAGAAGGTCGAAGAAAGCCAAAATTAACTAAAATTTCATCTTGTTTGGTCGAAAGTTGAGAAATTTATGACCCAAACAGGTTTTTGCCTAGTGGCACTAGAAAACCTCCTCTAAAATTGGAGGAACTCCAGTTAGCTCCACCAAATTCTTCAGACAGGTAGATTAGGCAGAATCACACTCCAAAATAGGGATAAAATTTAATGTGACTGTTAGTTTATGGGCGCGTTCACATGCATTTTTTCTAGAAAACTGTTTGTTGGGTGGAAAAGGGTTAAGGTCGCGCCCTTGGTCACAACATAAGGTCACGTGGGAAAGGTGCTTAATGCTGGGGCTATCCCCTTCCAATATCCACCATAAAAATAGAGCTTAACCCATAGTTTTGAGCTTTGGGCATATGGCTTCAGAGCTTAGCCCTGAGGGCTAATCCATAACTTCGTCGTTTTAAAAGTTTTAACCCACGGTCTCAAGCCCTTGATCACATCGCGACGGGCTGGCTCTTAAGGGGATGGTCCCCAATGTTCTCCACCCACGTTAGCCGACCCGAATCAAATGTTCATACCTGCTTGACTCTTCAACTGAACTGCCTCTGTCGTGGTGGTCGGGTCGACCCTGCCCGAGGAGTCAGGTCAAGGGTTCGAAACCCATGAACCTCCACAATTTTTAATTGACCTTTCAACCAATGGCTTGCGGCCACATGGCAGCCTCCGGGAAGGCCATGTGGCACCCACTGATAGGCCTATAAAAACTTAATAAAAAATGAATTTTTTCCATAATATATATATATATATATATATATATTTTTTTTTTTTAATGACAAAATCATAGCAAAAAGGTCTTGTTTTGGAGGTCACCGGATGAATTCAAACCTCAGTAACTTTCACATATGACATCGGTTTTGAGTCCCGTTCCTGGTGGCATAATTGCAGCGAAGAGAACTTTCTGGTCATTCAGAATACAACCATTTTTTAGCATTTTTTTCACTTGGACATGATCTCCTGGTCAATGACCCTTCCCACATGCACCATGTATTGAATGAATGTAGGTATAGCAACATATAGAGGCCTCTCTTTGAAGCAAAAAATAGGACTTCTTTAGAGGTAGTAGTATGAAATGTTAGTTATGGGTTTCATTTCCCTCTTTACAATCCTCTTGTGTTGAATCCCTTGGAGGAATTTCAAGCATAGCCTTCTCAATGCTCATAGTTAAGAGTCTTTAAAAGTTAGACCACAAATATCAATTGCAAGATAGGCCGATAGAATATGCTTCCCTTAAGAAGAATTAAGGAAAATTAGACAAATACCACCATCTACCTACAATTCTCTCTGCCTTTTTTCTACTCTTCTTCCTTCCAACATGAATCTAAGGTGCTTTGTGCACCAACTGGTGGACGAGTAAAATCATAGACTAGTTTTTCTATTACTTGAGATGTTTTCATTAGAATGTTGCTTTGATAGAGGGATATATGATAGGATTGGTAGAATTGGGTTCATCCTCCCCACTAAGGATAAATATCCTTGTCTTGTAGTTTAGTTTATGTTTCATATTATTGTATAATAACAGTGTCCAGTATTTTGCCTTATGCTTCAAAATTGAGTCTTGACATATAAATAGGATGGGCCAATGGGATTTCTAACTTCGTCAGTGTTGATATAAGGTAGAGGTGTGAAGGTTTCCCCTGATAGAAAATATTACAAGTAGAGGAAGGTTCTCAACTTGGCATTACAAAGTGATTGCATCCATCTAGAATTCAAAGAATTAAAATTTTTTCTTGTCACTACATTACAAAGTGTTTACATCCATCTAGAATTTCAAAAATCATAAATATTTCCTTGTCACTTCTTTCCCCAGTTAGGTGGGACAATCTGGAATTATGAGGTGTTTCTCTTTAGGGCTTCTGTTTAGGGCAGGATTTGAAGAATGATAGATCTTTGATTGTTGCTTGCTGCCCCAAATAGATGCAACAATTAAGAAATATGAAGTGATCCTATTGAGGGCATGTGGTTAGGTTGATACAAGTACACATTGATTGTTGTGAAACTAGCTCCAAAAAGAGAAGAAAAGAGATATCAATGCCTTAGAGATAAGCCACTTCGAGTGGGAAACCTCCAATACATTACATGAATAAAAAATTATTGGATGATTCAAATTACAAAAACTTCTTTCTATATATAGGAGTCCATGGGGCCATAATGTAATCCTAGTGGGGCCACAATGTAATCCTATCTGACCTAACAATAATAATTTAAGGGCACAATAATAACAATATGGGGGTTACAAGGGTACAATAATAACAATAAGGGGGTTACACTAACAACAATTAGGGACTATACTAGTAATATAGGGACCTAACATGCCCCTCTCCTTCAAAAAAGTGTTGTCCTCAACACTTGAGTAGCTCTGGGTGCTTCTGTATAAAATTCTCATCCTCCCATGTAGAATTTTCAGTGGGTAAGTTCTTCCACTTGATGAGATACTCTGAAATTGATCGATTCCGTAGCTGTCGAGTTCTTGTTTCCATGACCACTTCAGGTTCCAATATGATTTTTCCTTCCTCATCAAGTTCTGGCAATATTGTTTGAACTGGAAGATTTTCACCTATAACCTTCTTTTAGCATGAAACATGGAAAACTGGATGTACTCGCGAAGAAGCAGGAAGCTCCAATTTGTATGCCATAGAACCAATCTTTTGCAACACCTTGTAAGGACCATAGTACTTTGGTGATAATTTATTATCCTTCTTAGCTTGCTTGAGGGACATTTGTTTGTATGGTTGTAGCCGTAAAAATACCCAATCTCCTACATAAAAAATTCTCTCGCTGCGATGTTGATCTGCCTGTTGTTTCATTCGATTTTGTGCCAAATTTAGGTTATCCTTTAAGAGTTGGAGAACTTCTTGCTGATGCTCGATGTGATCTTCCAATGCTTGAACCTTCGAATTTTCTCTTAAAGATGATGTGATGGATGGTGGATGATATCCATAAAGTGCCATAAATGGGGTCATTTTTGCTGCAGTATGGAAGGAAGTGTTATACCACCATTCATCTAGAGGTAACCACTTGACCCATTGTGTTTGTTTATCAGATAAAAAACAACGAAGATATCCTTCCAAACATTTATTCACTATCTTAGTTTGACCATAAAATTGAGGATGATAAGATGAGCTATGAGCTGATTGAGTACCCAAACAAGAAAATAACTCCGTCCAAAAATTTCCAGTAAAAATGGGATCTCTGTCGCTCACAATAACCCTTGGGTTTCCATGTAGCTTTTGAATTGTGTCCATAAATGTAGTAGCAACTGTACTTGCTTTAAATGGATGAGATAATCCACAAAAGTGTGCATACTTGGTAAGTCTATCAACTACCACCATGATGACACTCTTTCCTTCGGACTTAGGTAAACCTGTGATAAAATCCATTGAAATCTCCTCCCAACGTTGACTTGGAATGGATAAATGTTGTAGAAGACCCGGGGTCTTAATTGTCTCAACTTTATTCTGCTGGAAAACCAAACATTCCGCCACAAAATTTTGAATATCAGATTTAAGGCCATCCCAAAAAAATTCTTTCTTCACCCTTTGGTAAGTTTTTAAAAATCCTGAGTGTCCTCCTAAAGGAGAAGTGTGCAATTCCAAAAGAATATTTTGTTTTAGTTGGGAATTCTTACAAAGATATAAGCAATTTTTGTACAATAATGAATTATTTTTCCAACTAAATGTATCAGATGTACTAGGATCTTGCTGCAACTTTTGAATGAGTGTCCACATTTCTTCGTGCTTCTTCCATTCATCTCTTGCTTTGGTTATCCAATCTGGTTGGATAATAGAAATGGTACAAAGCAATGCTTCCACCTCTTCATTCTTTCTTGAGAGTGCATCTGCAACAACATTTAGCTTCCTGTTTTTGTATATTATTTCAAAGTCATAACCCAACATCTTTGTGACCCATTTTTTCTATTCTTCTGAAGATAGTCTTTGTTCCAAAAAGTGTTTAAGACTATCATGATCAGTTTTTACCTTGAAGTGTCTTCCCATTAGGTAAGTTCTCCATTTCTTTAGTGCATGCAGTATTGCTAACATTTCATTCTCATAAATAGGTTTCTGTAAATACTTTCCTTTGATTGGACAACTTTCAAAAGAAATGGGTCTTCCTTCTTGCATTAAAACAACACCAATTCAATTCCCTGAGGCATCACATTCCATAATAAAGGTTTTTGTGAAGTTTGGCGTAGCTAAGACTGGTGCTAGGCACATTGCCTCTTTAAGATGTTCAAAGGCCTTAGTTGCTTCAGGAGTCCATGAAAATGCATCTTTCTTCAATAATGTTGTTAGAGGTGTTACTATTCTCCCATAATTCTTAAAAAACTTTCGATAATACCCTGTTAACCCGAGAAATCCTCGCAACTGCTTTATGGTTGTGGGGACTTTCCATTCCTTAATGGCTTTAATTTTGTTAGGGTCTACCTTAACACCCTCGTGAGATACAATATGACCCGGATATTCCACCTCTTGTACTCCAAAGAAACATTTGGATGTTTTTGCATATAATTGTTTCTCCTACAATAGTTTGAGCACCCTGTCAACATGTTGAACATGATCCTTCCAAGACCCACTGTAGATTAGTATATCATCAAAAAATACTAGCACAAATTTTCTAAGGAAGGGTTTGAAAATGGAATTCATCAACCCTTGAAATGTAGAAGGTGCATTGGTAAGACCAAAAGGCATGACGAAAAATTCATAATGACCCTCATGAGTTCGCAATGTTGTTTCCAGAATATGTTCAGTCTTCATTCTAATTTGATGATACCCTGAATGAAGATCCAATTTGGTGAAATAAATTGCTCCATATAATTCGTCCAATAATTCATCAATCACAGGAATGGGGAATTTATCTTTATGGTGAGCTTATTGAGCTCCCTATAATCCGGACACATGCGCCATGATCCATCCTTCTTGTGTACCAATACTAAAGGAGCAGAGAAAGAACTTTGACTAGGTTGAATTATACCCACCTCTAACATTTCTTCAATCATACGTTCAATTTCTCTCTTTTGGACATAAGGATATCTATAAGGTCTGATGTTTGGAGGAACACTTCCTGAAATCAAATGAATAGCATGATCATGATCATGAATAGGTGGGAGTCCTTTTGGAGTTTCAAAAACCTTGGAATGATTGTCCAAGACTTTTTGGAGATCGGTAGAAATAGATGATTTTGATGTTGGAACTTGTAGTGAGAATAATTGTGAAATTATGCCTCGTTGTTATTTCTTTAGAAGCTTTGTCATGAAATTAGAGCTTATTATCTTTCCTGGCTTCCCTGCAATACCCTGTAATTCGACTTCCTTTCCTTTTGAAAAAAATTTCAAGAAAAGTTCTTGAAAATTAAAAGCTACCGTCTCCAAAGATTGTAACCATTGTACTCCTAGTACAACATCAGCACCTCCCATA
The DNA here is from genome assembly GCA_034641835.2 of Pinus albicaulis. Lineage (NCBI taxonomy): Eukaryota > Viridiplantae > Streptophyta > Pinopsida > Pinales > Pinaceae > Pinus > Pinus albicaulis. The sequence continues at coordinate 644,888,321 of CM076581.1, read as the reverse complement.
GGAATGGAAAGCATTGGACTAGTAAATACATATTCCCCCATGGTTAGCTTGATATTATGGCATTTTCCAGAGCAATTTATAGTTCCTCCATTTGCAACCATCACTTGACATTCTCGTGCTGGGTATAGGAAACAATTCAATTCCTTGGCTACCTTACAATGAATAAAATTATGGGTGCTACCTGAATCAATCAACACTATTACCTTTTTATTCTTGATATGTCCTTCTATCTTGAGAGTTTGAGGAGTGGTAATTCCCGCCAATGCATTACACGATATGGTCGGACTCATTTCTTCCTCTTCTAGGGCTGGTTCCTGGTGTATATCCTCTTCTTGTTCATTTTCTTCTTCCTCTTCACAATCTATTTAAAATAATTTCTTCTCAGCACACTTATGACCTTTAGTGTATTTGCTATCACAACCGTAGCAAAGCCCTTTTTCTCTTTTTTCTTCCAATTTTTGTGGTGTCAACCTTGTAGGTTGTGGAAATCTAGGCGTAGCAACACTTCCTTCTTTATAGAAGTGAGTGGTAGGCTTCCTTGTCGCCATAATTTTACATTCAATTTTTCTTGCCAACTTGAATGCCTTCTCCAATGAATCAGGTTCCAAAATGCAAACTTCATGTTGGATGTTATCCTTTAAAGTACCTATGAAGAGATCAATCCTGTGTTCCTCTGGAATATTAGTTACCCTTATATTCAATTTTTGGAAGTCCTCAATGTGTTCCCCCATCAAAACCCTTTTGTTTAAGATTTATAAATTGGCTAAAGAAGGTGTTGCTCTTTGTCATAATGTGCTATAATTTCCTCCGTAAAAATGACAATTTTTTTATGGGAGCAAAGCCATTGATACCATACAAATGTATTTTGTTCTAAATGTAAAGTTGCAATGCATACCTTTTGTGTGTTTTGCACATTATGGAGATCAAAATATTGCTCCATATGTAGTATCCATGTTACAGGATCCTTTCCATCAAAATTCCTCATATCCATTTTTTGAATATGGTGGTTCTTTCCGCCAACATTAGATTTTATGAAATCATGATTAACATTTATTTTTTTCTCATCATGAGTTTCCTCTACTATCTTTTCACCATTAGGAAACATTTCTTGTATCAACTTTGTCAAACCTTGCATGTCTTCTTTTAGATCATTCTTCATGTTTTCCATTTTCTCATCGATCTTAGCTTCCATGTCATCCATCTTAGATTCCATGAAAGCTTCCATGTCATCTATCTTAGATTCCATGCCATTATTCAAACCATCCATCTTAGATTCCATGCCTTTCTTCAAAACTTCCATGTCATTTTTTGTTGCTCTTTGTGAGAGAAAATTTTGTTGCACTTGCTCTTGTAATTTTGATATGTCATGTTGCCATTCTTTGTCTTCATGAGTCATAGTAGAGATTTCTAAAGGCTTAATGGGTGTTGAATTATTTTTAGGGTTCATTTTAGAATCCAATACTGATATCTATTCTACAATATGCCCTTGGAATCAATTCAACTTGATTCTTCAAACAAGACTTATGCAATTCAGAAAACTAAAATACACACCTTTTACTTGCTTTTGAGGAGCTCGATATTGAAATTAAATTGTCTCTATAATTATGGATCCTAAATATCTGAAATTCAGCCCTGTAGTAGCCCTCTGAAGCTTCTTTCCAATGCCATAGGTATGATTTGATTTGGATTTTTCAAGTCCAGGTTATGTCCAATCTCCCACAATGACCCAATTTTGGACTGGTTCAGTAGAGCGAACTTGTATGACTTGCCACGTGTCACTGTTTCTTCCTTTGGCTTTGAAATTGATACACCGAAAACTAAATTCCGTGTAATTGTAGCCACTTTTTATGGCATTCCAATCCAATGCTTAGAGAGAGAGCTATGAAGATTTTCCCACGATCACCTCTTTGAGATGAAATTCAGAAGCCTGAAAAAGCCCTAACTTCCAAAGGTCATATCTTCAAAAATATTGCGAACCAATATCTGAAATTTTGCGATAATGTTCCTTGGGATTGCATCTTCAAACTTTAAAACTTTCATCGTCTGAACCTTTGTAGAAAAAAAGTTATTACGAAAATACCACGATGACCTGTTTAGGTTAGTTTCAGGAGCCTGCAAAATGACCGAACTTGCACAGATCATATCTCCAAAAATGTTGTGAAAAAAGCTTTGAAATTTTGTGATGATGTTCCTCAGTATTCTTTCTTCGCACTCTAAAAAGTTCAGATTATGAACCTTCGTAGAAAAAAATTTATAGCGAAAATTCCACGTTGACTTGTTTGGAGCAGCGAAACCCTAGAATCTCAAAGCTCTGATACCAAATGTTGTGAAACCAGCTCCAAAAAGAGAAGAAAAGAGATATCAATGCCTTATAAATAAGCCACTTCGAGGGGGAAACCTCCAATACATTACATGAATGAAAAATTCTTGGATGATTCAAATTACAAAACCTCCTTTCTATATATAGGAGTCCATGGGGCCACAATGTAATCCTAGTGGGGCCACAATGTAATCCTAGCCGACCTAACAATAATAATTAAGGGCACGATAATAACAATATGGGGGTTACATGAAACAATGATAATAATATAAGCACTAACAAAAATAAGGGACTATATTAGTAATATAGGGACCTAACATTGATTTTTGTGTCTGAATACTTCCCTTATGAGGAGAGAAAGGAATCATTTGTCAGTGTTGTAGAAAAGGTGGAAAGGGATCATCCCAAGTCATGAATGTGTGAATATATTTATCTTTCATTAGGGTAGTAGAAAAAAATGGAAAGGGAGTTCTCCAAGTCATGAATAGGTGAATCTATCTCTTGAGATTGGGCATTGAAAGATGGGATGCTATGTCAATGGCATAAGTGGAGAATCTTGTTTTTCTATAGGATGTGGTGATTTGTGTCAATCGAGAGTCTTTGAGAGCCAAATTGAAACCAAGGTCATGTATGTTGTCCTTGTGTATGGAGGTTGGATCATAATGCTATCTTTCAACTCTAGAAAGTGATTAGAGTGGAAGTTCTTTGCTAGGTCTATTTTCATTGACATACACCTGTGCCTTTCTTTGTTTTTGTATCGTTTCCTGCACTATTTCAGAAATTTGGCTTCCATGTACATCCATCCTTGATATTTTGATATGAGAAGGTTCAACAGAGCCCAAAGTCTATTAGTAATGACTTTGACTATGATTTTTTAAATAGAGTTTCACAACTAGATTGGTCAGCAAGATACAAAGTTACTGACATGATCTTTTTTAGAATGAGAATGAGAAGAATAGCCTTTAAAGATCTTACCAGACTACCTTGATTTTTTAATCTCATAAAAGATATTTTTTATGTTGTCGTATTTTTTAAGTGGCCATGCTATGAGGGGCATCCCTATTCCATCAAAACTAATTAGGAGTTTCACATGGCCTCATCTACACCCACTCAAGAGGTTTTGAATGTGGATCTCTATGTTAATACAAGCCTAATCACCTCACTATTAGCTGCTATGAACCACAGTGATGGGCTTTAGCCTCTATTTTTCCTGTTATACCCATCAAAACCTATTCTAAATGCCTTTAAATGGTTCAATATTGGTTCTAGACGGCTCCATGGCACTCCCAAGACACCCAACCACTTGAAGAAAATATCCTAAGATAAAGAAATTTAAGAAAATAATAACTGTTAGTTGACTGAATATTTTTCTAGCTGAAAATCACCTTAAGGCCAAAAGATTACAACTAGCCTATTAAATCACTTGAAATTCTCCTTAAAACCCCGAAAATCTGCTTGCAAATGGCCTTCAAAAAATTCTAACAAATGACTTTGTGTTCAATTCAAGGGGTTTCAAAGGAAAATACAAGGTGAAAAACTCACTCTTATCCCAAAAACCACCAAAAACATCAAATTGGGATTGAGAAGTTGTCAACAACAACACGAATGAAGGGTCATTATAGAAAAGGGAATGACATAGGGTTGTCAAGGAAACTACAAGCTAGCTATTGGGAAAAATCCTTGCATCATGGGAACTATTTTGTAGGTTTGATTGGAGAAATGCTATTTGATTAGGGAAACCATAGGTTTTTCACCAGTTTAAGGGTTTTCTTCCATGGGCTAGGGTGATATGTGGGAGAGAGTCATATCTGCCAGGTAAGTGGGAGATCAAATTGTAACAAGCAATTGTGCCTGCCTTAAAACAGATTTTAGAGCTTTGGAGACCTCTTGAAGGCATCTATAACTAACCAATGGATCAAATGGTTCACATCTAAGCATGCATTCAAAGGTTGATACAGCGAGGAAGAAAATGTCAAAGGGAAAAACCGAAGAAAACTTCTTCCAACTAGTCAATCACTCTTTCTAGTTGTGGACAGGAATAATTCCTCTTTCCACAATGTGAGATTTAATTTGTTGATTTGATGGTCATTATTTATACACTACAGAATAGTTCCTTATTTAATTTCAAAGGGATTTTGGAAGGGATAACATTATATTTTGAAAAGTGGGTAATACTGATTAGCTTTGTTAAATAAAACTCAAGGCTAGCTCTAACCAAGTCCTTTTTGTTGTTCTTATCCTATGTGAACTATGATGGGTCAAGGGCAATAGAGAAGCATGCTCTTTGCCTTGAACAATCAATTAACTTGTTAAGGCTGCTAATAGCTTTAAAGACACTATGCTTTCTAATTTGGGTCCATCCTTACGATATTGTTACTAGTTTAATTCATAATATCTCCTCTCTAGTATCATCCACTGCTCAGTTAGTTAATCAGGAATGAATTATGCACCTTACCATATGTTGATTATGTATTCTATTATGCTGTTCAAGTGAAATGATGCAATAGAGGTAGAGGGAAAACTCTCGTTTTTGTTTAAGAATAAGAGTACAAGAGAGTTCATTAAGGACTGGTATATGAGATTACTACACAAAAATTAGAGATTAACAGGAACGGTCTACAGGGACCTTAATTGTCATCTTATTGCTTCCATTAATGAATTTATTGTTAGTTGTTTCCATTTATATTACATCACTATCATTATCAATTTCTGCTGTCTTTCAACTGTAAATCATTGATTTTATTTTTTATGCTAATATTTCTCTCCTTATCCTTGTATTCAATGTATTATTCAATATGATGTCTCGCAAAAATTTTAGTGGAGGAGCCAACCTGTGTATGTTGGATTTGACCTATATAGGTATAAAATAGGATTCAAATTTGGTTCTTTGATTCAGATTATCTCATCCTTGACGAATTATAAGAGGAAGTAAATCATTAGGTGAAAACAAGTACCCAATGAAGTCATCTGCCATCACTGTCCACATTTTTTATTTGTTGACATATGTGAGCTCCAAAGAATGTGTTGGTATTTATAAATAACACTTTGATCAAATATGGTTATCGTTCATTCAAAATCTACTTTTTTGTTCGATAACATCTCTTTAAATATTCGTACAAAGTTGCATTCAAAACATGTTACAAAGTTCCTTGAGTTTTCTTGACAATAATTTTGTTTGGCATGACAAGGGTGTTTTGGTTCCATGTATAATGTTAGATCTATGTGGCATCCTCACTGGAGGTAAGCTCAAGAAGCTGAATTCAATTTTCTCGTCAATGAAAATAATGAGGACATCTCAAAAATCTCCCCCTTTGTAAATGATGTAAATGATGATGACTCCAGTCCCCCTACAAAAAATCAGGTTCCAAAATGTACAATAAAATTCCTTCAAGGCTGAAACCTTTATCTCAATGAGGCTCCAACCTCTTATGAGGAATCCAATCCTGAACAATCAATCCAAGCTCCAACTTGGTCTCAATGAGGCTTCAAGATATTTTGAGGACTACAATCCTCAAATACAATCTAAGCTCCAACCTGGTTTCCTACAAGGCTCCAATATTGTATGAGGACTCCAATACTTTAGGGATCCAACCCTCTCTAACCATTTTAATCCTTTAAGGTGGCTTCAATACTATTTCAAGTCTTAACCAGATTCTGCTTCAAAATATCTAAGATCTGTTATAGATCATATCCCAAATTCTTACAAAGGTTGCCATGGGTCATTTTTCTCATCATCAAGGGATTTATCATATATACATTTTACTAATCCAAAAATAGTTGTCAATATCTACTACCAGGAGGCTACTTCAAGGGATTTCAAGTTTGCTCAAATGAGGCTTGTTCAATAAAGCTTCAAGTCTTCAACAAGATCTTCAGCAATTCTTCAAACAAGGTCTTCTATGAATGCTCAAAGAATATATTCTCTTATAAAAATAGATTTCACTCGTCAAATCAATTAGTATCCAATATCCAATGTAGCGACTCGTAAAATCCTTTGTTGAACTAGTTCTTCATTTTATCCCCTATCTAGCACTCATGTTCATAAGCTAAGACTCGACCCTATTTGGGATCATATAATACCAGTGTGAATTATTGAGGCTATGCTGCCCTAAAACAAAGAATAAATAGAAATAATAGTCCCTTCTCAATATGATGACAATATTAAGAAAAAAAATAATTTTGTCTCCCTCTTCCACAAGTGATGCAATACTTTTTCACACATAAATTCAACCTTAGGATCTGAGCTCTTTCTCACAAATTTTTGGTCTAATTTCTCAAAGATAATCCACAGGGTCTTGGCCCCTTAGAGATACCTTTACCTCCATGCAAAAAATTGTTTCGCTTAATTTTCACAGAAATTACTTCATACTTTTGGTCTTATGCCTCAGAGATGAATCACAAAGACTTCGGCATTTTTAGTACAGATATGGATCACAGATAATTTCGATCCTTAGGAGACACGCCACAAAATAATATTGTTTCTAATCTTAGTCCTTATTCATGGTCTTCTTTTCACTTTATTTTCTTATCTTCTACTTAATTTTTGGACGAGTGAAGGCTGAAATGGAGGAAAGTTCAACCTCTATTTATACTCATTCGAACCTATTGAACTATCATGTCTTTTCGAGGAGGTGAATATATCTTTAGTGGAGGAGCCAACCTGTATATGTTGGAGCTAACCTATATAGGTCTAAAATAGGCTTAAAATTTGGTTCTTTGATCTGGCTTATTCCATCCTTAACAAATTGTAAGAGAAAGTAAACCATTAGGTGGAAAAAATTACCCAATGAATTCATTTTCCATCACATTCCACATTTTTTATTTGTTGACATATGCGAGCTTCAAGAAATGTGTTGGTATTTATAACAAACACTTTGATAAAATATGGTTATAGTGCATCCAAAATATACTTTTATGTTTCAACAATGTCTCTTTAAGTCTTTGTACAAATCTTCATTCAAAACAAGTTACAATTTTCCTTAATTTTTCTTGATATTCCTTTTGTTTGGCATGTCAGGGTTGTTATGGTTCCATGCATAATGTTGGATCTAGGTGGAAACCTTGCAGGTAAGCTCAAGAAGCCAATTTCAATTGGTTCATAAATGAAAATAATGACGACATCTCAACAATATCCCCCTTTGTCATTGATGTAACTGATGATGACTCCAGTCCTCTTACAAAAAATCAAGTTCCAACCTGTACAATAAAATTCCTTCAAGGCTCAAACCTTGATCTCAACAAGGCTCCAACCTCGTATGAGGACTCCAATACTAAAAAATCAATCCAAGATCCAAATTTTTCTCAATGAGGCTCCAAACTCTTATGAGGAATCCAATCCTCAAAGACAATCCAGACTCCAACCTAGTTTCCTAGAAGGCTCCAATATTATATGAGGACTCCAATCCTCTAAGGATCCAACCCTCTCTTCATGTTTCAATCCTTTAAGGTGGATTCAATACGGCTTCAAGTATTCCAGAATCTTCTACAACAATACTTTAAATATCTCTTCAACATTACTTTACCAATGCTTCAATAATGTCTCAATTGCTGCTCCAAATGCCTCACATACCGCTCCAAGATTTACTTCAACAAATTCTTCTATAGGTGGTATAGATTGCCTCCAAGATACTTCAAAAAAGCTTAAATGGATTTATTCAGAAGTATTCAATGGTATGTTTGACATATCCTCCAATGTACTTAGGTCAAGAATCTAATCTATTTCAATTAGTATCCAAAGTTTGCTCCAAAATATACAAGATCCGCTACAGATCATATCCCACATTCTATCTCGGAATTGTCATAGGTCAGGTTTCTCATCATCAAGAGATTTATCATAGATACATGTTACTGCTCCAAAAATGATTATCAAGATCTGTTAACAAGAGGCTACTCTAATGGATTTCAATTCTGCTTAAATGAGGCTTCTTCAACAGGGCTTCAAGTATTCAACAAGGTCTTCATCAATGCTTTAAAAAAGTTCTTTTATGAATGCTCCAAGAATGTCTGCTCATATAACGATATATTTCACTCCTAAAATCACTTATTATCCAATCTCCAATTTAGCAGCTCCTAACTTCCTTTGTTGAACTAGCTCTTCACTTTGTCCCCTACCTTGCACTCATGTTCATAAACTGAGATTCGACAATCTTTGGGAACATATAACACTAGTGCACATTAATCCAGGGTTAATGGATTTGGGTTTATGTATGCTTCGGCATGTATATATATGTCTTGTAACACTAAAAGGAATATAATGAAAAATCAAGCTGGTCGTCCTGATTTGGGATCCAGGGGAAAATCTTTGTGTTTATCTGTTTTATGTTTTATGCTCTCGCTATTATTTATTTTCTGTTATAAGATTCGTGTGTAGATAATTTATGTTTAGGGTTAAAACCTACAAATATAACTACAAAATAACGAAAACCAATTCATCTAATCTATGAAATCAAATAATGAAAATGAAATTCAACTAGCCTATGAAATCAAGTAACAAAAATAAAGAAAACAAATTCAACAAATCTATGAAATTAAATAACGAAAAGAAATTCAACTAATCTATGAAATTAAATAATGAAAAGAAAGAAAATAAATTAAACTAATCTATGAAATTAAATAAAGAAAAGATAGAAAACAAATTCAAAAGAAAATATACCACGCACAATCACACTTGCAGGAATTGAAATCTTAATCTACCACACTTGCGAGAATTGAAATTTTAATCTAATTTTAATCTAATCTTAATCTACCACACTTGTAGAAATGGAAATATGCTTGACGGAAATGCAGGAAAATGGATGCAATCTAAATGCTTGACAGAAATGTTGAAAATGCAACAAGATGATGGAGCTTAGTGAAATGAAGTCGCCTTCACTAAGTGGGCCCGCAGGCTATTTTTGGCGCAAAGTCTATTTTTAGACATATGGATCATGGTCTATGAGTTGCAGGATGCTATTTATGGATGATTGGTCAAGTTGGTAAAAATAGATGGACCTCTATTTTTAGACATTAGGCGGAATCTATTTTTAGACTGCCGGGCTAAAAATAGAACAGTCGAATATTATTAACCCTTAATAATATTTAGACTATAAACATTATCTTATCCTCTTGGAGCACTTCAGTTTGATGCTTGGATGTGGCACATGCAGCTGACAGAAGGAATTACGCTATTCCTAAGGTTTGGTTGAGCTATTGCATGGTTGACTTCAGTTAGAACTCATGTGGCAGAGTTTGGTGGAGTTGATGAGACAGTTGGTGAAGTTGTGTTCGGTTTAACTTAGTTGAACTAGTTGTATTTAGTCTAACTGACAAATACACTAGTGATGAGTGGTGTGAATTAATTATTAATTAATTCACTAATTATTAACTCATAAATAAACTAAAGAACACATCAGTTAACTGCAATGCATGGACAGTTCAGTGGAGACCAGTGTTAGAGGTGGGTGAAAGGGTGAGTCTACTATCAGTTGTGACTATTGGCTGTGCATGAGATTTGCACACACATTGATGGATATTTCCAATGAGGATTGTGCAGTTGGAGCTAGTGGGATTCGAACTTGGATCTCATCATTAATCAACTTGGATTGCGCAGTAGAGGCAGGCAGACTTGTGGAGGAGATTTGAACCTGTGACTAGTTCACTTTCCATACTAGTTTTGTGTGTAGCATTGAGATAGTGCTAAGAGCTGTGAGAGCTTTGTGCTATGTATTGTTACATGTTCTCTATCATTATAATATACAGATAGTTGGGGGTTTTCAGCTATTTCTTTCCCCATTACATCCCGTGTTGATATGTGTGCTTGATTATGTTTTAATGAGCGCATGCGACTGCTTTCTATTTCCGCATATTGATGATCAATTGTAGAAGAGGTTATGTATTATGCATGAAGCTTAAATGGTGTGTAATCAAGATAATCTTGGTGAATAATTCAGCAAATTATTCAAATTTCTACATGGTATCGGAGCGAGATTGATCATCGGATCTATTACAGTGATTACAATTATTTCGGTAGACAGAGTCTGTAATGGGCCAGGTAGCCTCTGGATCTATCCTTTCCATGAAAGGTGATATATCTAGTAAATGCCCTTACAGTCGATCTCTGTGCTAGAAATACTTTGTTCTCACAGATCCAGAAGCAGCTGAGTTTTGAGCTTGGAATTTGAATTTGCAGCAGAATTTGGAATTCGAAATTTGCAGCAGTTTTCTTGATGCTAGAGTTGAAATGTCTTTCAACGGATTGCGACTGGAATATGCCCTTGAGGGAAATTCGAATTATGTTGCATGGAAGGACAGAATGGAGGCAGTATTAGATGATAACGGGCTGAAGGAGTTCATAGAAGCTGAGATCCCAAAGCCTACTGATGCTGCTCAAGTTGAGGCTTGGCAAAAGAAGATGGCGAAATGTCGAAGGATTCTGTTGGAGGGCATGAAGGATCACATTGTATCCAGCATGCATGGAAAAGCTTCTCCATACTTGATGTGGAAAGTGTTGACAGATTTATTCCAAAGCAAGAGCGACCAGAGGAAGTTGGCGCTCAAGGATAAACTCAGACACATAAAGATGGAGAAAGGTGACAATATGCCGAAGTACCTCACGAAGTTCATCCAATGCAGGGATGAGCTGGGAAGTGTGGGGGTGACTGTCGATGATGAGGAATTGGTGAGCTTGGCTCTCCTTGGTCTTTCGAAGAGTTGGCATGCCTATCAGGATTCTGTCAATGGTCGGGAGAAATTGCCAGGATGGGAGCGACTTTGGTCGGATCTTGTGCAAGAGGAGATAAGGCGGAATACCAGGGACAGATCTTCATCAAAGGCATCCGATGAAGAAAATTGTGCTTTGGCTGCCAAAGAAAAGAAGGGGAAGAGCAAGAAAGCTTCTCATTCCGGTGCGAAAGGCAAGAAGCAGGACATGTCCAAGGTGAAGTGCTTTCACTGTCACCAGCACGGACATTATGCCACAAATTGTCCGCAGAAGAAGAAAAATAAGCAGGCTGCTGGATCTGCAGTGGGAGAGGCCTTAGCCTCGCAGTTTGAGCTGGATTTTTCGCTGATCGCATGCTTGGTCTCAAGTGTGATGGGATCAGTATGGTTCTTGGATAGTGGTGCGTCTTTTCACATGACTGGAGATCGAGATCTGTTTTCAGATCTGGATGAGAAAGATCTTGGAGTGCACATCGAGATGGGCGATGATGGTAGATATAGTGCGACCAGTATCGGTACCATTTCCTTTGAGAGGGAGTCTGGTAAACCCTTCGTATTGAAGGAAGTGATGCATGTTACAGGATTGAAGAAGAATCGGATCTCTGTGGCGATGTTAGAAGACAAGGGGTATGATGTTGTCTTCAGCGAGGGAAAGGCTTTCCTGCGCAGTAAGACAACTGGAGAGACCCGGAAGATAGGGGTTCGAGTCAAGAACCTTTATCAGTTGCAAGTGGATGGCTGCGCAGCAATGGCATGCAAGGCGGAAGGAGTGGTGAGTCGGGATGATGGCGAGCTGTGGCACCGGAGATTGGGCCACCTTCACCATGGAGCTTTGAAGATACTGCAGCAGATTTCTACTGGGCTTCCTAAGGGCACTCTTGCGCAGTCAGATTAGTGCAAGGGGTGTACCTTGGGAAAATTTGTGAAATCCACCTTTCACGAGAAGGATAGTTGCGCCACGACGATCCTTGAGAGAGTTCACACAGACGTGTGTGGACCTTTCTCTCTGGATCTTCTTCATGCAGAAGAAGAGCGAGACATACTCAAAGTTCTGTGAGTTCAAGGCGCTGGTTGAGAAGGAATCGGGGAAGCATGTGAAGGCTCTTAGGAGCGACAATGGTGGTGAATTCATCTCTGCTGAATTCAAGGACTTTTGCAGCGTAGAAGGGATTCAGAGAGAGCTCATCGCACCCCATAACCCACAACAGAATGGGGTTGCTGAGCGTAAGAACAAAATGATCGTGTATGCTGCACGAGCGATGTTGCATGATCAGGGCCTAACCCTTCACTTATGGGTTGAGGCATGCAATACTGCAGTATATGTGCAGAACCGTTGTCCTCACAAGATACTTGGCATGAGTACACCGGAGGAGGCGTTTTCTGGTAAGAGACTTGATATTTCCCATTTGAGGATTTTTGGTTCACCTGTCTACTTGCACGTGACGAAGGATGCCAGAAAGAAGCTGGATCCGACCGCAGAGGTTGGAATATTTGTGGGGTACACTGATACGCCCCACAACTATCGTGTGTATTTGCCAGACAGTTGCAAGACTGTTGTGCGACGGGATATCAAATTTTAGGAGGAGAAAGCCATGCAGTGTTCGCTTGAGAGGGAGCCACACTTGCATGTAGATGAGGAGCTATTAGTTCCTAAGGATGAGCTTTCGGATGTGGATCAGCCATAAGAGGAAGTTCATGGAGTGGAAGAGACCACTCATGCAGCGCCAACCATCAGAGGGCGAAAGCGCACTACAGAAGCTGAGCGGCTGGCTCAAGATGCAGAAAAGATTGTAGGACCACCTACAGCACAGCGCAGACAGAGACAGTCACCGGATCGGTACACTGGATACATGGCTCTTGTGAGTCAATGTGTTGTGACGGAGCCATCCTCTTTTGAGGAAGCTGTGGAGGAACCCGCATGGGTTGATGCCATGATCGAAGAATATGATTCGATCGTCAGGAACAGTGCATGGGAGATTGTCCCAAGACCGGTGGGGAAATCGGTGGTGGGTTCGCGATGGATCTACAAAGTGAAGCAGGCAGCTGACGGGAGTGTGGAGAAGTACAAGGCGAGATTTGTTTCAAAATGAGATAGGGGATAGAGCCAACCAGGGGCGCACACGCATATTACGGGTACTCACCCATGAACGTCCTAGCTCTCTCAGCACAGATGGGGTGGCACATCCATCAGATGGATGTGAAGACTGCGTTCCTCAACGGAGTCATTAAGGAGGAGGTGTACATAGAGCAACCCGAAGGTTTCGAGATCTTCAGCAGTGAGTTTCATGTGTGCAGAATCAAGAGAGCATTGTACGGGTTGAAGCAAGCACCTCGTGCTTGGTACACACTGATAGACAGTTACTTTACCGGACTTGGATTCTCCAAGAGTGAGGCGGATCCTAACCTGTACCAGATTGTGGTGGAGGGGAAGTCGCTAATCATTGTACTGTATGTAGATGATCTGATTTTGACGGGAGATGAGCTGTTGATACTTTCATGCAAGGAGGATCTTGCTAGAGAGTTTGAGATGAAGGACTTGGGCCTCCTTCATTACAAGGATTTGAGGAAATTTGACGTATGATGATAGAATATTTGTTTCTCGGGGGGTAGAGAGTAGCTATGCTGAAAATATTGGGAAAGTTCAACATGCATACCGGCACAAGCCTGTTGATACTCCTCTTCCTGGTGGTTGAAGGAAGGAGGATGCTACTTCAGCGGAGGTAGTGGATGCCACTGTCTATCGACAGTTGGTGGGGTCGCTTATGTGTCTGGTCAATACACGACCCATTTTGTATATCACTCGCTAACCGACTTTCGCAATGGCTACTTCGTTTCGGCCACTGCCAGCTCTTCGGAAGGCGGGCAAGCTTGTATTGCGTTATCTAAGGGAGCACATCGGATATGAACTCAAAGCTGGTACGAGACGAGGAGGATGGGGGTGAAGCTATGTGGCTTCACGGATGCGGATTGAAGCGGGGCCCAAAAAAAGACGAAAGAGAACATGCGGAGGATCTTCGGTATCGGGTCGACAACAGTTTCTTGGTACAACAGGAAGCAGAGATCCGTGGCACTCAGTTCAGCAGAGGCTGAGTATATGGCAGCAAGCTTGGCTGCATGCGAGGCCATATGGATGAGGAAGATCCTGGTCGGGTTGTTCGGTTCGCACTTGGAGCCTACTGTGATTTATTGTGATAACCAGAGTTGCATTAAAATCTCGGCTAATCCAGTATTTCATGATATATCCAAACACATCGACATCAGGTACCATCATATCAGAGATTGTGTGCAACGGAGAATCATGTTACTTTCATATATTCCCACGGAGGATCAGGATGCTGACATCTTGACGAAGGCGCTCACCAGGAGCAAGTTCGAATTCCACAGAGGCAGGATAGGGGTTGCAGATAATCCATATCTTGTTGAGAGAGAGTGTTGAAAATGCAACAAGATGATGGAGCTTAGTGAAATGAAGTCGCCTTCACTAAGTGGGCCCGCAGGCTATTTTTGGCACAAAGTCTATTTTTAGACTATGTCTATTTTTAGACATATGGATCATGGTCTATGAGTTGTAGGATACTATTTATGGATGATTGGTCGAGTTGGTAAAAATAGATGGACCTCTATTTTTAGACATTGGGCGGAATCTATTTTTAGACTGCCGGGCTAAAAATAGAACAGTCAAATATTATTAACCCTTAATAATATTTAGATTATAAACATTATCTTATCCTCTTGGAGCACTTCAGTTTGATGCTTGGATGTGGCACATGCAGCTGACAGAAGGAATTACGCTATTCCTATGGGTTAGTTGAGCTATTGCATGGTTGACTTCAGTTAGAACTCATGTGGCAGAGTTTGGTGGAGTTGATGAGGCAGTTGATGGAGTTGTGTTCGGTTTAACTTAGTTGAACTAGTTGTATTTAGTCTAACTGATAAATACACTAGTGATGAGTGGTGTGAATTAATTATTAATTAATTCACTAATTATTAACTCATAAATCAACTAAAAAACACATCAATTAACCTCAATGCATGGACAGTTCAGTGGAGACCAGTGTTAGAGGTGGGTGAAAGGGTGAGTGTGACTATCAGTTGTGACTATACTTGTGCATGATATTTGCACACACATTGATGGAGATTTCCAATGAGGATTGTGCAGTTGGAGCTAGTGGGATTCGAACTTGGATCTCATTCATTCTCATCTTGGATTGCGCAGTAGAGGCAGGCAGACTTGTGGAGGAGATTTGAACCTGTGACTTGTTCACTTTCTATACTAGTTTGTGTGTAGCATGTGAGATAGTGCTAAGAGCTGTGAGAGCTTTGTGCTATGTATTGTTACATGTTCTCTATCATTATAATATACAGATAGTTGGGGGTTTTCA
The DNA here is from genome assembly GCA_034641835.2 of Pinus albicaulis. Taxonomy (NCBI): domain Eukaryota; kingdom Viridiplantae; phylum Streptophyta; class Pinopsida; order Pinales; family Pinaceae; genus Pinus; species Pinus albicaulis. Next base: position 644,872,922 of record CM076581.1, on the reverse strand, counting down.
GCTATTGCTTTCCCCATTACATCCTGTGTTGATATGTGTGCTTGATTATGTTTTAATGAGCGCATGCGACTACTTTCTATTTCCGCATATTACTGATAAATTGTAGAAGAGGTTATGTATTATGCATGAAGCTTAAATAGTGTGTAATCAAGATAATCTCGGTGAATAATTCAGCAAATTATTCAAATTTCTACAAGAAATGCAGTAAAATGCTTAACATAAATGCAGTAAAATGATTGATGCAATCTCACACGTTATAGATGATAAATCCAAGAGCATGAGAGATGGGAAAAATTGAACATATCCCAATGCAAGCATTACCAAAAATATGGTGAACATTAATCATGAGTATTTGTATTCAAGATGTTAGTAATATTAACTTGTACACCTGAGTCTTCTCCAACTTTACACCATGCCATGATAGGAGAAAGCTTCCCATATTATACAAAAAATATAAGAATCTATCTCATTAATGAGAGTTCATTAATCTCTCCCTATATCTCTAGAGTTACAATTCAAATAGGAAGTGATAAGACACATGTCTTCTTAGAGTTAAAATACAAACAGGAAATGAGACACATATCCTCATGATCCCATGATATTCTCCATTCAAATTCTAATTTCCCTTAGGAGGCCACATAATGGTCTTTTGTAAGCTTATTTTTGACCTACACATGGAAACAATATCATTCCACTTGTTAGGTATAAGCATATGCATTTTATTTTCTAATTTTTAACCACAAATTCACTTAGAAATACTAGGAATCAATAAAGTTTGGAAAAAACATAAATTTAACCCAATAATGATAATGGTAAGGTAAATGTAATGAAATGCAGGTGGAGTGAAGGTGATAATATGGAAATATAAGTGAAAATGTAATGGAAGTAAATGACAATTTCAAGCCCCAACATGGATTAAAAGAATAATATGTTGTTAAAGTTTTTAAGTTCAATTTATAATGAATTTTTGTTCATAGAAAGTTGTCATGAGTTGATGAAAATATCATATCAGCATACATTTGGGTTTTCTTTCTCCATGAACAATTGGAGTTGAAGTTTGCACACTAAATATTTGACAAAAGTGATAAATGAGGTAGTAGGAATTTTTGTTGTTGTTTCAAGAAATCACATCCCTGAGCGTTTATCTTGTGATTCATATTAACATCAGGAGGTATACATAACTTTACTCTATAATCCCCTAATTGATTTAAAAAAAACACTTTTCTAAACCCAGATCGTAAAACTAGGGGATTTTTCAGATTGTTGTTGCCAACTGTGTGCGACTGTTGTCAAGTTTTGGGTGAAAGAATAAGATTATTTATTTCATATTTTAATATTTTTTCATTTGAAGAATTAATTTATAAATTTTATGAGCTAAATGGGTTGAGGGATAATCTCATATTCATGTGAAAGTTCCTTAAGAGATAATAGCTTCTAGGTGTTTGAAAAAATGCCTCAATGGCTGTAGATTGCTTGCATGTTTGAAAAGTGTTTGTCAAAATGCCTCAATGACTGTAGATTGAATTTTTTCAATTTTTTTTTCAAATGGCCTCAATGGCTGTAGCTTGTAGATTTCATTCTTGCAAAGTGTTTGTCAAAACTTCAATGGATGTAGTTTTTGTGCATATAAATTGTTAGAGCAAATGTCCTACTTACTGTAGCTTTTATGTACTAGAAAACTTATGAAGTGTGAATAGAGAATATGATAGTTGTTACTTTTATTATCTAAATCTTTCATTTGAAAAAAAGGGTTGCTGTTGAAACATTTTTACAGTGACTAATTCTGTTGGATTTTGTGCAAGTGAGCATAATAAGTTTCGTCTAAGCTGCATGTATTCATGGGTGCAATCTTATGTTTTAATGGATGTAGCAAACAACTAGTCTACCCAATTTTGGCAAGTCCACTATTTTATTTGACAATTTTTGAAGAATAATATGCTTATGAATTGGTACCAATAGTTGCTCTTGCTGCAACATTCATTATACAATTTTTATGATTGAAGCATTGCCTTAATAATTGGGATTGAGAAATTTTTAATTGATGAATTTAGAAATGTTGTTGGGTCAATATATTTTGTGATTAAATTTCATAACATATCATATTTATTAGATTTACTGATGAAGAGAGGCATATTCTTCTCTCAGTTACCTTGTTATAGGTATGTTAATACTCATACACAACTTATATGTGATTTTTGTAATAGAAACATGGTAATTTTGTGGTTATTGTGTCAAGGGTCAATAAGTGTAGCTTATTTAGCATAATATATGAAATTATAGAGGTTTATCTAACTTAATGTTCAAACATGGCATTATGGTGGAATTTATTTCCAATCTTACTTAGAGCTCATGTCAAAGTATGAAAAGAGAACATGGTCTCATATTTAAACTTGAGAGGAAATGTGTTTTGGAATTGGTTTTAAGGTTAAGTTATCCACGACTTCTTATGTGTTATTATTATATTGAAATAGATGATGGAACATGATTACTTAAGTCTCCTGACATGGGGACACGAGACACGAAGGAAACGAGGATTCGAGTGTTAGAAACGGACACGTTGACCCCCCAAAATATGACACGTTATCTATCTATCTATCTATCTATATCTATATATATATATTAGATATTTTTTACACAAATTCTCATTCATGATACAAATTCATTGATTCAAACATATATCTTCATCTAGATGTAATTTATACAAAGTAATATTATGCATACAAATACAATTGTGACATATTCATTAATGATCTAATAGCATAAAGGTAAGATACTATAGTTTTCTCATTAATTCATCAAAAGCAAAATGTGTTACATAGGTAGTAGAAATTCTAATGAAAAATAGAAATTTCAAATATAAAAAAACTACAAGCTTCAAGGCAATAGGTAGCTCATGAGTCTTCAATCATCATCATCAAAATCAACATCACTGTCATCATCATGGTCACCACTGCTCTCCTCTGATGAATCCTCCTCCTCTATTACCTAGCCCTTGCTCTCTTGTGATATATTTCAACAAGGGATATTTTTTATCTTGATGCTGTTGTCTTCCCTCACTATTTGAAGCTGTTGTTGTAACCCCACTTAAAATAGAGGGAACACTTGCAAAACCTGATGAAATTGGAATAGGAGGGGCACATCCAATGGGGACATTCTTCCCATTCATTTTCCTTTTCCCTACTGCCCTTGATTGAGCCATGAATGCTGTAAAAAAATTAAGAAAAAATGCACAAATTTGTAAATAAAATGTACATGCAAACTGTTGTAATAAAAATGAAAAAAAATAGAGACAAAATACACTTACCTATTTCTTGAATGACCTCCAAAATTCTCCCACACCCTTTGCTCTATGCTCCCACACACCCTCAACAAACCCACATCAAGAGAGAGTTAAATGTGAAGTTGAAATGGGCCAAAACAACCCTTTATGGGCCATGTGGCACTCATAAAATCCAAACATGTGTCCCAGAATCAGGACATGATGGTGTCCTGATGGGACATGATCGGACATGACAAGAGGGCATGTGACTCACTGAATCGTGTCTGCTTCGACCGATTCGAGACACGATGGGGCTGAGGAATGAATCCGGTTTCATAGTTGATTACAGGATAACTAATTTAGTAATGTTACAAAAAAAATGAGTATTAGTGATTAATGTGACATCTACTTCTCTATATTATTAATGGTTGGTAAGGTGGGACCTTACATATGGTATCGGAGCCAAGTTAAAACACTAGGGCCTAATGGGCCAACATGCTTGCTTGTAGGTTGATGCATGAATGTTGATTTTGCATGCATGTTGAATTATTGTGTATGTTGACTTGGAAGCATATTGGTTACATAAATGATATTATTATTATTTCATTTAGAAACTCATGAAATACAAATAATGTCTTCTTATATTTCTTTATATTTTTGTTAATAAAAATTATTAAAAATATGATAAATGACTTAAATACATGTTGGCAAAGGATGTGCTTGAGAAGTTGGGGTTAAACCCAAGCATGTGCATGGCTTGATTATCAACCGTTGAGTGAGATAGGTGGAGTGCATGCATGGTTGCATATAATTTAATGCATAATTATCAATGTGATATGGGATTAGTAGCCATCTTTTCTAGCTGAAATCGTATCTACCAAGAAAAACACTGGCTTAATCTGGACTATAGTATGATGACCTTGGTGTGTATTCTTTGGGAATGTGTAACAAGTGTAAGATTGAGATTCATCATGTTAATTTTTACTCTTTTCTTACCTACGCTAATGGAAACTTCACAAAAGCTACCTTGAAGGATGTCACTTTTAACTGTCAATGTAGATTCAAGATTAATGTATGTGCATTAATTTGATCTATTAAAATATGATTTGGGAATACATTCTTAATGAGTAAGAATGAAATTCCTATGATTTATTTGACATTATTTTGTGTATTTTGGGTTGACATTATGCATTAAATAACTTGAAATTACTCAAATACTAGGTTGAGGTATTCCCTTCCTAATAAACAAGAGGTTTAAATGACTGCTGCATGAAGGGTTGTGGAAGCCATTTTAAGGAACACTTGAAGGTTATGTTTTCATTAAGATAATTTATGGGTGTGGAATCCATACTAGCATATATCTATGAGCTATTGTATGGGTGTGGAATCCATACTAGAATACATCTATGAGAAAATGTGTGAAATCCATACTAGAATATATCTATGAGCTAAGTAATGAGGTAAGGTATGGGTTTCGAATCCATACTAACATACATATATATATATATATATATATATATGAGATAAGTAATTATTTTGGTTAGAATGAACAAAAATATTTTGATGGAATCTCAAAGACATGATTAAGGAGGATTTATTATGTGTAGTTAAAGTTAAGTGGATAGATATTCATAACATGAATGTTATTTAGATTTAAATCCATTATTTTATTTTATTACAAAATAAGATAATAAGATTGGTATAGTGAACACCATTAGGTGGTTTAGAATGTTTGGAATAATTAATTTTGATATATGGAGTCAAGTGTGAACTATGTATCTATCCTCTAGTATTGCAATCCTTTTGTATGAGTTGGATTTAGGTAGAATTAAAATGATTTTCAAATTCTTGAAATTTAGAAAAATATTATTGTGATAAGTTGATGAAATATCCTTTCTATTGGCTTAAGACAAATTAGGTCTGGGAAAGCCATAATAGTCTCTTTAATGATTTTTTTTTTTTAAGTTGAATATTGGTTGAATTCTATTTAACCAAATTAAGTAGAGAAATTATAAGGAATTAACTCATGCACTGCTCTAAACTATTTTTAGTTAGGAGAGCGAGTCAAAATTCATATTGTTTATAAATTTTTAAGAGGATAACTTGTTTAGAACATAAACATTTAATACGGTGAGAACTTTGTTTTATTTGAACTTAAAGAAAAAGGTATGTGATTAATGAAAAACTTATTTGAGTTCTTGTTTTACAAGAATATGTGTTTGAGATATTTTTGAGGGTGAAATTGAATGAGGGTGAGATAGAAATTTGATGAATTTGAATTATTGCATGATTTAGAAGCCCAAGATGATTGTATTGTATGTGGAAAATAAGAGATTGTTGTATTTAGGAATTTTGTGTTGGGATATATAGTTGTATGAGTATTTATTAGTCCTACAAAATGTTGTAATAATTTCAGAGGTTGGTAATTCTCCTTAAAAAAAAATGGGGTTTAAATTTAGGCTAGAAATTCCCTTATGATATTCTAAATCTTATTTAAATTCAACAAGATTCTTCACATTTTGAGAAATGTATGGTTTTCATAGCTTTTTGTTGCGTACATATTAATAGTGAGGAATACGACCTAAAACCAAATGAATTGATTGATTAATGAATATAAACCAAGAGTGATTTCATAGTTGGAAAACAAATTGATTTATAGTTATCAAGGCAGATTCAATAATATAGATATTGTATTTGAATAATTGTGAGATTTGTTCTTGATTACAAGCCGCTTTCAAAAAGATATCATTACTTTTCTTTCAGAATGAATATCTTCTAAAAAAGTCATTCATAATTGATTCTCAAGTTAGAGAAGTGAATAATAATGAAGATTATGGAAACTAAAGGAATGGTCTATAATACATAAGTGGGTCAATGAGAATTGTATTGAACCTTAGCTTGTTAGTGTAAAAAAATGGTGTCTTGAACCTCAAATTGTGATTTTTCCTAAAGAGTAAATGTTTAATAAAAAATATATGTAGATCCTAAAGATTTTGATTGCAAGGATTTCTTATGGAATGAAAAGGGGAAACTTGGATTGAGAAGACATAAATCAAGTGGGATGTAAGATTGGGTTTTATATATGACATCATGTTTTTTTTGTGTAATTTCACTGATAATTGTATGGGGATGATTTTATGCTTATTGTATGTAAGTTTGATTGTGATATGGGATGAACCATCATTGTTGTTTATAAAACCAATGTGTTAGATATTTATATCTTGGAAATCTCAACATACTACATAACCAATAAGATGACACATGCAGGATTCATGCAAACTATGAGAAAGAAAAACATGTAGAATATCAAATTATTATAGATAACTTAAGTATATGTCATATCAATTACATAAAATAGTATTTTGATATGGTACTATAGATTGTATGGATCGTTTTGATATAGAAATATTTGGTATTTTATATCAAAACATGCCTAATATGGCATGGATATATTTTCTACTTGATTAAGAATGGTATGTTTAAGTTTTCATGGAGTTTCTTCCAATTTAGAAAAGATTAAAATATGGATTGGCATGAAGAAAAAGATATCAAATACATATACATAAGGTTAACAACTTATTGATAGGAGAATAAAAAATAACTAAGTATCTCATGACTGTAGGAAAAACTTCGGGCCAAGTTTAGCCCAAGAGGGGGAGAATGTAGTGTCCCTTCTTGGCGAGATAGCTTTGATGACACTTAGAGAGGGTGATTTTGATATAATGATATAATATTATGCATAACAGACTTATGTATATGCTTATATGCTATAGACATGGTTTGGGTCACATGGTTGTTGTGTGCTTATGATAATATCTATGGTTGTATGTATAAGAACTGATTTTGGTTAAGAGCATACAACCATGTTTTATCTTTTGGTATCCTAGTTTGGACATAGGTGTATGGCATGGATGGTGATCCAGGATTGAAACACATAGATCCATGAATGATCATGGTTATGTGGAACATATGGTTAACTATGATTTACGGATGATACATGATTTGCATGGTTATATTTGCTTAATATCATACTAAGCATGATGTGGAAGGGGACTTGGTCATTGCCAACAAGGATGCTCAGGTTATAAATGATTGTGGAAGTCATTTATCCAAAACCAAAATGACTGTGGAAGTGATGCACAATCCTTGGTAAAATGTGAATAACTTAATTATTAAATTCATTTGATTCCTTTTATCTATGATATTTTCATGTGTGCAGGTCTTGGAATAATACCTTACCAACAAACTATTAGATGGGTATGAGCTTACAATCAATACCTTAAGGTGAAGCACTAATTTTCAAAGTAGAGTAGACGAGAAGCCATGAAAATTAGGGTGCAGAGTCCTAAATCCAAGAAATATAAAGGCAGAGAGTCTTGGATATATTATAAAAGGATTAGGGCACGGAGTCCTAAATCCATGAAAGATAAAGACATGGAGTCTTGGATCTATAATGAAATTTTTAGGGCACAAAGTCTTGAGTATTTAAAAAGATCAAGGTGTGGAATCTTGGATATTTAGAGTAGATCAAGGTGCAGAGTCCTAAATCTACTAAGGCACAAATATGCATGCAATAGGGGTGTAGAATCCCTATTCTCCAGAATAAAAATACCACTCATGGGAAGCTCAAGGATGAATTTCCTTAATAAAATCTCATTCCTGAAAATTTTGGAGTAAATTTCAAAAATAGAAAATCATGTCTAGTATCTCAAGTATGACTTTCCAAAAATAGTAAAGCATTTCCAATCAATGGGTAATCAAGTATACTTGAAGGAAAATCACTTAAATTATAATTTATCAATCCTAATAGTTAAATGTTCACTTAATCCTGAATATTGTTAATATTACTATTATCTTTTATGAGACTATTACATTATTATTAAAAAGGAATTATATCTCCTCAATCACTTGACACATCTCTCCTTGATGAATCTCATGGATCTATATAACTATCTCTCTAATTTAATAATACATCACGCTCTCTTTTATGCACTCATCAAATAATGGCATATTCCTCTTACACACTTTAAATACATGTCATAAAATATTACTCTTACGCTCTCTTTAATGCATATGTTACACTCTCCTTAACTAAGACATGCACACCTCTCCTTAATGGCATGAATTACACTCCTCTAAATGGAATACAAGACATGCATATTAATCCTCCTTTATGGCATGAATTACACTCCTATAAATGGAATACAAGACATGCATATTAATCCTCCTTTATGGCAAGAATTTGTTCCTCCTCCTATATATGTGTCTCATGTATTCTCACTTGAGAGAGGTTTATTGTGATACCAAGAGTTGAAGAGATTTGAAAAATATTATGAGAGGGAGAGACTTGGAGAGTAGCCAATTGATTTTGAAATGAATTTTAAATTCATAACCTAAATTACTAAGGACCTCTACATGGTGGAGTTGACCATGAGTGGAATTGGGAGGAAGTGAAACTTATCTTCCTCGGTTTACCTTGGATATCTCTCTACTGCTATATTTTGGGATTGTTTGTGAGCTCTTACAACTCAGGGTTCGAGGGGGAGAAGTTCTCCTTGGATATGGTTGGGTGGAAAACCAGATGGTTCAAAATGAGTTGGTAAGGATATGCATACTTTCATTGGAGTTGGAGCATACTCCCATCCTTTTGGACTTGTATAAATACACAACCAGGTATGTTCATAAGCATTCTTGAAATTTTAGATATTATTTTTTAAAGTGTTGTAAAAATTTAAATTTATTGGAACTGATACTTTTGAATGTTTATGAGATATTTACAGAGTTAATTCTAAGCTAACCAATAATGAATGGTAACTTTAGTTGAACATGCACATGTAGGGGGATTAAAACAAGAATGTGTTGTTAAAGTTTTTAAGTTTGGTTTACAATGAATTTTTGTTCATAGAAAGTTGTCATGTGTTGATGAAAATATCATATCAATATAAATTTAGGTTTTCTTTCTCCATGTACAGTTGTACTTGAAGTTTGCACACTAAATGTTTGACAAAAGTGATAAATGAGGTAGTAGGAATTTTTGTTGTTGTTGTTTTAAGAAATCACATCCATGACCATTTATCATGTGATTTAGCTTAACATCGGGGGGTATCCATACCTTTTTGGCCTATAACCCTCGATGTGATTCCAAAAAAACACTTTTCCAAACCCAGATTGTAAAACTGGGCGGTTTTGAAGATTGCTGCTGCCAACTATGTATGCCTGTTGTCAAGTTTTGGGTGAAAGAATAAGATTATTTTGCCCTTGTTTTAATATTTTTTCATTTGAAGAATTAATTTATAAATTTTATGAGCTAAATAGGCTAAGGGATAATCTTAGATTCATGTCAAATTTCCTTAAGATATTATAGCTTCCAAGTGTTCGACAAAATTCCTCAATGGTTGTAGATTGCTTGCATGTTTGTAAAGTGTTTGTCAAAAGGCCTAAACCGCTGTAGATTACATGTTTTCAAAGTGTTTTTAAAAAGACCTCAATGGATGTAGCTTGTAGATTTCATGCTTGAAAAGTGTTTGTCAAAACTTCAATGGATGTAGTTTTTGTGCATATAAATTGTTAGAATAAATGTCTTACTTACTATAGCTTTTATGTACTAAAAAAATTATGAATATATTATTTAATGGATGTAGATTCCTATGTCATCAAGTTTGTATGTATGTGAAAATGAATATAATAAACTGCTGAAGTGTGAATAGAGAATATGATAGTTATTACTTTTATTATCTAAAGTTTTCATTTAAAAAAAAGGTTTTTGTTGGAAACAATTTTACAATGACTATTTCTGTTGGATTTTGTGCAAGTGAGCATAATGAGTTTTGTCTAAGCTTCATGTATTCATGGGTACAATATAATGTTTTAATGGTTGTATCAAACAACTAGTGTACCCAATTTTAGCAAGTCCATTTTTTTATTTGAGACTTTTTGAAGAATAATATGCTTCTGAATTGGTATTAGTTTTTGCTCTTGCTGCAACATTCATTATAAAATTTTCATGATTGAAGCATTGCCTTAATTATTGGGTTTGAGAAATTTTTAATTGATAAATTTGGAAATGTTGTTGGGTCGATATATTTTGTGATACCATTTCATAAACATATCATATTTATTAGATTTACTGATGAAGAGAGGAATATTCTTCCCTCAGTTACCTTGTTATAGGTAGGTTAATACTCATACACTTATATGTGATTTTTGTAATATAAGTGTTATAATTTTGTGGTTATGATGTTAAGAGTCAATATGTGTATCTTATTTAGCATAATCTGGGAAATTACATAGTTTGATCTAACTTAATGTTCACACATGGAATTATGGTAGAATTTATTTCCAATCTTACTTAGAGCTCATGTAAAAGTATGAAAAGAGAACATGGTATCATATTTTAAACTTGAGAGGAAATGTGTTTTGGAATTGGTTTCAAGGGAAAGTTATCCCTCACTTATTATGTGTTATTATTATATTGAAATATATGAAGGGACAAGATTACATGATAACTAAGTTAGTAATGTTACAAAAAATTAAAAATGAGTATTAGTGATTAATGTGACCTCTATGTCTCTATACTATTGATGGGTGGTAAGGTGGGACCTTACAATGGCTCTGATGAGTGAGATAGTTGAGACAAAACCACCCTCATTTGAGGAAGTAGTGGAAAAAACAGTGTGGGTTGATGCCATGGTAGAGGAATACGATTCCATAGTCAGAAAAAATGTTTGGGAAGTGGTCCCAAGACCACAGAAAAAGTCAGTGGTAGGTTCGAGGTAGATCTATAATGTGAAGCAAGTAGCATACAGAAGCATTGAGAAACACAAGGCCATATTTGTGGCAAGGCGTTCTCTTAGGTGGAGAGAATTGATTACGGGGAGACCTTTCTCTAGTATAAAGGTACTCTTCTATCAGATCAATTCTAGCACTTGCATCACAAATGGGTTGGAAGCTCCATCAGATGGATGTGAGGACAAAATTCCTTAATGGAGTGATTGAGGAGGTTTACATTGAACAACCAGAAGGATTTGAGACCTTCGACAGAGATTCAAATGTATGTAGACTCAAATGAGCGTTGTATGGATTAAGACAAGCACCTCATGCTTGATACACCAAGATCGAAAACTATTTCACAAGGTTTGGCTTCACCAAAAGTGAAGCCGATGAAAACCTTTACCATATTGTTTTTGAAGGTAAATTGTTGATTATATTATTAAATTTCGATGATTTTATTTTAACCGGTGATGAGAATTTGATCAAATCTTGCAAAGAGGATCTTGCAAGAGAATTCAAGATGAAGGACATGGGGCTCATGCCTTATTTCCTCATTTTGGAAGCATGGCATGTAGATGAGGAAATGTTTGTCTCTCAGGGAAAGTATGCCAATGACAGACTGAAGAGGTTCCGCATGGAGAGTAGAAAACCCATGAAGAATCCTCTAGTAGGTAGTTGGAGGAAGGAGTATTCCACTTTAAGTGAAGAAGTGGATGCCACTATTTACAAGAAGCTTGTGGGTTCACTCATGTATTTGGTGAACACACGACCATACATGTGTTATGCTGTTAACCAACTTAGTCAAGAAATTGTTAAGGTAGAAAAATTATATTGGAAGGAGGTCAAAAATGTGTTGAGATACTTCAGAGGCACTACTCAGTATGGTATTTGGTACATACAGACAAAGGGAGTGAAACTTCAAGGCTTCACAGATGTAGAATGGGCAGTTAATCCATCAGATCAGAAGATCACTTTAGGTGGAGTCTTTAGTATTGGGTCGACAACAGTTTCTTGGTACAACAGGAAGCAAAGATAATTTTCACTCAGTTCAATAGAAGCAGAGTACATGGATGCTAGTCAAGCAACTTGTGAAGCTATTTGGATGAGGAAGATTCTTATTGAGTTATTTGGTCAGATGATGTATCCTACTATGATTTACTATGATAACTAGAGTTCTATAAAACTCTTTGAAAATCCATTTTTTCATGATCAATCCAAGCCTATCAAAATCCAGTATCACCATCTACGAGATTGTGTGCAAAGGCGGATTATGTTGTTGGAATACATTCCTATAGAGGAACAAGATGCATATATTTTTAAAAAGACATTGTCAAGAGGAAAATTTGAGTTCCATAGAGGAAGTATTGGGGTATATGATAATCCTTTTCTTGTTGAGAGGGAGTGTTGAAAAATGGAAACAAGAAAATCTTGATTTAATTTTCCCTTCAATTAAATTAGGAGAAAATTAAAATTCCACATCACATGACAACTTGAATGAGATAACTAAGTTAGTTTCACTTAGTTGGCTTAGTTAATTTAGATTGAGGGCCTAACTTGAGTTGTGTATAGTGATTCCTAAATTTTACGAGCCTAGATTGAGTTAATTTCAGTTGTAATAAGTTTATTTTGTTAAATTGAGTTAAAGTTAGTTAAACTAGTACCAACTGTTGGAGGAACTAGTAGGAGGTCTAACAGTGGGTTTCAACTTCAGTGTTAAACCAGTTAGTTGATAAATCAACCATAATAAACTCATGCATGCATGAAATACAAGTTACCCAGTTGCGATTGGAGTTAAAGGGAAATGTACTATCAATTGTATAATTTATCTAAGTGGTACAGGTGGTGCATGCAGTCAGAGAAAGACCTATAGGGACTGCACAGTTCAGTATGGGGATTTCCCTAATTAATAGGGGACTAATTCCTTAAGAAACAATGTAATGAAATAGGAGCTTGGAAGGAAACAAAATTGGCTAAGTGTTGGCTAGAGTCAATTTGTGAGGTAGTGAGATAGATTATACTTGTGTAAAGATTGCCCAGGCTTGAGAAAGCATTGTATTTCTTCTTTATTTTCTGACTAATGTAATATAGATAGGAAGGTATTTTGACCAATTTATTTCCCCTAGATATATCCTCGTGTATGTGCATTAGTTCACGTCGCATTCTTTTGACATTTCTTCTCAATCATGAATTGCTTTCCGCATATGAGTAGAGTATAATTGAGTCTTATGATTTATAACATTACATGAGCAATATTGAATCTACAATTAATTTCTACAAATATTCCTCTTAATGATGATGAAAATGCTTCTACAAAGGATACTGAAATGATGGAGATGTTGCAATAAAATATTGTATCTAGGAGTAGGAGTAGACCTTTTCATATCAATCCAAGATATTCCAGTTATACAAGGTTTAAGACATAATATCTCACAAGTAAAAGTTCTATCAGTGATATGATTTCAGGTGAATATTGTCGAAAGGATTTCTTGAAACATATGGATTTCAAGTTTTCTTTGGAGAAAAGGAAGAGATATTTGTCAATGAATGAAATCATGCAAAATTCATATTTAGTGGGTTGCATGCAATCTACACTGATAGGTTATGATTATAATATTGGGAATGTATTTCTCTATAGAAAGGCTTTCAAAATGTTTCATTTAATTGGTATTTCTCATTTTTCAAGAATCCAAGAAAGAATGGAAAAAGATCCAACATTTTATTCAAAAGTATGTCATAGACGAAAGGTTAGGCCATTAGAAAATATTGCAATATCATGGATGAAAGACTTCTTTTCAAAGCATGGATTTTTAATGCAAAATAAAGACACAATACATATTCTAGAAAATTTCTCAAGACGATAAATCTATAGCTTATACAAATAATATGCAAAAGGTGATGAAGGAGATGATAATTTTATTACATATTCATATTTTACAAGGACATGGAAAAACACATTCAACAATTTTCGTATTGATAGATTGGAGGTTTTTGTGGTGTAAATTTTCAGATACAAAATTCAGAATATCAACAGTCTTCATTTTTAGTCTAAATTTCGAGTCTAAATCAAGACTCATCATCAAGACAATCTTCATAGAAGAGAATAGATTAGGGTAGATAAATAGTGGAGAGAAAGAGCTAAAAAAGCCGACCAGTACTTATTATTATTATTATTATTATTATTATTATTGACATAAATATTATTAAATTTGTTTAAATTCATTTTTATTACTAAGTCTTAGGGTATTAATAAATTTATTAGAAAATTTTAGGATTTTTAATGGAAATATATTAAAGAAGACAAGGATGGGAGTTTGCAGTACAGGTGCATTCTCTTAAATAAAAAAGGGATAAAATTAAAGGGGCAGAAAAAAGTATGCATTCATAAAGTTATTTTTAAAAATTGGATAATTATCAACTATGAAATTTTATTTATTAATAGGTTTCGTTTATGTTATGTAAAAATTCCATGTGTAAGCACTTAAAGAGCATCGTAATCAACAAACAAGTGAAAGGAAAAAATGTATAAGCATCGAAAGAAGTGTTATGATAATCCAAATAAATATTTGGGTTTGATAATTGATGATATAGACCAAAAGAAAACACTTCTACCACATTTTGTCTGCACACCAAAAAATTTACAAGAGGGAAATTTTATTTAGTTTCACTTCATTGGTTGTATGGTATTTAATGAGAATATGTTTCCAAGGGTTTACTTCACAAATCCAAATATTCATAATGATGAAAATATGACCATAACCATAATACATGATGTGTTTTCTCATTGGTCTTGTAATATTATTGAATTTTTGTATCTGCAATTAGACAACACAAGTCATGAAAACAAAAATCAAGTTGTTTTTGGATATCTAAATATGCTTGTTGAATTGGGAATTTTTAAAAGGGTAAATGTTGGTTTCCTTCTTGGTGGACACACTTATGACCATATTGATCAGATGCTCAGTCATTTTCCAATAACATTGAGGAGGAAGTATGTTGGGATACTACCATCATTAATTGAATGTATTAATAAATCATACATTCCATAGTCTGCTTTTCATGTGTTGGAAGAAACTATTTACATGCGAAGGTTTATTTTGGGATGGCATAGTGAGGAGAAATGAATTGAACAACTTAATGACATTAGCTTCCAACATCAATTTCGTATCAAAAAAATTGATGTGAACACACTTATATGTGGAAAGAAGTATTTAATTGATACATGATGGGGCCATCATTATTTTTAGCATTTCTGAAGTTCATTATAGATAATCCAATATTTTCATCAAAGATATTGTTACTACAATCAATTGTTGAACTCCATAATGCACAAAGGAATAAGAGAGACATAAATTGTTCTGAATGCTTAGAAGAAATTAAAATATCTATTAGAGATACATATGAGTACTTTAATGTTGTTGATTCAATTTGGTGGGAGTATTTTTTCAATAATCAATGCGATATCATTTCAAGATCAAGAAATGAAGATATACTTTTGAAGACTCCATTTATTTGGCCACAAAAAATGCTAAATGAACATGACGAAAGGCACATTATTAAACAACAAAAATCTCAAGGTATTATTAATTATCCATAGGTAGAGGAAAGATAAATCTATATTGGCTCTAGAAGATCACGTGCACAACGTGAATCCATGGCAGACCTTACAGGGGTTCTGTGCAGTATGTTAAGGAGGGTTGCATGATCGCAATGTTATAAGATGGAGATCCACATGCCTATCCATTCTGGGTTATCAAGTTATAAATGTCATTAAATAAAATGAAGATATTACAACTGTTGAAGTACATTGGTATGTGTTGAAGCCTAGAAAATCTCTGATTCAAACATCGGGGAAAACCACCCGGTCGGGACCTTAAGACAACTCCTTTTCCGTTTGGTATGGTGGCTTCGACTGGATTTAAAGGACCAGTTTCCTTATAACTAAATGGATTGGTTTGGATGAGTGGAAATGGGACTAAATTAACTGAAATAAAACTATCTAATTTAAACTAAATACTGGTAAAGAAATTCTAACACTAACCCGGGTAATTATATGTGAATACAACTTAATATTGTTCCAATTTAACAATAACCATGAAAATGTATTATTATTTAAATTGAAATGTGCAGAAACAAATAAAGATAACTCTGTTTAAGAAATTAAACAGAGTTGTATTAACGGATTATATTCATCATTGTATATCATCTATATACACTTATGCAAGATAACGTTTCAATTATACTCAGAAATGATATATAAAAGGAAGCGTTGTGAAAACAAATATATATAAATGATAGCAATTTTAAAGCGAATATCATAAGACAGAAGAAATCAACAGTGAAAGGATAGAAATACCTCATTCATCTTGAAGACTTTCAAATGCAATGTGATACTCTAATCCAGTAACTCTGATGCAAAATCAAATTCCAATGTACAGAAATGCAACACTTCAAAGATAATTCCGCATGAAAATCACCAGATGTGATCCTTTTTAAAAATATATAAGACAATGGAGTACAGAAATGCAATATCCAAGTCAAAAATATTAAGATCCAGGACCCCTCTCTAAATGCATGAGAAGGGTTTAAATACTACTTAACTAAATCTAAAAATAGTCTTATTATAAAAATTAAGGATTCGGTTCAATGACCGTCCTTTTCCTAGGCTAAAATACAGTAAAATTAAAACTAAATCTAACTAGATATGAACTTGTTCTTTAAACTTGCAAGCATATAGCATAGTTTTGAGAAGATGCGGTTGACCGAATTCAGAATTCAACTGTCCTGAAAAGACAGAGTCGGCAAGCGTAGGAGCAATCTTCTCTGTAGCATTGATGATACAATTAAGCGCACTGTGCTGACTGTGTGGCTTCACCAAGTACATCTAGTATGAGTCCCAATTCAATCTTGTTAGCCCTTGGATAGATTTTGCTCTTTCTTCTTCCTTTTGCCTCCATTCTGCTTGCAGTTGATGTGCTTGTGGGAGATATCCTGGAACAGTTTCAGGAATTAAATTATCATTTACACAATCTGTAAGAGTGTTTGCCGCTGTATCCGCCTCCTCTGCTACCTTTTCTGCTCTTTTGATTTGTGCATTTTCCTTTATTTGAGCTTATTGCTCTATTATTAATTTTGCAATTTCATCTTGATTTTGCTTCACCATTTTCTCATATCATACTTTAGCCAAAGTAGTTTCTTTTTATCGATTTGACCTTTCGCAGTAATTTTTCTCTGTGCCGAACACGCTCCACATCTTTTTCCTTACTCAACATGAAGTGCCTTGAATTTGGTCAATGTTTCCTCATTTTGTCTTACAGTTATTTCAAGTCTTCTTCAACTCCCGACTTCTCTCAAGAAGAGCTTTATGTTTCTCTGAGAACTCTTGATCTCCAACAACTTCTTTAGTAACTTCTAAAAGTTCTATAGAGGATAATTTTGGCAAAATTACATACCTTATCTTGTGGTAGAAATTGTGTCAATTTGCCCACTTGGATATTTGAACTTGTGAACAGCGTCTGAAACATCCTTTTTTGGTACTGTCCACTTGTGTTTGATTTTCTTCAATGGTTCATCTCTTTTGGTCCATTCCTGTGTGCATTCTGAAAAATTCGCATGTTCTCTGGCAAATTTTTCCATAAATTGCTTATTATAAGGCGTTTGAGGTTCCGACAACTTATACATCAGCTTCACGTCTTCCGTGGTGAATGACCCGATTAGCTCTTCAAATGGAGTTCTAAATTGCCTGTCTGAAATATCAGTGCTGTCCAACACCCATTTTACCATGTCCGTATAAGGGAGAATCCTTGGCCTTGCCGCTATTCTATGCAGAAATGAGTAAGCCAGTTCCCTAAGGGTTGCCTCAGACATATTACTGGAACCTGCTGTAGCTACAACTTTCATCACCATAGGGTTTTCTTCCTCTAGCAGATTATACATTCCTTCCCAAGTGGATATACCGGCATCCTTATTACAAGCGGTGTCTGCATACAGCGAAGCCATTTCTTTGTTTTCAGAACTCGAGCTCTTCTCCTTCTTACCCATAGTGTTTAGTGGAAGCTTTGTATAGACGTTTGCTCCTTCGTGCCTACATTATACGAGTAAATGAGAGTAATGGCATAAGAAAGGTGATGAGACTGTTTTAAATGTGAAAGCGGATGAAATATAATATTTTAATCGTGAAACGACTTTCAATTCAAACACAATCTCATTTACCATTAATTTTCAATCCAATCATTTAATTTAACCATTAAAGCGCATAACAGATTTGATATATGGGAATATTGCCTTGGGATAGTGTGCCTACATGAATCTGTGACATTGCGATCTGCGATTTGCTGCGCAATATCGCAATATCGCAATGTCGCAATATCGCAATATCGCAAAATGAAGTCATGGCAGTTATGTAAAATAGCGCAAAAGTGAAAATTGCGCAATAGCGCAAAAGCGCACATCGCAAATCTCGCAAAAGCGCAAAATTGAAAAGAGCGCAAAAGATATTCATTAATCACTTCTGTTTTCTGCACTATGCGATCTACGACCAATGCGTTTGTTGTATAGGCTTTTAGGGTCGCATTATCGCAAAAGCGCAAAATCGCATTTTCAGTTTTATAAAAGATATATACCATTTTGCTATGGATGCGCTATTTTGTTTAAAGAGCAATTTTATTATAATCTATCATAAACTCAAGTGTTTCTTAATGTTATTTCTAAGGGATTTCTATAAGTTTATGATAGAAAATTTTATTTGAAAAGGAAAACAAATCCTAATTGATTTTTTGGATTTTTTAACTAAGGGTCCCCATTTATTTAGTATCATTACTAATATTAAATAAAAGGGGGGTTGTTGCTGGTCACAACAGTATGACAAAAATACCCACCCTTTCAATGGTGTGTACAAGCTAGAGATGGTAGTTGATAAAATAATTGATAGAAAGAGAAAAAGAAAGCGTACAAATATAAATCTTCGTTGCACATAACTCTTAAAATTAAAGGATGTTTACATACTTCTTTATAACTTCAATTTAACAAAGAGAGGATCTATTTGCTTCAAGACCATAGATATTTTGAAGAAATTGCTACTAGAAGAAACAATTTTTGTAGAAAATCCACGTAGATTCAAACGGATAATTGTAATATTCTAAAATAACATACTTGAATCTACTCTACTGATTGTGGAAGCCAATTTAGATCGCAAAAAAAAAAAAAAAAAAAAAAAAAAAATGAAAGAGAAAGAATTTCAATCACAAAATACACAAGTATTTCCTGGGGAAATCCTTAGCTAAAAAACTTGCTATCCGTATATTGCATAATTCATAAAATATGAGAAGATTCCAATTCTTTTCTCCAAGATGAGAAACCTCTGCACTATCTCTATCTACATCACTGATTCCTAGACAAGCTTGGTTCAATACTTAACCATTTTTCTTCCCTCCAGGATCCCTATTTCCTTGCGTTGTTTACTTGGGTAATTAAGCCTTATTAATTAGGGAAATTTCCAATCCATACTTTGCAATCCATTAGGGGCATTCCTATGTCTGCATACACCACCTGTACAATTTGTATGATTATACAAATGATAGTACACTTCCCTTCAAATCCAATCTCAACTGGTTCTTTCTTAGAACTGACAAGCATGAGTTATTTATGAGTGAATCATCAATTATCTTGTTGATCACTAGATGTGGTTCAAGTCCAAGTTCCACTCTTTGACCTCTCACTAGTTCATCTATACTTTAGAACTAGTTAAAATTATTTTAACTCAGATAAATTGAGTTAATTAATTACAACTCAAAATAAACTCAACCAAGGCTCCTATAATGTAGGATATGCTCTACATGCCTCCAATTTGACCCTCAAATCGAATTAACTAAACCAACGAAGTATTCATAACTTAGTTAACTCGTATAAGATGTCATGTGATATGGAATTACAATTTCCTTCTAATTTAAATAATGGAAAATTAAATAAAAAAATTTCTTGATGCCATTTTCAAGATTTCTTGTTGCCATTTTCAACACTCCCTCTCAACAAGAAAGGAATTCAAATCTATCTCGATCCGGTACCTTTGGAATGTCTTGCATGCAACACTTCACTATGTTGTTATTGCGACTGCAACATTTGCAACAAAAAAAAATCCAAAAATAAATAAAATAAAATAAAATAAAATGAATCAACTGTGATTGGTATGATGCATTTGTCACCTAATTATCTAACTACTACTAGCTAATGCATTGTCTACTGATAAACTTCGCACTGTTGTTGACTCTGCACTGTGCCATTTGCACTGCTGCCAAATTTGCACTGTGCTCCCCAATATATGAATATTGCTAGTCTCTGAATCTATCACTCTGGAATATGAATGCATGAATTTCCACTGATCCATATTGCTACAATATACTATGGGCCCTCATAGCAAGTGTTGGGCCTCCAATTTTTCATAATTTCGTTGATGAAACCATCCATTTTCGCATCATTCCATTAACCCATTGTCATATTTTTTAACCATATTTCTTCATAAACGCAGGAAATTCCTACATACATGTTCACATGGTTTATTATTATTATTTCTACTATTTTTAATGAATTACAAAGAATTTTGCATAAGTTTTACTAATGATAGTTTGACAGTTTAATTTTCTATAGTTTCCGCAGCTGTCTCCATAGTTGAGGTAGTAGAACTACTCTAGAAGGAAATATGACACATGGACATTGTTTCTAAAGGTTCCAATATGGATTTTTATTGGTCAAATTCCATCCATATCGCATGTGTGTACCTTCAACAAAAGACCAGGGAAAAAATGCAACAGTTTTGACCAGTCAACTTCAAACATGTTTTATGAGAAAATGAAAGTGAATTTCAGAAAATGAAAACATGGGTTTTGTTCAGAACAAGCCCAATTAGGTTTTCCATGATATTTTTTCTCAAATTCATTACAATTAGATATATGTTTGAAGATATTTGGAGCCTTATTTTGCAGATTATGTGGATATATAGTTTTTCAAATTTTTATTTAATGCACAGTCAACAAAAAGTTCTGAACAAGTTGTTCTTTACCAAATTCGTGGCATAGAGATAAGTTTGATCATATATGGGCTGATCTTTGATCCAAAAATCCATGAAATTTGATTTGATTTGATCTCATGACAAAATATCAAGAAAGAAAATTTTGAATTTGTTAATTGTCTCAAAATTCTATAATTGCAGTCTCTTTGATGAGATGAGATATCATAGATGTCAAGAGTGATCTTAATTTGTAATTGTTGTTGCTTATTGAAGGAAAATAACTCTATTTTTTTCATTGAATATAATTTTTTAATATGAACATAGTTATTGATCAAACAAGAAATTACCCGGTATCCATTTTTTTGAGGTAACAAAAAAACACCCGATTTTGAAAAGTGGTAATGCAAAGTCACATTTTTTCTTGGAACATAGTTTTGGCACTTTAAATTTTCTTGTGATTTTTTTTTTTTTTTTTTTAATATCATGATTTTCATGTTGATTTTGGAAAATGGTGATGTAAAATAACCCATTTTTTTTAAGCATATTTTTTGGAACTTTAATTTTTTTATTTTATTTTTTTTCTAAAATGTCATGTTGATTTAGAAAAATGGTCATTTTTTTAAGCAATTATTTATTTATTTATCGATTATGAACATTTGTTTTAAAATGTTAATGATTTTCATGCTAATTTTGAAAAGTTTTGATGCAACATCAATCCTTTTTGTTTAGAGTGGTGATTTTCATCTTGGTAATAAGACATAGAAAAAAAACATGACAAAAAAAAAATCAAATATAAAAAAATATGAAAAAAAAACCAATAAAAGTGTAAAAAAAATAAAAAATAACTTGTAAAAAAAATTTAAAAATAAATAAATAAAAAAAAAAAAAAAATGAAAAGGAAGGAAAAAATTCAAAAAAACTCATAATTTAAAGACAAAAATAAAAAAGAACAAAAGAAAAGCAATTTTTTTTAAAGTAAAAAAAAAGAAACAACATAATTAAAGAAAATGATAAAAATAATAATAATGCAAATTAAAAAAAAAAGAATCAAATAATCAAAATGCTAAAATTAAAAATAATTAAAATTCGGAAATTTAAATTAAAAAAAAAAAAATTAAAAACAAGATTGAAATAAAATTTTTAAAACAAATAAAATTTAAATTAAAATAAAATAAATATATATATATATATATGTCGTGGATTATGTGATTTCTGATATTCTCGTCCTCCAACCATATTACAAACTTTGAGCTTCTTAATGGATTTGAGACTAACTCTAACCACAGACCTCTGTCTCTATCCCTCAATCTACTATGCATATCACCCACATGCAAGAGACCAATGAAAGAAAAAGACACATTCGCAATGATAGAAGTAAAACTGACCTCTTCTTAAGGGATTTAGAGAGGGATTTAGGCCACATGAATTATAATAATAACATTGATCAAATTTATTACCATTTCACTACTATCCTTTCCAACATCATTAACAAGTTTTCTAATGAGATTTCGTTTAAGAAATCTAATAGAACTTCCAATCCATGGTATGAAAAAGATTTTAAAACTTCCAGGAAAGCAATCAAAGTCGCTCCTAATGAAATCATTAAGCTGCAGAATGTTAAAATATACAAAAATATCATATAATAATAAAAGACAGGATTATCTTCTCCACCTTTCTAAAGTTGCGCCCAAAAAATTTTGGCAGAATGTTCTTGTCCGTAAAACCAAAGATAACCATTCTATCCCCTTAGAAAAATGGGACAACTATCTTAATAAGTTGTATGACTCTCCGGAGACTATGGGAACCACCTTAATCACTCCAATTAAGGAGGATGTATTATCTCTTGGTGACAATGAGTTTGGTATTAATAAGCTCTCTAATGGGAAAGCTAAAGATATTGAAGGATACCAAGCTGAGATCCTTAAAATGGGAATATTTATCCTCATTTCTTATCTCCACAAGCTTCTCAATTTGGCTGTAAAGTATGGCTTCCCTCGGCTTTGGACGCAAAGCCTTACTGTACCTATATTTAAAAATTGGGACAAGAGTGTTCCATCCAACTACAAGACCATTGTGTCTAGCCATATCCTGGCCAAGATTTATGGGCTCATTTTGGAGAAGAAGCTTAGCCTTTGGCTTGAAAGCCACGGAAAACGAGCTAAAGGATAAGCTAGCTTTAGGAGACATCACTCGACTATTGACCATTTGGTCACTCTTAGAATAACTGCGGAGGAATGTCGCAATAGTAAAGCCGATTCACTGGGTATCAGTGTCGTGGATTATGCAATTTCTGACATCCTCGTCCTTAATAATATTACAAACTTTGAGCTTCTTAATGGATTCGAGCCTGACTCTGACCACATACCTCTATCTCTATCCCTCAATCTTGCTATGCATATCACCCACATGCATGATACCAATGAAAGAAAAAGACACATTCTCATTGATAGATGTAAAACCGACCTCTTCTTAAGGGATTAAGAGAGGGATTTAGGCCCCATGAATTATAATAATAACATTGATAAAATTTATTACCATTTCACTACTATCCTTTCCAACACCATTAACAAGTTTTCTAATGATATTTAGTTTAAGCAATATAATAAAAAGTCCAATCCATGGTACAAAAAATATTGCAAAATTGCCAAGAAAGCAATCAAAGATGCTCCCAATGAAATCATTAAGCTGCAAAATATCAATATATACAAAAATATCATCAAGAGGAAGAAAATATCATATATTAATAAAAGACAAGATTATCTTTTCCACCTTTCTAAAGGCGTTCCCAAATTTTTTTGGCGAAATGTTCTTGTCCGTAAAACCAAAGATAACCATTCTACCCCCTTAGAAAAATGAGACAACTATCTTAAGAAGTCGTATGACTCTATGGACACTATGGGAACCACCTTAATCACACCAATTAAGGAGGTTGTATTCTATCTTGACGACATTGAGTATGGTATTAATAAGCTCGCTGATGGGAAAGCTAAATATATTGAAGGATACCAAGCTGAGATCCTTAAATGGGAAGATCTATCCTCATTCCTTATCTCCACAAGCTTCTCAATTTGGATGTAACACATGGCTTCCCTCTGATTTGGACACAAAGACTTATTGTACCTATATTTAAAAATGGGGAGACGAGTGTTCCATCCAACTACAGGACCATTATGGTTAGCTATATCATAGCTAAGCTTAATGGGATCATTTTGGAGAAGAAGCTTAGCCTTTGGCTTGAAATATAGGGAAAAAGAGCTTAAGGACAAGCTGGTTTTAGGAGACATCACTCGACTATTGACCATTTGGTCACTCTTAGAATCATTGTGGAGGAATGTCGCAATATTAAAGCCAATCTCTTATGTTTCTTTTTGGACTTTAGAAAATCTTTTTACACCGTCCCTTGAGATAAACTTTGGGAGAGACTTAAAGAGATCATGGTCCCTCTTGAGTTGAGGATTTCTATGATCTGTCTCTATGAGACTGTCACTGCCAAGCTTAAGACCAATGAGGGGTGGTCTAAAGACATTAAATGCAATACTGGAGTTAAGAGGAATGTTCTTGTCTGTAAAACCAAAGATAACCATTCTATCCCCTTAGAAAACTGGGACAACTATCTTAAGAATTTTTATGACTCTTTGGACATTATGGGCACCACCTTAATCACTCCAATTAAGGAGGATGTATTCTCTCTTGATGACATTGAGTCTGGTATTAATAAGCTCTCTGATGTGAAAGCTAAAGATATTGAAGGATACAGAGATGAGATAAACTCTAGGAGAGACTTAAAGAGATCATGGTCCCTCAAGAGCTAAGGATTGATGTGATCCGTCTCTACGAGACCATCACTACCAAGCTTAAAACCAATGAGGGGTGGTATAAAGACATTAAATGAAATATTGGAGTTAAGAAAGGGAGTCCCCTATCCCCTACCCTTTTTGGCATATACATCAATAAGCTAGAGGAGATTTTGGAATCTACGGAGTGCAAGGGCACTGAGCTTGCTGGTGTTCTCATTATTCCTCTCCTCTATGTCGATGATATCATTCTTCTTGCAAAAATCCATGATGACCTTGACAAGCAGCTCCAGATTCTTCATGACTACTGCTCCAAGATGGGTATGACAGTTAATACCGAGAAGACTAAAGTCATGATCATTAAATCCAAAGATATCACCCATGGTAGTTTCTTGTATAATAGCCAGTTCCTAGCGCAGGTTTCTTCTTATAAGTATTTGGGCATTGTCTTCCCTCATCATCTCAATTGGAATTATAGCATTGAGAAAAGGATTATTGGGGGTTTGAAAGCTTATTATGAGATTGAAAAAAATTGTAAGTTTGCTAATCTTTACATTTGGAGTAAAAATAGGTTCCTTTTTGAGACCCTTGTCACCCTTATTGTCTTATACAGATGTGAAGTTTGGGGTTGCAGTATATTCAGAGAGTCATGGAGGAAGATTGAGATGATTCAAAAGCAATTCATAACCTACAAACTTAAGATTAAGGGTAATACTCCCTATCCTATCCTCTTGATCGAATCTGGTTTGTCCCCCATTAAGAGTACGACTATGTTTATATATCTGATGTATAAGAAGAAGCTTCACAACATGGAATAAAAAAGGCTCCCTAAAATTGCTTCTAACTGTAGTCAAAACCATCATCTTCACCTCAAGCACTGATGGCAAAAGGATGCCTAGTCTTGGCTCAATCATTGGGGAATTAAAGAGGAGCTCAATATGGGAAGCAAAGATAATATCAAAAACACTATCACCTCCAAGTTTAAGGACAAGTTGTGGGAGGATCAGTGTTAAGTCCCTATATTAATAGTGTAATCCCTTATTATGTTAGTGTAGCCCCAATTATTGTTATTGTTGTACCCCTGTAACCCCCATATTGTTATTATTGTGCCCTTACATTATTATTGTTAGGTCGGCTAGGATTACATTGTGGCCCCACTAGGATTATATTGTGGCCCCATGGACTCCTATATATAGAAGGAGGTTTTGTTCATTTGTATCATCCAAGAATTGTTCATTTATATCATGTATTGGAGGTTTCCCCCTTGAATTGGCTTATTTCTAAGGCGTTGATATCTCTTTTCTTCTCTTTTTGGAGCTGGTTACACAACATTTGGTATCAGAGCTTTGGATTCTAGGGTTTCGCTGCTCCAAATAGGTCATCGTGGCATTTTCACTATAACATTTTTTCTACGAAGTTTCAGAAGCTGAAATTTTTAGGGTGCAAAGCCGAAATCCCGAGGAAGCGTTTCTAAAAATTTCAGAGCTTGGTTCGCAATATTTGCGGAGATATCATCTATGGAAGTTAGGTCTTTGTTCAGGCTCCTAAATAGGTCATCGTGGCATTTTCATAATAAAAAATTTTGTACAAAGGTTCAGAGTTTGAAATTCTTATGGTGCAAAGCTAAAATACTAGGGAAATTCTTCAAAACATTTCAGAGTTTGGTTCACAATATTTTTGTAGATATGATCTGTAGAAGGTAGTGCTTTTTCAGGCTCCTGAATTTCATCTCAAAGAGGTGATCATAGGAAAAGTTCAGTAACTCTCTCTCTGGGCATCGGATTGGAGTGCTGTAAAAAGTGGTCACAAGTACACAGACTGTAGTTTCTTGGCTATCAATTTCAGAGACAAAGAATGAAACAGTGACACGTGGAAGGTCCTACACGTTCGCTCTACTGAACCAGTCTAGAATTAGGTCATTGTGGGAGATTGGACACAACTTTGTCTTGGAGAATCCAAATTAGGTCAGACCTGTGGTATTCAAAAGAGAATTCAGAGGGCTACTTCAATGATGAATTTAAAATATTGAAGGGCTGCAATCACAGAGATAATCCAATTTCAATATAGAGCTCCTCAAAAGCAAGGAAAATGTGTGTATTGTTTTTTCCGAATTGCATAAGTCTTGTTTGAAGAATCAAGTTGAATTGATTCCAAGGGCATATTGAAGAATTTTTGTCAGCAATGGGTTCTATTATGCCTCCAAAAAATAATTCCATACCCATTAAGCCCTCAGAAATCTATACTATGATGCATGAGGAGGAAGAATTGCAATATGAGATATCAAAATTACGATACCAAGTGTAACAAATTTCGATCTTACGAAGAGCAACCGAAGATGACATAGATGGTTTAAAAGCAAAAATGGAGGCTAATTTGGATGGTTTGAAGGATAAAATAAAATCTATTATGGATGATAAAGTAGTGGAATATCACAATGAGCATCAACAACAAGTTCTCCAACTCTCAAAGGATAACCTAACTTTGGTGCAAAATCAAATGAAACAACCGGAAGATCAATATCACATCGAAAGAAGTTCTAAAGCAGTCACAGAAACAAGAACTCGACAAGTACAATCAATTTCAAATTATCTCAGCAAGTGGAAGAACTTTCCTGTAGAAGATTCCACATGGGAGGATGAGAATTTTATACAGAAGCATCAAGAAATAATCAAGCGTTGAGGACAACACTGGTTTGAAGGAGAGGGGCATGTTAAGTCCCTATATTAATAGTGTAGCCCCTTATTATGTTAGTGTAGCCCCCCTTATTGTTATTATTGTACCCCCGTAACCCCCATATTGTTATTATTGTGCCCTTACATTATTATTGTTAGGTCGGCTAGGATTACATTGTGGCCCCACTAGGATTATATTGTGGCCCCATGGACTCCTATATATAGAAGGAGGTTTTGTTCATTTGTATCATCCAAGAATTGTTCATTTATATCATGTATTGGAGGTTGCCCCCTCAAAGTGGCTTATTTCTAAGGCGTTGATATCTCTTTTCTTCTCTTTTTGGAGCTGGTTACACAACAATCAGGAGTTGGAGTGTGAAAGGAAGTGATAAACCTCACCCTTGATAATTAGAATTATCTCTCTTTGTTGTCCAACAATAAGAAATAAATGAACATTGCTAAGATAAGAACTAATTCCCATGAGCTTCAGAGTGAGAATAGGTGGTGGTCTATTCCTAAGACCCCTTGGAACGATAGAATCTGTCAGATTTGCGATTCTAAGCAGGTGGAGGATGAAAAACACTTCCTTTTAGACTGCCCCACTCTTATTCACATTCGTTCTCAATTCCCTACCATTTGCCACACTTTCAATCTTCTTTACCTATTAAGCCAACCCACCTATAGCGATCTTGGAGCACTTATTTATCTTCTCTTCAACCATAAAAACAAGATTTTGAAGAATCAAACTTAGATTCTTTCTCCTCTCTTAAGGTCCGATAGACTGCATTGGTCTTAGCAGATGGTAACCATCATCATCATGAAAAAAAAAATTAATTCATTTTTTTTTAAATTAAAAGAATTAAAAATTTCAAAAAAATTTCAAAAAAATAAAAGATAAACAAATTTTTAAAATCAAAATAAAAAATAAAATAAAAATAAAAAATATTAAATTTAAAAATAAAAATAAAATTAAAAATATACATTATATTAAAAAAAAATTAAAAAATTAAAAATGAATTAAAATAATAATAATAGTAATAAATTAATAAAACAAAAAAACCAAAAAATAAAAAAATAAAAAACAAAATTTTAATTTAAAATAAAAAATAAAAAAAATAACAAGTTAAAAAACTAAATTAAAAAAATAAAAATAAAATAAAATTAAAAAAAAATAAAAAATAAAAATTGTACTAAATTAAAATTTCCATTAAACTGACCCCTCTCGCCTTGGGGGCTGTAGGGGTCGATTTCGGGAATCGACCCCCGCCGCCCTGGGGCTCACGGGGTTGAATTCTGGGAATCGATCCCCGCCACCCTGGGGGCCGTTGGGCTCGGCCGACAGGCGACAGAGAGCTGGGTTTGATTTCGGGAATTGATCCCCACCACCCTGGGTGCTGCGGGGTTCGACCGACGGGTGATGGAGAGCTGCCAGCTCTCCGCCGCCCGTCGACCGAGCCCTGCGGTCCCCACGACGATAAGGGTCGGTTTAATACAATTTTTAGTTTTTTTTTAAATTATTTTATTTTATTTTATTTTATTTTAATTTTTATTTATTTACTTTTTTAAATTATTTTTTAAAAATTAATTTCTATTTTCTATTTAAAAATAATATATATATATATATATATATATATATATATATATATATATATTATTTATTTATTTATTTATTTTTATTTTTTATTTTGTATTTTTTAATTTTAATTTAAAAAAACAAAATTTTGTTAATTTTTTTATTCAAAAATGTATTTTTCATATATATATATATATATATATATAAATATATATATATATATATATATATATATATATATATATATATATATTATTTATTTATTTATTTTTATTTTTTATTTTTTATTTTGTATTTTTTAATTTTAATTTAAAAAAACAAAATTTTGTTAATTTTTTTATTCAAACATGTATTTTTCATATATTTATATGCATTTTTTTAAAATTTAAATTATTATTTTTATTTATTTATTTTTAAATTAATTTTTTTTCTTTTTAATTTTTTTTTTCAAATTTAAATTATTTTTTATATAATATTCTGTTATTATTATTTTTAATTTTAACTAATTTTAATTATTTTGTTTTATCATTTTGTTTAATTATGTGGGTTTTTGTTATTATTTTTTTATAGCTTAAAAAAATATTATTTGTTTTTGTTTTTTTTGTTTTGGGTTAATTTTTAATTTTTTCTTTAAATTGTGTGCTTTTTAAAAATTTTCCTTCTTATTTTCTTTTGAAATATTTTTTGTATGTTGTATTTTTATTTTTTAATTTTAATTTTAATTTTTTATTGTTATTTTTAAATCTTTACAAGTGATATTTTATCTTTAGTGTCATGTCTAAAAATCGTTGGAATTTTATTTTCATAAAGGTGATATTTTATCTTGAATGCCATCCTTGGATTTTCAAAAATTTAATAGATTATCTTTAATACCATGCGTTAAATTTGGGGCAATTTAAGGCTTTTGATATTTTGTCTTTAATTTCATGTTTATCATTGAAATTTTAAGGTTTTTTAGAGTCATGATATTTCATCTTTAATGTCATTATTAAAAATTGTTGACAATTTACCTCGAAAAGAAAAGATGTTATTCGAACATTGACACTTTTCGTTTTCAAGGTGTTTTTTGCACACAAAAATTTGATGACATTATTCCAGCAACAACACTTTTAGTTTTCAGGCTGCTTTTTGCACACAAAAAATTGGCGACATTATTCCAACATCAACAATTTTTGTTTTCAAGTTTTTTTTTGCACACAAAAGATTGGCGATGTTATTCCACCATCAACACTTTGTGTTTCAAGGGTGTTTTCTCAATCCTTTTTTCATGAAAAAAATTGGGTTTTAGCATAATTTGAAAAAATGTTGAAATTTGACCCTAAAAAAATAGTGCGTTCTGGAAGACACACTTTTCGTTTTTGGGCTTTTTTTTCATGTTCTTTTTTGAGTTTTTTTGGTCTAGATTTCCCGTTTTGAGGTAATAGTTCCTATTTGATGGGCAACTATGTTTATGGCACAACTCTGAATGAAATTGGTGATTTAGATCTCTTCTCTTGATATAAGTTTTCAACACCTTGTAGTCCTCAGGAGGCCCCCCTATAGATCTGCGAGAATAATATAGATGCTTTACATTTCTTTCATATTCTCATGAATGGTTTGTTTTACATATATTAATTGTTTATGCTTATCATAGATTAAAAACTCATTCTTTCCATAGATTAAATGTTTATGCTTTCTTAGATTAAAATGTTCATGATTCTATAGATTAAAGTTTGTAAGTTTTAGAACAAAATCTCCTTGTTTTCATAGGGTAAAATATCATGTTTTCTTAGATCAATAATCTTTATTTTTTATTTTATTATTATTATTATTTTTTAACATTAATCTCATTTCCAAAATCTTATTACTTTCATAGTTTATATTAAAGAATCTATTTTCCTTTTGAAGTTTCCAATTCATTTCAATTATGCATAAATATTGAAAGCTAATCTCCTAGCACATGTGGTGTAGTGTATTTCACAAACTCACATACCCAGATTGACATATAAATGCAAGTAATTTAACAATCAATTAAATTACCTAACATCAAGGTAATCATCCATGAGACAAAAGATATCAATGTACCCTACCAAAATTTCTGCACTCTTGGGACTATTGCTTCACATTGCCCCACCTCTCACATGGAGGTATGGCTGCATGTGATCCCTATACCCACTTGGCTCGAAATCCCCCCCCCACTTAAGTGGATGTCTCCACTCGACCTCCTCTTGCTTCTCAAATTGTGGATATTCCACAACTTGTTGAGGCTTCTTCTAAGGCTACATGTTGAGAGGTAATTTATGCTCCCTCTCAACCACGAAGTCTCTAACCCTTTCCTTGCTCCTCAAGGCTTTGCATGCATCTTTGACCTCAACTGCATACAGGTTCTTGACTCGCACACCGATATTTTTCACCCGTCTTATAGAAATGTGTCTAAGGAAAAAATTTCCTTTGTTAAATATCACATCATAGCCACGATCTTCCAATACCGAGACAAAAATACAATTCTTCTTCAGTCCTAGAACATACATTACACCTGTAAGGCTTAGAGGGGAGCCATACTCCCTCTGAAAGGTAACAGTACCGATGTCAATCGCGCTATACCTCCCATCATCTCCAAACTCTATGTTCTCCTTGATGTGTTTCTCCTCCAAGTCATTTAATAGATCTATATTTCCCATCATATGGAACGAGGCACCGATGTCGAGATACCACATGCTTCCCATCACAATGCTTTCCATGCATGCAATGAGAGTAAAATCAAGCTTAAATTGTGAAGCTATATCTTCACCTATTGCTACTATTGCAGGCTCCTTCTTGCTTGCCTTCCTTTGTGGACATTTCGTGCCATAGTGCCTGAATTCATGACAGTGAAAACACTTGATGTTGGAAAAGTAATTCTTTTTTCCCTCTTCTCCTTAGGAATTATTTTCCTTGGATTTATTTCCTTTGCTAAATAATGCAAATTCCCCTTCATTTTATTTGGAAGAGGTCCGGTCTCTGGTGTTAGGCTCTTAATCTCTTCTTGCACCAAGTCAGACCATAATATATCCCACTTTTGTGGCTTCTCCCTCTCATTTACCGAATCCTGGTAGCTGTGCTGACTCTTGGGAAGGCCTAAAAGTGCTAGGATCACCAGATCATCCTCAAAAACTATAACACCAATGCTTCCAAGCTCATTTCGACATTGGGTGAACTTTGTAAAGTACTTTGGTATCGTGTCACCCTCCTCCATCTTGATTTTTCTGAGCTTGTCCTTCAATTCTAGCTTTCTATGGTCACCGTTGTTCTGAAAAATATATGTTAATGAATTCCACATAGCATATGGAGTTTCCTTTCCATGTAGGTTTGAGAAAATATGATCTCAAACACCTTCCAATAGAATCCTTCTTGCCTTTGCTACATTCTTCTTCCACGCTGCCGGATCTTGAGCATCTGCTACTACAAGCTTAGGAATATCACTATCTATCAACTCCTTCAGCTCGTTGTCTTCTAACATTGCTTCCATCATGTCCTTCCAAGCTATGTAATTCAAACTACCCTCAAGTGCATATTCAAGTCTCAATCCAGAGAAAGACATCCAGATCTTGTTGCTAGTCCTGAAGAGTAGATGTGAAAATTAAACTCATATTCTTCTCTTCTATAGTGATTCTTGCTCCGATACCATGTAGAAAATCTAGGTAGATTTAAACTAATAATTGTAATATTCTAAAATAATATACTTGAATCTACTCTACCAATTGTGGAAACCAATTTAGATCGCAAAATCACAAAACATGAAAGAGAAATATTTTCAATCAAAAAGTACACAAGAATTTCCTGGGGAAAGCCTCAGCTAAAAACCCTGCTATATATATTTCATAAGTCAGAAAATATGAGAAGATTACAATTCTTTTCTCCAAGCTGAGAAACCTCTGCACTATCTCTATCTGTCTCACAAGCTTGGTTCAGTACATAACCAATTTTCTGCCCTGTAGGATCCCTATTTCCTTGTGATATTTCCTTATATAATTAGGCCCTATTAATTAGGGGAATTTCCAATCCATATTGTGAAATCCATTGGGGTCCTTCCTCTGACTACATGCACCACCCATACAATTTGGATGATTATACAACTGATAGTACACTTCCCTTGAACTCCAATTTCATTTGGCTCTTTCTCAAAACTGACATGCATGAGTTATTTATGAGTGAATCATAATTTATATTGTTGATAACTACATGTGGTTCAAGTCCAAGTTCCACTCTTTTACCTCTCACTTGTTCCTCCATTAGTTATAACTAGTTAAACTGATTTTAACTTAGATAAATTGAGTTAATTAATTACAACTCAAAATAAACTCAACTAGGGCTCCTATAATGTAGGAATTTCTCTAAATGCCTCCAATTTGACCCTCATATCGAATTAAATGAACCAAATAAGTATTCATAACTTATTTAACTCGTATAAGTTATCATTTCTCGTGGAATTAGAATTTCCTTCTAATTTAATTAAGGGACAATTAAATTAATATTTTTCTTGATGCCATTTTCAATATTTCTTGTTGTCATTTTCAACAGTGTTGAGATGGGAGTTTTCTAAACCTAGTTGTATATCTAGAAGAATTTTGAAACCTGAAATGGTGGGCATGCATGTTGAAGCAGACGAGGAACTAGTTGATG
The DNA here is from genome assembly GCA_034641835.2 of Pinus albicaulis. Lineage (NCBI taxonomy): Eukaryota > Viridiplantae > Streptophyta > Pinopsida > Pinales > Pinaceae > Pinus > Pinus albicaulis. The sequence continues at coordinate 644,839,213 of CM076581.1, read as the reverse complement.
AAAGAGAAGAATATGGGTCATCTTCATCTGCATCCAACCACTAGTAGAAAATGAGAAATTAGTGACTAGGTGACTAAAAAAGTTAGTCAATACACCCTTTCCAAGTAAAATACTACAAAAAATGAGCAATCTTAACTAAGACAACTAAAAAAAACTAAATAAATGAATAATTTAATCCCAAGTTAAAATATATGACTAGATAATATGTAATACATCTAAAAATGACTAATTTATTCTAGGAACAAAAATACAACTACCTAACAAGTAATAAAATTATACAAAGTAGTCATTTAATTGTGTATAGTAAAAAAATAAAAATCCTACTAACATAAACACAGTTCAATAGTAATCTTTCTCAACACAAACTCTGTATTTTTTGATATAATTTTTACCATCCCATCTTTCTATTAAATTCAAGACAACGATGGCTAAAGTTTTAACATTTATCCTTTAGAGTCAAAGTCACCTTTGTGACTTCTTAAAAATAAATTTCTCCCTTAATTATACCATGAAAATGTATTCGGATTCAACTTTATTCTTATACTTTGTATACTAGCTTACTGTAAGATTAGTCATACACATTTTCAGTGACATCATTATTTATAGGAGGTAGGCCTATGAAATGATTCACACTAGTTATATAAAACTACCAACCCATTCCTCCCCCTCGCCCCCCATTTTTTTTATGTATAAATGTTTACAAGTGCATATTGTTTAGTAAAACTATGGGGTTGATAAATATACATTTATCCCTTTTTAACATAGGGTGGAAAAACCATTGGGAGCATATAACATTTGTTTTATTAACCCCTTGCACATATTATTGGGTGCCTAACGATCATAGTGAATAGCCACTAATGTGGAACCTTCCACATATCGAATAATCCATGAGCCAATGCACCCTATCTGAGGAGATACAATGGATATTGTTTTTGAATGACCAAATGACTAGGATTGGTATTTTCTTCTGTTCAATTTTATTTCATTAGTTTTACTTCGGTCATCACCAATGTTTCATTTTATAGAGGCTTGAACCATACCTATATCAAGTGTTCTCTCAAATCTTGAGGCATTTTGTCTCTATATTTCTTACCTTTGCTTCGAAAATTTCTCCTCCATGCGGCCAAAATTACTAAATTTAAGAGGTAAGCCACTGCCCCCTTTCACTGCTTATCTTCAACAAGGTTTTCTTTTTCCCATTATTTTTTCTTCATTTCCTACTATAATGGATTATAACATGTATCATTTTCCTTTATCACAATGCCATTGAGATTTGACATCATTACAAGGTCATTGAGATTCGATATCACTATAACCCCTTATGTCTTGGCTTCTTTGCACTTTTTTTTTGGAGTTTTGGATTTTCGATGGAGGCTGAGGGTTTAATCCCACATTTTTCTCTCAGGTAAAATTCTTGGAATCTTCCCATATATTTGAATTTTAGGTTTTAATATTTCCATACTCTTATTTTAAATGTGTCACTTCATCACTCTTCCTTATATATTCAAGTGAAAAATGGACTCGTCTTTCTTTGGAGCTTTGTTATGTAGCTTACAAGTAACCTCTATTTATTTACTTTACTATAATCATTGATTTTTATTGGGATGAAAATCACCTCTCTGTGAAATGTATGTTCCCCATATCTATTCATTGTTGCAATGATACACTCTTCAATATTTCCTCTGTATGGATTTCTTCTTATCTGTTCTTTAGGTTATGGCCAGGACCAAACTTCGACCAGAGTTGGAATTTATCACCATAATGTTATTATTTGGGTCCTTCATTTTTTTTGATAATTAATTTTTTCATTTTGAATATCCAACCATCACTACTAGTCATGTTATAATTAATTACAGATTTAGAAAATCTTATACACTCCCTGAAAATTGCTCCTATAGTGATCTATCATCAATTACCAAAAAGGTATTAGTAGATTAGAAAAGAATATACTTGAGAAAAAAAAACACTTATTCTAGTAGAGAGTTCATTCCTGCTCAACTATTTGCAAAGTTCAATTAAAAACAAATTTTGTACAAAATTTGTAATGACAACAAATCTACAAACCTTCTCCCTCCAGAAGCTATAAAATACAACTGAACATTTCACTGTAAACTTTCTCCTTAAAATCCAACACTTTCATATAAAGTGGTAATTTCACATTAGTGCTATATCTAAAAGGAGGCTACATAGTTAGCCCAATTCCCTATCCCTCAGAAAGGAAGAATTACAAATATATATCCACACCATATAGTGTGGTTATAAGTTAGGTATTTATTTCATGAACCCAATTAGAACATGACATGAATGCATCATTTGGAAACAATATATCATCAATTTTAGTTTCTGGGGCCTGATTAGAACCTAAATCTTGGACGACTGAGGAACCCACTGTTGTGACTAGTATCAATTCTATCTGCAATTTATAAATGAGACAACTTCTAGCTAGAAATGAAGATGATGGAGATCTATTTAGCTCTTTTCTAATTGTTGCATCGTCTTTTATATGTGAGAGGTCAACCATGGAATGCTACAAATGCCCCACACCCACTATTGTAGACTCATTTCCACACCATTGGTTTAATTGGGAAATGTTATTGTTGAAATGTTGACTTTACACCTGTATGTGTCATGATGCTCATTCTCCATATTTTAAACATCTGTAAGGTTTCGTTCTTGTGCATTTCTTTTAGAAACCCGTATAGCCTCTATAGTTACTATAGCTACTGCAACTTTATGGATAGCCAAATATTCCTTTTGAAGTAGCCTTTCAGCCTTAACACGTTTCACCACAGCTTGTTAAACTGTAGCTTGTGTGGAATTTTTGGCCTCATGAACCCTCAGTGTAGAAATTTTAATACAATTATGTATTGCCTGGATTCTCTTGATCTAACAATTATATGCCACTATTAAATACAGAATCGCTTCTACAAAAATCTTTGTGGAAATTAAAAACACAATATCTAATTGCAAACAAATGAAGAAAGATCAATCACACATAACACATATGTTTTTACTGGGAAAGCGTAAAGCTAAAAACCCCACTATCATGTATTTTTTATATATCATGGATCATGAAACAATCTCATAAAAAAATATAATTGAAGATATCTCAGTACAATATACAATCGTCTCACACCATCATACAAAAAATTGGAAAGTACATGCGCCAATTTACTTCCTCCTGACAGCCTACCTCCACTGCGCAATCCCTGCTGATCACATTCCCTGAATGAATGAGATCCTTCTTGCCTTGACTACATAATCCTCATTGGCATCTCCAATGTGTGTGTGGTTGCATGAGTGCACCCACTAATGTCACAACTGATAGTCAAACTCTCCCTTTCACCTATCTCTCAACTGGGTCTCCACTGGATCTGACATGCATGTATTTAACAATAGTAAATATTTAGCTGAATGTGAGACCACTGCTTGTGAATTAATTAAATAATTAATTCACTGATCTCTCACTAGTGTATGTTCAATTACAACTAGCACAACTGAGTCTAACTCACTTAACTAAGTTAAACTGCTTTACAACTAACATAACTACACATACAACTCTGTTACAACTTCAAATCACTCAGTTACAACTAAGTCCACTTGCATATCCCACCAACCAACCACTCAACTCAAAATCAAGTTAGCTAACTGATTTTCCACTTCAGTTAAATATTTCCAAGTGATCATTGAGAATAGATTAATGTTTATTGTCCAATTATTATTAAGAGATAATAATAATCAACATGCATTCTATATTTAGATATGTGATCTATAAATAGACTTCACACATGCATCTAAAAATAGAACTTCATCTATATATATAATTTTCTCACCATTCTAAAAATATACTCCCGCTATAAATAAAATTTTCTCACCATTCTAAAAATAGAATTACACCTAAAAATAGCCCGAGGCTTAATCCTAGTGTAGGTGCTTAATTTTCACTAGGATCATCATCTTGTTGAATCTCAACACTCCCTCTCAAGAAGAAAGGGATTATCCTTCACCCCGATCCTATCTCTATGGTTTTCAAATTTACTCCTGGTGAGCATCTTTGTCAGAATATATGCATCCTGATCTTCCGTACAAATGTATTGAAGCAACATGATCTTCTGTTGCACACAATCTCTGATACAATGATACCAGATATCTATATGCTTAGATATATCATGAAACACAGGATTAATCGAGAGTTTAATGCAACTCTGATTATCACAAAGGATCACTGTAGGATATAAATGAGAACCAAACAAACCAACCAGGATCTTTATCATCCAGATAGCCTCACATGCAGCTTGACTTGCTGCCATGTATTCCACTTCCACTGAACTGAGTGCCATGGATCTCTGTACCCTACTGTACCAAGAAAAAACTGTAGATTTGATAATGAAGACCCCTACTAATGTGCTCTTTTTGTCCATTGGGATGCTTGCCCAATATGCATCCGTGAAGCCATGCAACTTCACCTCATTCGTCTGTTTGTACCATAAGCCATACTCAGATATGCCCCTCAGGTATCTTAGGACATGCTTGCCCACCTTCCAAAAGAGCTAGTAGGCTTAACCATCGCTTGACTAAGCTGGTTCACCGCATAACATATGTTCGGTATTGTATTCAATAAATACATTAGCAAACCCACTAACTATCAATAGACAGTAGCATCCGCTACCTCTCCAGATGTAGTGTCCTCTTTCCTTCAATTTCTTGGAAGAGCAGTATCCATGGGTTTGCAACACTCCATGTGAAACTTACCAGTATCTCCCTTACATACTTTCCTTGAGACACAAAAAGTTCACCATCTCACTGCCATATTTCTAATCCAAGTAAATAATGAAGTAGGCCCATATCCTTTATATCGAACTCCTTTGCAAGGTCCTCCTTGCATGAGTGTATCATCTGCTCATCACCAGTCAGTATTAAATCATCAACATAAAGAAAAATGATTAAAATCTTACCCTCCACAAAAATTTGGTATAGGTTTGCATCCGCCTCACTCTTGGTGAAGCCAAGTCTAGTGAAATAGCTGTTTATCCAAGTGTACCAAGCACGGGGTGCTTGCTTGAGCCCATACAACTCTCTTTTGAGTATGCACACATGCGACTCCCTGTTGAAGATCTCAAATCCTTAAGGCTGTTCAATGTACACTTCTTCCTAAATGATCCCATTAAGGAATCGTCTTCACATCCATCTGATGGATGTGCCAACCCATCTGCGCCAAGAGAGCAAGGATGGTCCTTATGGAATAATACCATGCAACATGTGCAAAGGTTTCTTTATAATCTATCCCCTCGATCTGTGAGAAGCCCTGGGCCACAAATCTGGCCTTGTATTTCTCAACACTTCCATCAAAAGCTTGCTTTACCTTGTAGATCCATCCTAAACCTACCACTGATTTATCAATCGGCCTTGGAAAAATTTCCCAAGCACTGTTTCTAACAATGGAGTCATAATCCACCATTGCATCTACCCATGTGGGCTCCTGCACTCCTTCCTAAAAGGAATATGGCTCAATCACAATACATTTTCTCATGAGAGTGATGTATTCAGTGAATTGGTCAGGATACTTTCTTTGTCTGCGCTGTGAATTAGGGACTCCTACAGTCTGTGCAGCATCAAGTTTCGACCTCTTAGCTTCTGTGGTATGCCTTATGCCAGTTCTGATGTTTGGCTCTGCGTGAGTGGACTCCTCCACTTCATGAACCTCCTCCTGTGGCTGATCCACATCTAGAGACTCATATTTGGGAACCAAAAGTTCCTTCTCTGCATGTAAGTCTAGCTCCCTCTCAAGCGAAAACTTCATGGATTTCTCCTCATTGAATTTTATATCCCATCGCACCATAGTCATTCGAATATTTGGAAAATACAGACGATAATTATGGGGTGTTTCTATGTACCCCACAAAAATACCAAATTCAGCAGTCGGCTCCAGCTTCTTCCTGGCATTCTTGGTCACATGCACATAAACAGATGAGCCAAAAATCATAAAGTGAGAAACATCCGGTTTCTTACTAGTAAAAGATTATTCAGGTGTACTCATGCCAAGTACTCTATGAGGACAACGATTTTGCACATAAACCAAAATGTTGCATGCTTCCACCCACAAATGAATTGGTAGGCCCTAAACATGCAACATTTCTCGTGCTATACCCACGATAATTCTGTTCTTCCTCTCCACGACCCCATTTTGTTGTGGGTTATGAGGCACTATGAGTTCTCATCGAATTCCTTCTTTACTACATAAGTCTTTGAATTCGTTTGAGATGTATTCTCCACCATTATTGCTCCTCAGAGCCTTCACTTGCTTCCTCGAATATTTCTCCACTAATGCCTTAAACTCACATAAATTTGAGCATGTTTGATCCTTCTTCTACGTGAATAATATCTAGCATTTACGAGAAAATTCATAAACAAAAATAACATAATACCTGTGTTTTGTTATTGAAGAAACTGAGAATGGTCCGCACACGTCTGTGTGAACTCTCTCTAGGATCACCGAAGCACGGTTCTCCTTTTCATGAAAGGTGTACTTTACATACTTCCCCATGGTGCAACCCTTGCACCGATCTAACTGAGAAAGTGTTCCCATTGGAAGTCCAGTAGATATTTGCTGCATGACTTTCAAGGCTCCATGATGAAGATGGACCAATCGCTTGTGTCATAGTTCGCCCTCATCCCGGCTCACCACTTTTTTTTCCTTTCCCATCATGGTAGCGCAACCGTCTACCTCCAACTTGTAGAGATTCCTAACTCGAATCCCTATCATCTTGGCTTGACCTGTTGTTTTATGTCTCAGGAAAGCTTTTCCATCACTGAAAACAACATCATAATCTCTGTCCTCCAACGTCGCGAATAAGACCGAGTTTTCCTTCAGACCTGGAAGATGCATAACATCTTTCAATTGAAATGGTTTACCTGATTCCCTCTCAAACGTAATGGTACCAATATCTGTCGCACTGTATCATCCATCGTCACCCATCTCTATATGCATTTGGAGATCTTTCTCCTCCAAGTCACTGAAAATATCCTTATCTCCCATCATGTGGAAGGAAGCACCATTATCAAGATATCACACCGATCCTGTAATATTCCCAAATAGGGATGCAACAATAATTGAACAAAAATTTGGAATAGAAATGATAAATAACTCATAAAATGTGTTTTAAACACAGAGCCATCAATTACATCTACAGCAGCAAGAAATCTGGTCCATTATATCAGCCAAAAGTGGGGAAAAGCAGTTATTTATGCCCTAAAAACGTTATTTTCAGATATTTTCATGATAGTAGGGAAAAATAACACTGGAATACCTTAAAATATGTAATTTGGGACTCACACCTAGAAAATATCCAAAAAAAATCACTCTTTCTTAGTTAAATAGATCTCCCGGTCCCGGTATGGCTTAAAAACACTGAAATCCCATGACTTGACTAAATAGAACGTTTTTGAAGCATGAAAATCGTATTTTAAAGAGGATTTATGATAAAATATGATGAAAAAATCAGATATGGAGTTTTATTGCTCAGAACATGAAGAAAAATGGAAGACTTTGATGAAGAAACCCTCAAGAATGAGGTGCTACAACACATAGAATTGATTGCAAAGGCTTGACAGAATTATTTTATTGAGTGTAATGTAGTAGTAGATAACAACTTATATCTAGAGAAAAATAATTCATGAACAATCAAATCTATGACAGATCCATACACTATAATGTCTCTACTTTACATTCCCCTTGGGGATTTCAGAAATCATGAAGCACATGGAGTAGATCTGAGATTCTATGCAGCAGATATGTAGATCTATTCAAAATTTTTGAAGCATATATAGGAGTATTCAGATCATATCTAAATATGACATGGATAATAGCAGAAATCCATGGATCACTACAGTGAAGGGCAGATCCCCAACACTAGAGATCACTCCTGAAACTTTGCCAAAACACCCTACAACTTTCCTCTTTGTAGAAAATGTAGTAATGGAAGAGGGACTATGTTGTAGGCTTGATGAATAGTTTGTACTGATGCCAAGATGTAGATCTGAAGCTCAAATGATGTAGAACACTCTTGCCAATGGGATAGAAGCCTCTCCCACTGAAAAGGGGTACTAGATTGGCCTAGATCTGAGTAGATCTAGCCTCCACTTGCTACAGCTTACAAAGAAAACCAAGCCCTCAACAGGATTTGAGTTTTAGTTGGAAGTAGAAGCTTGGCCTTAAGCCTGATAGTGGTCAAGAAGTACAAGTCTCTTCCAAGAGCTACTCAAGGAAAGAGAAGGATTCCTAAATAGGAGATCCTTGTGCTAAACAACACTATTCTCTGCTAAAAAGCCAAGAGAATGAGAAATGTATAAATAGAAATATTCTTTAGAAATAATATGGTCTTCAACAACCCTTCTCTTGTTGCACTCCTCTTCCTTTTATAAAAATGAGATCTTGCAAAACCCTAAACCATCTCAATGATTTAGCTCTTTCACATGTGTGGCCTCCATCTAAAATTGCGTTGTGCATCTAGGAGGTTCATTGAATCTTGACAACGCTGTTGATTTGGTCCTATTGACCCAGTCAAAATTCTCAACCCCTTTCACACATAAGGGTGTTTTATTGAAGTAGCCCAGATTTAGCCTTGTTCACATGGGGCATTGATTTATTCACTGATTTTAGGAGTTCTTATGTTCCTCCCTTTTACATTTATTGATGAACAGAAAAGTAAATCAAAATTTAATATTCCAATTAGCTTGAGGCTAATTGGGAATATTACAGTCCTCCCCTCCAAAATGTTTCTTGTCCTCAAGCAAATCACAAGGACTTTGCAAAATCTCCAATGGATTTGTCTCCTCCCAAGAATACAAGTTTTCCTTCGGTCAATAACCCAAATAGTTGTCATCATGAAGAAGTGGGAGATACATAGAAAGAAACATATGCAGTCTATTGGTCTTCTCAAGGTATGAGAGATGATAAATGGTGGGTGATTCATCCCCCATGAGACACTCCAATCTCCATGCTATCATCCAAACAAAGTGAGCCATCGTAAGTAGCTCATGGAAACAATCACCAGTCCCCTCCTTATGCGATGTATAGGGGCTACATGGCTAGAAATGAGAGGCAATAATGTTCAACTTACGTTGTCTCTCCCTCCATTTCTGATAAATGTGGAACTGTTGATCCTGGGCTGCAATAATATAGTCCTCATGAAGCCAAAAGACACTTGGAACCTCATGATTCCCTTCATTGATTGAAGGGACCCTTCTTGCCCAATCTTCCATGCATATAGTGAATAAAGTGCCATCACCATATGTGCTCCAAAAGAAACATGGACTAAGTGTCATATCATGTATTGGATGGTGACAATAGTCCCTCCATTGAGACCAACGTTGTTCTTCTTCTTGCTACCTCAAAACATAGTACAATAAGTGGCCATCCCACCACCTTCTTGCTGCCATAAGATTCTCCAAAGCTTGAAAATAATAGAGGATAAGAGGTGTTAGCTGAATGTGAGAGAATTTTCCCAAAATCTTGTCAAAAATCATATGGGTTCTTACATAACACATATCTTGTCAAAAATATTCCCATGTGAGAGACTTTTCCCAAATACATAAGTCAATCATATGGCTTCCTACATAAGGAAACAAAAGACATAGTGTAGCAGCCATACAATGTTCCATCCTCTTCTTGAAGTATGCATAAGTATGGGAAGTTTCATTCCTAATGGACACATCCAACCCATGTGACATTCCTCCCATCATGTTCCCAACAAAGATCATAGCATCATTATCATCATGATACAAACAAGCTCTCTTACGCCCCCTCATGTGAGAGTTACATTTTCTCCCAAGTACATACATGATCATGAGATACATTCCAAACAAAAATACATGTAAATACATGAGATACATCCCAAACAAAAGTAAATACATGGACATGAGATTTAACATGTGATTTCCAAACTCTCTTCTTGTCAACCAAAGCAACCATGCCTTCTTCTTATGCATCCTCCCATTGACACAAAAGGCATGAGACAAGAAATAATGAATCTTTGGGGAGTACCCACACTCACCCAAGAGAAATTAGCGCAATGCATCTCCTGCCTGCCTCAGATATAGATGTGGTAAGTGGTTTTCCCACCACTTACTTGCTGCCCATAACATATCTCCATGGTTGAAAGTGGAAGATATATTTGGTGCCTTAGGAAAGCACCCATCATGCTGCAAAATATCCCTTTGTTCACCAAGGGAGTGGCCATATTCAGCAATATTTTTGGCCCAAAGTTGGCCATGAAGTTTATAAGGTATAACACTCCTCTTAGGAGTCATGTCTTGCATATACATAGTAAAATAATGCATACAATCAGAAAGTAAAACATGATTTACATAAGTATTCTCTTCACCAATAGTTCTCCTTATACAAGTGGAGTGGTGTGTGGATCTTTCTCCTCCTTCCAAGGTAGGAAGAGTTGGCTGAAATAACTCTATCTTAGAGTCTTGTTGTTGCTCAAACTCCACAAGGTTCATGCACCTTTGACAATGTTGATATATTTATTTTTCAAAGCCCTCCCAATAATAGCTCCTCAAGATGATGTTGTTGAGCTTCATAGAATATGTGTGGCTGAAAGAGAACTTCTATTTGTGGCTAAAAGAGAACTCTTCATAGGCTCCTTGTAGTAACTTCTCCTTGAGCTTGGAGGCTCTAGATAAGAATATCCTACCATGATCATAGATGACTCAATCTTGGACTAAATAACCCTCATATAGTAGCTGGTCATTAAGAATCATGCATGTGTGAAGATCCTTGGAATATTCCACCAACAGTTGTGATTTCCAATATGCATCAAATCTCCCCAACTATGACAATGCTGTAGAAATCTGATCTGAAGCTTCTGTCATATCATGGTCCTCCTCTTTGACATGCTTAATGCCAAAGTCATGTGTGGGAGTAAAGTTACTCCATCTTTGCTGCCTCTCTTGCAGCTAATCTTGTGCAAGACAAGATTGAAGAATAGGAAGATCAATCTTCTTTTGAAAGATATCTCTCTTCCAAAATCTCCATAGTTTAGCCCATGCACACAAGAGTGTTGGTACCCTCTTTCTCTCTTCAGAAATATCCTTTGTATGGAGGGATATCATTTTCTGCCCCAAGTCTATGGAGTGGCCATTTGAAATCATGCTAATGTCATCATGGATCTCTGAATTATTCTTTACCAACGTAAATAGATGAGTGAGAAATAGAAAAGTCAATTTCAGAAAATTGTTCAGCTCTCCTTGGAATCCATCAATAGATCTTAGTGTTGTGGTAGCTCCCCTCAAGGCTCCCTCCTTAGCCAAATTTGTCACCGATGCACAAAGTTGAGAGAACACTTTATTTTTCTTCTCATCAGGGGGTCTCCCTGGTGGAATGCCTCCATGTAAAGAGACATCTAGATTTGAAGTAGACTATATGGGTGGTTGGACTGATGTGTCCCTTCCCTTGCTGCATAGTTCAGTCTCCTTCTCATGAATAGAAACCCATAGAAACAAACAAGGGTGCATTCTCCTCATCATAGGATGTTGATCCATCCTTCCTCCTCTTGCTTGGAGTAAGTTATCATTGCCCAATAATGCTGTCACATAATGCTCCTTGGAAATCACTTGCAAAGATACATAAGCTCTTTCCCTTGAAACAATAACTTCATCTCCATCTCCATGTGGTAATGGGTCTTATTTTGAAGTGATAATGTTGCTAATTTCTTCTTGTTCTTCCTTCTCATCAATATTTGAGAACACCTCATTATCAAAAAGAGACCTTGGATCTTGGTCTTCTTTTGAAAGAGGAATCTCCATGACTTCTTTTTGAGAAGAAATCTCTTCATGCAATGGGATCTTGCCCTTGGAAAGGTATCAAACAAGTTTTAATCCCCTTCAACATAAATATGAAGTGGATTTTGCATAATAGATATTTCCAAATCATGCAATGGTTTTGCATGCTCATGCTTTGCTAGTTTTTTCAAAGAAGTTTTAGCTTGTTTCTCATCAAATCTCTTCACCATTCTCCTAGTGAACTTAGCATAAGTAGATATATTTTCATTCTTCAATGAAAAGGATTCAAAAACCACCAAGCATAAGATTTACCTTTAAGATGCAGCACTGCTACCTTAAGGGCTTATTTTTCTGAAACTTGATGTAGATCCAAATATGAGTCTAGCTGATCTATCCATTTTTCGGCAGTGTATGTGGAGGATCCATCAAAGTTAGGTAAAAAGAATCTACCTCTTCTTATTCTATTTATGGATCTTCTCTCCTCCTTGAGCTGGAAGAATTCTTGGAAGCTCAAGTACTCCTTGATTTTCCAAGATTTAGATTCATAATCTTGAAGATAATCACTCAAAGTCTCCTCCTTTGGTGCATCTTCTTCCCTCATTTCTCTTGCAGTAGATCTAGGCATAGAATAACGCTATAGATCTGATGTAGCTGGGTGCTTGCACATATAAGATGAATAACTGGGGTTTTATTCATGTAAATATTTTCTTGAGGGACCTTCATGTCTTGCCCTCTTTATTTATTTGATTTCTCCTCTAAGCTCATGCAGAGTTTGGAACATAGTTTTTGAGAAATATTTCCCTTTCTTTCTTCCAAATAAAGGGTTTTGACCCTTTTATTTTGTGTCTTCAATGTAATCAATCTTCTTCTTCTGTCTCTTCTCTCCTTGAAAAGACATATTGGCTTGAAGCTCACAGGTTGAGCCAAAGTTCATGCTTCGATACCACTGTAATATTCCCAAATAGGGATGCAACAATAATTGAACACAAATATGGAATAGAAATGATAAATAACTCATAAAATGTGTTTTAAACACATATCCATCAATTAAATTTACAACAACAATAAATCTGGTCCATTATATCAGCCAAAAGTGGGGAAAAGCAGTTATTTATGCCCTAAAAATGTTATTTTCAGATATTTGCATGATAATAGGGAAAAATAACATTGGGATCCCTTAGAATATGTAATTTTGGACTCATATTCAGAAAATATCCAAAAACAAATCACTTTTTCTTAGTTAAACATATCTCCCAGTCTCGGTATGGCTTAAAAACACTGAAATCCCATGACATGAATAAACATAACGTTTATGAAGCATGCACAACGTCTTTTAAAGAGGATTTCTGATAAAATATGATGCAAACATTATATCTAGAGTTTTATTGCTTAGAACACGAAGAAAAATGGAAGACTTTGAGGAAGAAACCCTCAAGAATGAGGTGCTACAACACATAAAATTGACTGCAAAGGCTTGACAACATTATTTTATTGAGTGTACTGTAGCAGTATATTAAAACTTATATCTAGAGCAAAATAATGCATGAAAAATCAGATATATGATAGATCCATACACTATAATGTCTCTACTTTACATTCCCCTTGGGGATTTCAGCAAATCATGGAGTACATGGAGTAGATTTGAGATTATATGCAGTAGATCTACAGATCTATTCAGAATTTCTGAAGAATATATAGGAGTATTCAGATGATATATGAATATGACATGGATAATAACATAAATCCATGGATCACCACAGTGAAGGGCAGATCCCCAACACTAGAGATCACTCCTCAAACTTTGCCAAAACACCCTACAACTTTCCTCTTTGCAGACAACACAATACTGGAAGAAGGACTGCGCTGTAGGCTTGATGAATAGTTTGGCCTGATACCAAGATGTATATCTGAAGCTCAAATGATCCAGAACACTCTTGCCAATGGGATAGAAGCCTCTCCCACTGAAAAAGGGTACTAGATTGGCCTAGATTTGAGTAGATCTAGCCTCCACATGCTGCAGCTTACAAAGACAACCAAACCCTCAATAGGATTTGAGTTGTAGTTGGAATTAGAAGCTTGGCCTTACGCCTGATAGTGGTCAAGAAGTACAAGTCTCTCCAAGAGCTACTCAAGGAAAGAGAAGGATTCCTAAATAGGAGATCCTTGTGCTAAACAACATTATTCTCTACTAAATAGCCAAGAGAATGAGAAATGTCTAAACAGACATATTATTTAGAAATAATATGGTCTTCAACAACCCTTCTCTTGTTTTCCTCCTCTTCCTTTTATAAAAATGAGATCTTGAAAAACCCTAAACCATCTCAATGATTTAGCTCCTTTCACATGTGTGGCCTCCATATAAAACTGCGCTGTGCATCTAGGAGGTTCATTGAATCTGGACAACGCTATTGATTTGGTCTTATTAACCCAGTCAAAAGTATCAACCCCTTTCACACATAAGGGTGTTTTATTGAAGTAGCCCAGATTTAGCCTTGTTCACATGGGGCATTGATTTATTCACTGATTTTAGGAGTTTTTATGTTCCTCCCTTTTACATTTATTCATGAACAGAAAAGTAAATCAAAATTTAATATTCCAATTAGCTTGAGGCTAATTGGGAATATTACAGATCCCATTGCGCTTGAAACCAAGAATGCGATGAAAGAGAAATAAAGTTCAAATTGTGAGGCAAGTGCCTCACCAACTGCAGCTCCAGTAACCTTCTTATTCTTCTTCTTCTCCGAGCAGATAGTGGTGAGATGCCCATGTTCGTGATAGTGAAAACACTCCACCTTAGACAGAGTCTTGATAACTGTGCCAACTCTTAGAAATTCCCAAGAGAGCCAAGCTCACCAAATCATCATTAGCAATAATGATTCCCACACTCCCCAGTTCATTTCGACATTGGACAAAATTTGTGAGATACTTTGGAATATTGTCGCCCTTTTCCATCTTGATATTTTTGAGTTTATCCTTCAGCGCTAATTTTCTATCGTCACTGTTGCTTTGGAAAAGATTCATCAAAGCCTTTCACATAGCATATGGAGTGGCTTTCCCATGAAGGCTTGAGACAATATGTTATTTTACACCTTCCAACACAATCCTTCTCATCTTCGCTACTTTATTTTTCCATGCGTCAAGTAATGCAGCATTCGTCGAAGTGGGCTTAGGAACAACACTGTCAATGAATTCCTTCAAGAAATTATCTTCAAGCACCTCCTCCATCCTATCCTTCTAGGAAATGTAGTTTGAGCTGCCCTAGAGTGCATACTCTAGCCGCAAGCCATTGAAATCCATTTCGATGTTTACTCAACTATCGCACCAAGAAATTCTTGCAGCAAATTCGAATTTTTTCCACCAAGAAACTCAGTTACCGCTTCAAAATTACAATCTTCTTTGCTCCGATACCCTGTAAAATTTTTAACACAATTATGTTTTGCCTAGATTCTCCTAATATAACAATTATATGCCACTGTTAAATACATAATCACTTCTACAAAAATCTTTTCGGAAATTTAAACATGATCGCCAATTGCAAACACATGAAGAAAGATTAATCACACAGAACACAATTTTTTTTTATCAGGAAAGCATAAAAGCTAAAAGCCCCACTATCATATATTACGTATATATCATGGATCATGAAAAAATTTCATAAAAAAATCTAATCCAAGAGCTCTCAGTACAATATACAATCATCTCACACTGTCATACAAAAAATTGGAAAGTACATGCGCCATTTTACTTCCTCCTGACAGCCTGCCTCCACTGTGCAATTCCTACTGATCACATTCCCTGAATGAATGAGATCCTTCTTTCCTTGACTACGTAATCCTCATTGGCATCTCCAATGTGTGTGTGGTTGCATGAGTGCATCCACTAATGTCACAACTGATAGTCAAACTCTCCCTTTCACCTATCTCTCAAATGGGTCTCCACTAGATCTGACATGCATGTATTTAACAATAGTAAATATTTAGTTGAATGTGAGACCACTGCTTGTGAATTAATTAAATAATTAATTCACTGATCTCTCACTAGTGTATGTTTAGTTACAACTAGCACAACTGAGTTTAACTCACTTAACTGAGTTAAACTACTTTACAACTCACATAACTACACATCCAACTTTGTTACAACTTCAAATCACACAGTTACAACTATTTCCACTTGCATGTCCCACCAGCCAACCACTCAACTCGAAATCCACTTAGCTAACTGATTTTCCACTTCAGTTAACTATTTCAAGTGCTCATTGAGAATAGTTTAATGTTTATTGTCCAATTATTATTAAGAGATAATAATAATCGACATACATTCTATATTTATACATGAGATCTATAAGTAGTCTTCGCACATGCATCTAAAAATAGAACTTCATCTATATATAGAATTTTCTCAGTATTCTAAAAATAGAATCCCGCTATAAATAGAATTTTCTCATCATTCTAAAAATAGACTTACACCTAAAAATAGCCCGAGGCTCAATCCTAGTGTAGGTGCTTAATTTTCACTAGGATCATCATCTTGCTAAATCTCTACACTCAGTTATGCATCAAAATCAGAATTTTGATAAGAATGCCTTGAATTCACACTTGGAAAGTTATGCGTGGAGAAGGTTCAAGAATCAATCCATTGATCAAGGGAAGTTGTTTTGAAAGAATGAAACATATATTTATTTCTATGGTCCATGTTACAAGTTGATACTCTATTCCTTTGTGTGTCATTAGAAGGCACACATATTTTTATCCTCTTTGATTTCCTTTGACTAAGATTCATCTTTTGCTTTTGCTGGGAGGTTATTTTCATCTCAATTCTGAAATCCATAGAATATAACTATGTGGTTGTTTCTAATGAAGCTGCAGTGATGCTTCCAAGTTGAGAATGAATGTCAATGTGTGGAGGACTAGAGCTATACACATAACCCAAGGCATCCGAATAATTATCCCCTCCAATTCTCATTCCACCCTGCTTCCTGGTAGTTGGAAAAATGCCACTCTCTGCATCTCTTAGAGTAATTTTCTTTCTTTCTTTGAATTTCCTTTGAGGTATTTATTTTTGTGTCTTGTTTGGAATTTTACAACTCTATAGGTTTTATAAAAATTGCAAACAACAATGGCCTTTATAGCATTAACTGTTGCTTGTTTAATGCTAGTGAATTATTTAATTCACTGAGATGTGACTCACATTCATTTGTTTGTTATTGGTAATTATCCAAAGATGCAGGCTGAAAAAGTTAAACCAAAGCCATCCCTTTGCTCCACCGAGTCTCCTCTTTCCAATTTCATGAATGAAATTCACTACTTACATAGGTGAAATATCCCAACAAAATTTATATACTTCATCACTATTCAATAGCTCACATATCTGTGTGAAGGAAACCTTCTCCAATAACTCCATAATTCTGTCAAATGTTTTTCCAATATTTGACTTGGTTAGCAACCTTCATCACCAACCCTCATACTATTTAAGTCACCAAGATACTCCTCATCCTCACTTTCCATGTCATGCATGACATGAGAAGTGGCCAATGCCATTTCAACTTCACTCTCCAATTATCAGATATACCTTGAAGTAGGTGGAAAAAATTAGAATGAGAATCATAATTCTCTAACTTGCGAAATCTAGGTATTGGTATGTTCCTCATTCAGGAAGCTTACAAATTTTGATTGTGGAATTCTTCATGCAATTATTTGAATAGAGCCTATTTCTTCCTATTAAGAAACTCCAAGATCTAATCCTTCCCACCTCTCCATATCATATAATGGGTGTGACAATTTATTGTGGTTGATTTAAGAATTTGTTGTGGTTTACATGTATATTTTGTAAATCTAGATAGTTTGACAGTAAGCAACCACTCATTATGATATGAAATCTGAAGCACAACTTGGGCACCACATTCTCTCCACCCTCTTTCAACTTCCACAACTAGTATATTTGAACTAAAAAATACGATATCTAAGTACATTCTTAGATGTGAATAATTATCATATTTATTCTACTTTTTTTCTTCCTTACTTTTCCTTGAAGGACACCCCTATCTCATATGAACTTTTTCTTTGAAAGAAATATCATCAGATTTATCACCCAAGATCATATTTGAAAACTCACTGTGATTCTTTCTAGGTTCTTTGACACCATTTTAAACATTTTGAGGCTTGTGGTCTTGCCACAACTATGACTGAGATGTTGTGTGATTCCTATCCTGATCCCAAAAGTTACTATGAGTTGTGAATAACTCAACATAAACAACTAGCTTGTCTTGCTTTGTATATGGCTTAATTGTGTAGATTCAACACAAACAATGACAAATTTACATGTAACAACTTCCTCCCCACCATCCATAGTGGCGTGATAACCATTCACTTCAAACTTAATTACTAGTGAATTCAATACCTGACTAGAACGAGGCCTTGAACTCCTGGAAAATAACCATGATCCTCTATTGATCAAGAATCTCCAAACTTTAAGGCCATTTGGATGCATAAAATGATCATGACTATCTTACTTTCCTGGAAGACCTGTGGCATTTACCGTCACAATAAGCTCAAAATATGATGATCGTGGCAATGACATTACACTGCCATTGACAGTGATTATAGGGGAAGGATCAACATCTACCTTTGAAAGCTTAGCATTTAGGAATCTACAAGCACTAGAATCTACAATATGCATCCATTGGACACCATTTCAACAACTTGAACATTTTTCATTGATGATACTTCCGTACTGGATGCATCACAATTACCCGTGTTCGAAAAGTCAAGCATCTCCCTTTTGTCTAGGCTAGATGATTATGATCCAAAATTTTGTAAGCTAGTCAAGTCAAAGGGTTTCCCCAACATCTTTAAATGGAAGCCAAGGAAAAAACTAGGTGCAATTACAAATGTCAGCAAAAAATATGGAATGGCTAGACCACTCTCAAAATTAACACTACAACCATTCCTTTTGCAATTAGGAGATTCAAATTTAAAAAGATTTAGTTTTTTAGAATTTTTTGTAAAAGAAAACCTATAATCCATATCATTAAAACTCTCTTGTTGCAAATCATTTAAAATTATTTTCCTTGGATGAGATAGAGGAACAAACATACTAGAATCATCTGTAAATATAAATAAATCCTTTAAAGCCATGTTCCCAGACATTTGAACATTACAAATTCTAAAGAAGCATATATTTTTATTATTTCAACTTGGAAAAGGGGACTTTTTCTGGAGGACGCCGAGAAATTTCAGCATGTTCTTGAGATCTTTCAAATTTGCTCTTAAATTCACCTAAAAGTTGTAAAAAAGAAAGCTAAGGGTCTTGCTGAAACCTTGAGAGGATGAAATTTGAACAATTATTGAACTGGTACTTGCACATCAACAAACTTCATTGATCCTAAGAACATGAAAGACAATTTATTTTACAATGGATTAAAAATTGAGACCATAACCTTGTTTAAACCACTGAAAACTTCCCAACTTTAATGCCAAATTCATGGCCCTTAAGCATGATAATCTTCATTGTATAAGTAAAGCCCTTTTTATCCCTCCCTAATACTAATTATTATTATGCAAAGAATAGTAAAGACACACATATTCCTATTCTAAGGTTGTTAGGTCCCTATATTACTAGTATAGTCCCTTATTGTTGTTAGTGTAACCCCCTTATTGTTATTATTGTACCCTTGTAACCCCCATATTGTTATTATTGTGCCCTTAGATTATTATTTTTAGGTTGGCTAGGATTACATTGTGGCCCCACTAGGATTACATTGTGGCCCCACTAGGATTACATTGTGGCCCCATGGACTCCTATATATAGAAAGGAGGTTTTGTAATTTGAATCATCCAAGAATTGTTCATTCATGTAATGTATTGGAGGTTTCCCCCTTGAAGTGGCTTATTTCTAAGGCATTGATATCTCTTTTCTTCTATTTTTGGAGCTGGTTTCACAACATTTGGTATCAGAGCTTTGAGATTCTAGGGTTTCACTGCTCCAAACAGGTCATCGTGGAGGATTCATTATAAATTTTTTTCTATGAAGGTCCAGAATCTGAAATTTTTAGAGTGCAAAGCCAAGATCCTGAGGAACATCATCACAAAATTTTAGAGATTGGTTCGAAATATTTTGAGAGATATGATCTGTGCAATTTAGATCATTTTGCAGGCTCCTGAATTTAACCTAAACATGTCATCGTGGTATTTTTGTAATAAATTCTTTTCTACAAAGGTTCAAAAGCTAAAATGTTTAGAGTGCCAAGCCGCAACCCTGAGAAACATCTTAAAAAAATTTCAGATATTGGTTCGCAATATTTTCGGAGATATGATCTGTGGAAGTTAGGGCTTTTTGAGGCTTTTGAATTTCATCTCAAAGAGGTGATCGTGGGAAAATATTCATAGCTCTCTCTCTGAGCATCGGATTGGAATTCTGTAAAAAGTGACCACAAGCACACGAAATCTAGTTTTTAGTCTATCAATTTCAGAGCTAAAGGAGGAAACAGTGACACGTGGCAAGTCGTACAAGTTCTCTCTACTGAACTAGTCAAAAATTGGGCCATTGTGGGAGATTGGACATAAATTTTCCTTGAAGAATCCAAATCAGATCAGACCTATGGAATTTGAAAGAAGCTTCAGAGGGCTAATACAGGATTGAATTTTAGATATTTATAGAGATAATTAAATTTCAATATCGAGCTCCTCAAAAGAAAGTAAAAGGTGTGTATTTTGTTTTTTCGAATTGCATAAGTCTTGTTTGAAGAATCAAGTTGAATTGATTCCAAGAGCGTATTGTAGAATAGATATCAGTATTGGATTCTAAAATGGCCCCTAAAAATAATTCAACACCCATTAAGCCTTTATAAAGCTCTACTATGACTCATGAAGACGAAGAATGACAACATGACATATCAAAATTACAAGAGCAAGTGCAACAAATTTCACTCTCGCAAAGAGCAACAAAAAATGACATAGAACTTTTGAAGAAAGGTGTGGAAACTAAGATGGATGGTTTGAAGAAAGGCGTGGAATCTAGGATGGATGGTTTGAAGAATGGCATGGAATCGAAGATAGATGGCATGGAAGCTGGCATGGAATCTATGATGGATGACATGGAAGCTAAGATTGATGAGAAAATGGAAAACATGAAGAATGATCTAAAAGAAGACATGGAAGTTTTGACAAAGTTGATATAAGAAATGTTTCCTAATGGTGAAAAGATAGTAGAGGAAACTCATGATGAGAACAAAATAAATGTTAATCGTGATTTCATAAAATCTAATGTTGGCGGGAAGAACCACCATATTCAAAAAATGGATATGAGGAAGTTTGATGGAAAGGATCCTGTAACATGGATACTACAGATGGAGCAATATTTTGATCTCCATAATGTGCAAAACACACAAAAGGTATACATTGCAACTTTACATTTAGAACAAAATACATTTGTATGGTATCGATGGCTTTGCTCCCGTAAAAAAATTGTCACTTGGTCAATTTTTACGGAGAAAATGATAGCACATTATGAGGATACGAAGAGCAACACCTTCTTTAGCCAATTGATAAATCTCAAACAAAAGGGTTTAGTGGGGTAGCACATTGAGGACTTCCAAAAATTGAATATAAGGGTAACTGATATTCTAGAGGAACATAGGATTGATCTCTTCATAGGTACTTTAAAGGATAACATCCAACATGAAGTTCGCGTTTTGGAACTTGATTCATTGGAGAAGGCATTCAGGTTGGCAAGAAAAAATGAATGTAAAATTATGGCGACAAGGAAGCCTACCACTCACTTCTATAAAGAGAGAAGTGTTGCTACTCCTAGATTTCCACAGCCTACAAGGTTGACACCACAAAAATTGGAAGAAAAAAGAGCAAAAGGGCTTTGCTACAGTTGTGATAGCAAATACACTAAAGGTCATAAGTGTGCTGAGAAGAAATTATTTTACATAGATTGTGAAGAGGAAGAAGAAAATGAACAAGAAGAGGATATACACCAGGAACCAACCCAAGAAGAGGAAGAAATAAGTCCGACCATATCGTGTAATGCATTGGCAGGAATTACCACTCCTCAAACTCTCAAGATAGAAGGACATATCAAGAAGAAAAAGGTAATAGTGTTGATTGATTCAGGTAGTACCCATAATTTTATTCATTGTAAGGTAGCCAAGGAATTGAATTGTTTCCTATACCCAGCACCAGAATGTCAAGTGATGGTTGTAAATGGAGGAACTATAAATTGCTCTGGAAAATGCCATAATATCAAGCCAACCATGGGGGAATATGTATTGAATAGTCCAATGCTTTCCATTCCTATGGGAGGTGCTGATGTTGTACTAGGAGTACAATGGTTACAATCTTTGGGGACGGTAGCTTTTAATTTTCAAGAACTTTTCTTGATTTTTTTTTTCAGAAGGAAAGGAAGTCAAATTACGGGGTATTGTAGGGAAGCCGAGAAATATAATAAGCTCTAATGTCATGAAAAAGCTTATAAAGAAAGAACAACAAGGTATAATTTCACAATTATGCTCACTAGAAGTTCCAACATCAAAATCATCTATTTCTGTAGATCTCCAAAAAGTTTTGGAAAATCATTCCAAGGTTTTTGAAACTCCAAAAGGACTCCCATTCTTGATCATGATCATGCTATTCATTTGATTTCAGGAAGTGTTCCTCCAAACATCAGGCCTTATAGATATCCTTATGTCCAAAAGAGTGAAATTGAACGTATGATTGAAGAAATGTTAGAGGCGGGTATAATTCAACCTAATCAAAGTTCTTTCTCTGCTCCTGTAGTATTGGTACACAAGAAGGATGGATCATGGCGCATGTGTCCGAATTATAGGGAGCTCAATAAGCTCACCATTAAAGATAAATTTCCCATTCCTGTGATTGATGAATTATTGGATGAATTACATGGAGAAATTTATTTTACCAAATTGGATCTTCGTTCAGGGTATCATCAAATTAGAATGAAGACTGAAGATATTCCGAAAACAACATTTCGAACTCATGAGGGTCATTATGAATTTTTGGTCATGCCTTTTGTCCTTACCAATGCACCTTCTACATTTCAAGGGTTGATGAATTCCATTTTCAAACCCTTAGAAAAATTGTGCTAGTATTTTTTGATGATATACTAATCTACAGCAGGTCTTGGAAGGATCATGTTGAACATGTTGACAGGGTGCTCAAACTATTGCAGGAGAAACAATTATATGCAAAAAAGTCCAAATGTTTCTTTGGAGTACAAGAGGTGGAATATCTGGGTCCTATTGTATCTCACGAGGGGGTTAAAGTGGACCCTAACAAAATTAAAGCCATTAAGGAATGGAAAGTTCCCACAACCATAAAGCAGTTGCGAGGATTTCTCGGGTTAACAGGGTATTATCGCAAGTTTGTTAAGAATTATGGGGGAATAGCAGCACCTCTAACAACATTATTGAAGAAAGATGCATTTTCATGGACTCCTGAAGCAACTAAGGCCTTTGAACATCTTAAAGAGGCAATGTGCCTAGCACCAGTCTTAGCTACGCCAGACTTCACAAAAACCTTTATTGTGGAATGTGATGCCTCAGGAAATGGAATTGGTGTTGTTTAATGCAAGAAGGAAGACCCATTGCTTTTGAAAGTCGTCCAATCAAAGGAAAGTATTTACAGAAACCTATTTATGAGAAGGAAATGTTAGCAATACTGCATGCACTAAAGAAATGGAGAACTTACCTAATGGGAAGACACTTCAAGGTAAAAGCTGATCATGATAGTCTTAAACACTTTTTGGAACAAAGACTATCTTCAGAAGAGTAGCAAAAATGGGTCACAAAGATGTTGGGTTATGACTTTGAAATAATATACAAAAAGGGAAGCTAAATGTTGTTGCAGATGCACTCTCAAGAAAGAATGAAGAGGTGGAAGCATTGCTTTATGCCATTTCTATTATCCAACCAGATTGGATAACCGAAGTAAGGGATGAATGGAAGAAGGACGAAGAAGTGTGGACACTCATTCAAAAGTTGCAGCAAGATCCTAGTACATCTGATACATTTAGTTGGAAAAATGATTCCTTATGGTACAAATATCACTTATATCTTTGTATGAATTCCCAACTAAAACAAAAGATTCTTTTGGAATTGCACACTTCTCCTTTAGGAGGACACTAAGGATTTTAAAAAACTTACCACAGGGTGAAGAAAGAATTTTTTTGGGATGGCCTTAAATCTAATATTCAAAATTTTGTGGCGGAATGTTTAGTTTTCCAGCAGAATAAATTTCAAACAATTAAGACCCTGGGTCTTCTACAACCTTTATCCATTCCAAGTCAACGATGGGAGGAGATTTCATTGGATTTTATCACAAGTTTACCTAAGTCCGAAGGAAAGAGTGTCATCATGGTGGTAGTTGATAGAATTACCAAGTATGCACACTTTTGTGCATTATCTCATCCATTTAAAGCAAGTACAGTTGCTACTACATTTATGGAGACAATTCAAAAGCTACATGGAAACCCAAGGGTTATTGTGAGCATCAGAGATCCCATTTTTACTAGAAATTTTTGGACGGAGTTATTTTCTTGTTTGGGTACTCAATTAGCTCATATCTTATCTTATCATCCTCAATCCGATGGTCAAACTGAGATAGTAAATAAATGTTTGGAAGGATATCTTCTTTGTTTTGTATCTGATAAACAAACACAATGGTTCAAGTGGTTACCTCTAGCTAAATGGTGGTATAACACTTCCTTCCATACTGCGGCAAAAATGACCCCATTTATGGCACTTTATGGATATCATCCACCATCCATCACATCATCTTTAAGAGAAAATTCAAAGTTTCAAGCAGTGGAAGATCACATCGAGCATCAACAAGAAGTTCTCCAACTCTTAAAGGATAACCTGAATTTGGCACAAAATCGAATGAAACAACAGGCAGATCAACATCGTAGCGAGAGATGTTTTGATGTAGGAGATTGGGTATTTTTACGGCTACAACCATACAAAAAAATGTCCCTCAAGCAAGCAAAGAAGGATAATAAATTATCGCCAAAGTACTATGGTCCTTACAAGGTGTTGCAAAAGATTGGTACTATGGCATACAAATTGGAGCTTCCTGCTTCTTCGCGAGTACATCCAGTTTTCCATGTTTCATACTTAAAGAAGGTTATAGGTGAAAATATTCCAGTTCAAACAATATTGCCAGAACTTGATGAGGAAGGAAAAATCATATTGGAACCTGAAGCGGTCACGGAAACAAGAACTCGACAACTACGAAATTGATCAATTTTAGAGTATCTCATCAAGTGGAAGAACTTACCCACTGAAGATTCTACATGGGAGGATGAGAATTTTATACAGAAGCACCCAGAGCTACTCAAGCATTGAGGACAACACTTTTTTGAAGGAGAGGGGCATGTTAGGTCCCTATATTACTAGCATAGTCCCTTATTGTTGTTAGTGTAACCCCCTTATTGTTATTATTGTACCCTTGTAACCCCCATTTTATTATTATTGTGCCCTTAAATTATTATTGTTAGGTCGGCTAGGATTACGTTGTGGCCCGCTAGGATTACAGTGTGGCCCCATGGACTCCTATATATAGAAAGGAGGTTTTGTAATTTGAATCATCCAAGAATTTTTCATTCATGTAATGTATTGGAGGTTCCCCCCTCGAAGTGGCTTATTTCTAAGGCGTTGATATCTCTTTTCTTCTCTTTTTGGAGCTAGTTTCACAACAAAGGCCATTTTCATGTACATTGGTAAAGGACTTGAGAGTTTTATTAGTTTGAGATGAAATAAAATTCATCCCAAGCTACCAAGTGGTACACCTTATAACATATTCAATCTAAGATTCCCAAACTGGGAGGATAGTTGCTGGTGATGAATGACTCTTGAAAGGGGAGGTTTGGGCTTGGAAGGAGTCAGAGATTGACTGAGTCTGTTAACTGAATAAATTTTGTCTATGAGTGTATTCAAGGAGATTTTAAGTATGTTCACATTTTAGTCATTTTAACAGAGGTGTAGAGTTACATGGAATCATAAGTGTAGGATCTTCAATATAGTGGTGAGTTTCAGTCATGTATCATAACAATAATTTGGTGTTATGTCGCATATAGGTTTATAACACAATTCCTAATTATCCTAATATCATACTGGTTTACAACACTAATTAGGCTATAACATATTGGTTTCCATTTTTCTAATTTAGGGAAAATATATTTGTAAGTAAGGAGGAAGAGGTGGGAATAATACTAGGTGACAAGTTGCAAGTGGATATGTATCACAATGTATTTGTAAACATATAATTGTAACTCCAGTGTTTAGGAGACAAAAAACCACCAATGACCCATTTATTTATCCATCAATTACTCCATTAATTGACTTCGTTATATTTTGGATTTTATGTACTCCAATATATCTCCATTGTGGCATTCCTCTAAATTTCAATTCTTCCTTTTATTTTTTAAATTCCACTTATATTACGTCAAGGAAAAGGAGAAATTAGTTACACTTGTTATCATCATCTTATTTTCGTAAGTCTCCTCCTATTTTTTTTTTTATAAATGTATAAGATATTGGGAAATATATTGCCATCTTTTAGCAACAGTTTGATCTATTATCAAGTGATTAACATAAGCTAATGTGCATATTTTGCCCATCCAAGAAAATTTGAGTTTGGATGACTTAAGGTTGGTAACTTAAGTTCCTTTTCCATTTGAAGCAAGATAAAATTATTTTGGTTTCCGTTATAAATGACCATATATGCTAGTTTGTGCTTGATTTGATAGTTCTATGTACAAAGAGCTTCATTGTGGTTGGCAAGGCTATCTTTGGTCATTAGCATCAAGTGTGGATCAATGTAGCTGGGATTACTGAGATCAACCTGTAAGTCTCAAACCTCTCAATAATTCTTAGAAAGGAATCATTTTTCATTTTGGAGCTCTTTGGGCTAAATGTTTGACATTCCTCATTGGAATGGACAAGCTTTGTATGATAGGTGTCGTATTTCCTCTTCCCATAAAAGGGTAGAGGATATGGAATTGGTTTATTCATTGTTCTACCCAATATTATTGGGCTGAGTAATTAGTAGAAATAAAATGAGGATGAAATTCCATTCATATAAAAGAATTGAATGGTATTATGTAACTTGGCTTCAATATTGGACCCAATTTGCATAAAATGCTCAAAGGAGGAAATAGAAGAAACTATAACTTATTTATAATACTAAGGAACAACCCACAAAATAATTTGGTGTAGAGGGTATATTTTGGGCCCTTTGATACTGTACCTTGAGTTGGGAGAGAGATCCATATCCAGTTCTCCATTCTTATGAAGATATAGTATCCTTGGTGTTACACTAAAGTTTGTCACCATGACTATTGATTTAGATCTCTTGCCATCCGATGAGTGTCTCAAATGAATCCCATATGAAGCTTGAAGTAAAATAATACTAGGGACAAAATGAATTTTGGTTTGCACTACTAAAAAACCATTTTTGAGCATCTGTGCATTTTTCCTCTGCATTACCTGCACATGTGAAGCTTCTTCCACTATAAATTTCATAGTTTTGTGCACTGTCTTCCACTATAGACTACACAATTATGTTCATGCAAGTAAAAATTAAAAAGAAAATTCTAGAAACTTTGGTGGAGGAATCTTATCAAAATTATAAACCTCAAACCAATACATACCTACGCATCATCCCTCGGATCATGGAACTAATTTCGTCCTTTTAAGCACCATATCCATTGAGAAGAGAAACTAGAAACCTCCTCCTCTTGCCTATAAATTGAGCATAGGACTAGAAGAATGAGAGATTTGGATTGGTAAAATTGTGTTGCTGGTTTGGGGTCTAAAGAGTTTATCATCAAGGGAAGGAAAGGATACCATTGGAAGATGTTCATAATGTCAAGCCAACCAAGTTGTAAGCTTGTTTTCCTTTCAATTCAATACAAGGTAATTGTTCTTTCCTAGTTGCGTCTATTTTTATGTTATTTGTGAGATTACTTAATCACTCGCATGGTTTATGACTGATTATTGATTCAACTATATTTTTTTCTGATAAATTAGGGATTTCATTTACCTTTTCTTTTATATGCAAGATTTTTTGATCCCTTTGAATGTTTTTTTCTATGTAGATATCTTTTGGAGCATCATGGAGAAGTTGTGGAAAGCATTTGGAAATACTTCGACATTGAGGGAAAGTTAGTTGTGGAAAGTGCTGAAAGGAATTCTACAAGAACTTCATTAATAGGTAAATGATCCTTCACATGCTACATGTTTCATGCTTTAGCTATAGGCTAAGGAAAGGTAGCAATTCATTTGATGCTTGTTACTAGGTTTTGCTGGAAATATAGGGAGATCACTATTGTCCACAAGAGGGATTTGTTTGCTTAACATATTGGCGACCATACTTGGGAACGAGAGTTATCCTTTTTGTCCTTCTATGACCATTGACACCCTTAGACCCTTTCAAGAATTGAAATTTCTACTTTGAGACCTTTGTTTTTTAATTTTTTCTTAAAGTTTTTATGTCTATGCAATTTACCTTTAGTAACAGTGCACAAATATTTGCACTTAGTCCATAGGACCAATGCATATGCATACTGAATCAAATTGGTTGCCTACACAAATTTCTTAAAAATTGAAAATTTGGGGATTTTTCAGGTCTTCTTTGATTTGATCACTACTCAGAGTTTTTTATGATTTCTTAACAATTTTTGGTTGTTTTTTCTTTCATTTTTTCAAAACAATTTCCCCTTCATTTGCTAAGGGGGGGAGGCTAAATTGTGTATGAGTGATAATCTCCTTTGATTTTCATCTCTTTTGATCTTTGGAGTTTTCACAAAATTCTAGTTTGAGTTCTCTGTTAATGAAATCTCACATTACATTTGATTTCATTTGGGTTTTATAATCTCTATGAAATTTCCTTTACTGACACTTAATTGGTTCTTTAATAGTATTAGTGAAAGAAGGTAATGCCGTCCATAATTCGTCTTGTTATATTGTTATTTCAGTGATCTCGAATCATATTGTGTTTGTTCTGAAGAATTATCTTGCATAGATTACATTTGCATGGTCTTGTCCATAGATTATCGCTGCATAGTTTAGATTCTAGAAAATTCAATCGTAGATTTAAATCAATGTCTTTTATTTTCTTTTGAGGAAAATAACTTATCTTTACAGTTTTGGGTTTTGAGTTTTTGTTGGTTTGTTGATCTATCCAAAAAGAGTCTTTTTCTTCTGGAATTGGTTGTGTGAATCTCTTTTCTTTCAATGAATCTCATCATATATTCATTTGTTCATGTTGTAAAGAGTTATTTCATCGGTTGAAAAGATAATGCCTCTCATTGAAATATAGTCCTGATTTGAATTTACATGATTTATGCTTGATGTAAACATAAAAACAAAAAAAATTTGTTGGAATTAATTAGCATTACTATTTTCTTGTTGAAAAATTAGTTCATTATAAAATTTGTTATATTTTCTCTTATTTGTCAATTCTTGCATTGTTGGGAGTGAATGGAACCTCTCTCCTTACTTCAGTTAGGATTCATGAAGTGAAAATATTACATTGCCATATTCGATTTCATTCATTTTTGGGTTAGGTCATAACACCACCAGTTTCATATCCATTTACCCTTTGAGTAAATAACAA
Organism: Pinus albicaulis; assembly: GCA_034641835.2. Lineage (NCBI taxonomy): Eukaryota > Viridiplantae > Streptophyta > Pinopsida > Pinales > Pinaceae > Pinus > Pinus albicaulis. The sequence continues at coordinate 644,809,793 of CM076581.1, read as the reverse complement.
TTTTAAAACACGATGCTCGTAAAATCAATCTAGAAATTTTTATATTTTTAGGATTCTTTTCCACCTAGATTAGATCAGGTTGTAGGGATTCGGAATAGAGAAGTGAGTTAAATTTCCAAAGCAAGAAATAAACATTAGAATCTTGTGATAGGGAGTGAATCCATTTATTATAGTTTTTCTCTCGGAAGCTCCTCTAACAAGGGAGTAAAGCACAAGATCATATCAGACCTAGTGGAGTGATCGACCCCACTTCAATGGTTACAGTAGAGTGATTTACATTCATTACAAACAATGTCAAAAGGTACTTGGGAGTCACTAGAAAGTAAACCTCAGATTAACCATGATGAGGAACTTTCTAGGGTATTGTGATTTTTTACTCTACCCTTGCGTGTACGTCCAATCTGCCACTACTCCCCTAGGCTCAATTGTTGTAAGTGGTGACCTTAGAGACCATAATATTAGGATTATTACCCAAGGTGATGACAGAGGGGAAGTCTCTACTATAGTTGGAAAAAACATTGAGTAGACTCACATGGACCTTTTTGGAGGGTATTCTTCACTTGAGATGAAATAAGTGGACTTACTTGCACTAGATCATGTTCATTAAGTAAGTTTTCAAGGTAACTTGTTCCGCCCACTCTGTTATGAAGCCTGCTCCCAAAATAGAAGAAAGAGAGATCAACTCCTTAGAAATCAACTAATTCTAGGGGAAAACCTCCTTTACATTACATAAATGAAAAATTCTTGGATGATACAAATGACAAAACCTCCTTTCTATATATAGGGGTCCATTGGGTCACAATATAATCCTAGCTGACCTAAAAATAATAATGTAAGGGCACAAAAATAATAATAGTGGCATTTTATGGGGCACAATAATAATAATATGGGGGCTACATGGGTACAACAATAACAATAAGGGGGCTACACTAACAACAATAAGGGACTACACTAGTAATATAGGGATCTAACATGCCCCTCTCCTTCAAAAAAGTGTTATCCTCAACGCTTGAGTATCTCTGGATGCTTCTGTATAAAATTATCATCCTCCCATGTGGAATCTTTAGTTGGTAAATGCTTCCGCTTTATGAGATACTCTGAAATTGATCGATTTCGTAGCTGTTGAGTTCTTGTTTCCGTGACTGCTTCATGTTCCAATATGATTTTTACATCCTCATCAAGTTCTAGCAATATTGTTTGAACTAGAAGTTTGTCACCTATAACCTTCTTTAAGCATGAAACATGGAAAACTAGGTGCACTCAAGATGAAGAAGGAAGCTCCAATTTGTATGCCATAGTACCAATCTTTTGCAACAACTTATAAGAACCATACTACTTTGGCGATAATTTATTATCCTTCTTAGCTTTCTTGAGGGAAATTTTTTTGTATGGTTGTAGCTGTAAAAATACCTAGTCTCCTACATCAAAAATTCTCTCACTGCGATGTTGATCTACCTATTGTTTCATTTGATTTTGTGCCAAATTTAGGTTATCCTTTAAGAGTTGGAGAACTTGTTTTTGATGCTCGATGTGATCTTCCACTGCTTGAAACTTATATTTTTCTCTTAAAGATGATGTGATGGACGGTGGATGATATCAATAAAGTGCCATAAATGGGGTTTTTTTGCTGCAATATGGAAGGAAGTTTTATACCACCATTAAGCCAGAGGTAACCACTTGACCCATTGTCTTTGTTTATCAGATACAAAAAAAAAGATATCCTTCCAAACATTTGTTCACTATCTCAGTTTGCCATCGGATTGAGCATGATAAGATGAGCTATGAGCTATTTGAGTACCCAAACAAGAAAATAATTCTGTCTAAAAATTTCCAGTAAAAATGGGATATCTATCGCTTACAATAATCTTTGGGTTTCCATGTAGATTTTGAATTGTTTCCATAAATGCAGTAGCAAATGCACTTGCTTTCAATGGATGAGATAATGCACAAAAGTGTGCATACTTGGTAAGTCTATCAACTACCACTATGATGACACTCTTTCCTTCAGATGTAGGCAAAATTGTGATAAAATCCATTGAAAGCTCCTCCCAACGTTGAATTGGAATAGATAAAGGTTGTAGAAGACCTCGGGTCTTAATTGTCTCAAATTTATTTTTTGCTAGAAAAAAAAGCATCTGCCATAAAATTTTTAATATCATATTTAAGGCCATCCCAAAAAATCTTTCTTCACCCTATGGAAAGTTTTTAAAAATATGGAGTGTCCTCCTTAGGGAGAGGTGTGAAATTCCAAAAGAATATTTTGTTTTAGTTGGGAGTTATTACAAGATATAAGCGATCTTTGTACCATAAGGAATCATTTTTCCAACTAAATGTATCAGGTGTACTAGGATCTTGTTGCAACTTTTGAATGAGTGTCCACACTTCTTCATCATTCTTCCATTCATCCCTTGCTTCAGTCATCCAATCTGGTTGGATAATAGAAATGGCACAAAGAAATTCTTCCACCTTTTCATCCTTTCATGAGAGTGCATCTGCCACAAAATTTAGCTTCCCTTTTTTGTAGATGATTTCAAAGTAATAACCCAATATCTTTGTGATCCATTTTTTATACTCTTCTATAGATAGTCTTTGTTACAAAAAGTATTTAATACTATCATTATTAGTTTCTACCTTGAAGTGCATTCCCATTAGGTAAGGTCGCCATTTCTTTAGTGCATGTAGTATTGCCAACATTTCCTTCTCATAAATAACTTTATGTAAATAATTTTCTTTGATTTGACAACTTTCAAAAGAAATGGGTCTTACTTCTTGCATTAAAACAACACAAATTCCATTTCCTAAGGTATCACATTCCACAATAAAGGTTTTTGTGAAGTCTGGCACAGCTAAGATTGGTGCTAGGCACATTGCCTCTTTAAGATGTTCAAAGGCCTTAGTTGTTTCAGGAGTCCATGAAAATGCATCTTTTTTCAATAATGTTGTTATAGGTGTTTCTATTCTCCCATAATTCTTAACAAACTTAAGAAAATACCCTGTTAACCCAAGAAATCCTCACAACTGATTTATGGTTATGGAGGCTTTCCATTCCTTAATGGCTTTAAATTTGTTAGGGTCTAACTTAACACCCTCCTGAGATACAATATGACCCATATTCCACCTCTTGTACTCCAAAGAAACATTTGGAGGTTTTTGCATATAATTGTTTCTCCTCCAGTAGTTTGAGCACCCTGTCAACATGTTGAAAATGATCCTTCCAAGACCTGTTTTAGATTAGTATATCATCAAAAAATACTAAATTTGTTTTTTTCTAAGGAAGGGTTTGAAAATGAAATTCATCAACCCTTGAAATGTAGAAGGTGCATTGGTAAGGCCAAAAGGCATGACCAAAAATTCATAATGACCCTCATGAGTTTGAAATGCTATTTTCAGAATATCTTTAGTCTTCATTCTAATTTGATGATATCCTACGAATATCCAACTTGGTAAAATAAATTTCTCCATGTGATTCATCATTCACAGGAATGGGAAATTTATCTTTAATAGTGAGCTTATTTAGCTCTCTATAATCTGGATACATGTGCCATGATCCATCCTTCTTGTGCACCAATACTACTGGAGTGGAGAAAGAACTTTGACTAGGTTGAATTATACTACGCTCTAACATTTCTACAATCATATGTTCAATTTCGCTCATTTGGACATAAGGATATCTATAAGGCCCGATGTTTGGAGGAACATTTCCTGGAATGATTGTCCAATAATTTTTGGAGATCTGGAGAAATAGATGATTTTGATGTTGGAAATTCTAGTGAGCATAGTGTGAAATTACACCTCGTTTTTATTTCTTAAAAATCTTTGTCATGACACTAGAGCTTATTATATTTCTCAGCTTCCTTGTGATACCCCATAATTCCAATTCCTTTCTTTCTAAAAAAAAATTCAAGAAAAATTCTTGAAATAGCTACCATCCCCCAATATTGTAACCATTGTACTCCTAGTACAACATCAACATCTCCCATTGGAATGGAAAGAATTGGACTATTCAATACATATTCCCCCATGGTTAGCTTGATATTATGGCATTTTCCAGAGCAATTTATAGTTCATCCATTTGCAACCATCACTTCATACCCTGATGCTAGGTATAGGAAGCAATTCACTTCCTTGGATACCCTACAATGAATAAAATTATGGGTACTACCCGAATCAATCAAAACTATTACCTTTTTCTTCTTGATATGTCCTTCTATCTTGAGATTTTGAGGAGTGGTAATTCCTGCCAATGCATTATAAGATATGGTCAGTCTCATTTATTCTTTCTCTAGGGTTGGTTCCTGGTGTATATCCTCTTCTTTTGAAGTTTCTTGTTCATTTTATTCCTCCTCTTCACAATCTCTATAAAATAATTTATTTTCAACACACTTATGACCTTTAGTGTATCTGCTGTCACAAGTGTAGAAAAACCCTTTTGCTCTTTTTTATTCCAATTGTTGTGGTGTCAACCTTGTAGGTTATGGAAGTCTAGGAGTAGCAACACTTCCATCTTTATAGATGTGAGTGGTAGGCTTCCTTGTCGCCATAATTTTACATTCAATTTTTCTTGCCAACCTAAATGCCTTCTCCAATGAATCAGGTTCCCAAAGGAAAACTTCATGTTGGATGTTATCCTTTAAATTCCCTATGAAGACATCACTCTTGTGTTCCTTTGGAATATCAGCTAGCCTTATATTCAATTTTTGGAAGTCCTCAATGTGCTCCATCACTGAAACCTTTTGTTTGAGATTTATCAATTGGCTAAACAAGGTGTTGCTCTTTTTATCCTTATAATGTGCTATCATTTCCTCGGTAAAAATTGACCAAGTGACAATTTTTTTACGGGAGAAAAGCCATCAATACTGTACAAATGTATTTTGTTCTAAATATAAAGTTGCAATGCATACCTTTTTTGTGTTTTGCACATTATTGAGATCAAAATATTGCTCCATTTGTAGTATCCATGTGACGAGATCCTTGCCATCAAACTTCCTCATATCAATCTTTGGAATATTGTGGGTCTTCAATCCAACATTAGAGTTTACAAAATCATGATTAACATTTATTTTGTTCTCATCATGAGTTTTTTTCCATTAGGAATAATTTCTTATATCAACTTTGTCAAACCTTCCATGTATGCTTTTAGATAATTCTTCATGTCTTCCATTTTTTCTTCCATGTATTCCATGCCATTCTTCAAACCATACATCTTAGCTTCCATGCGTTTCTTAAAACCATCCATCTTAGCTTCCATGCCTTTATTCAAAAATTCCATTTCATTTTTTGTTGCTCTTTGCGAGAGCAAAAGTTGTTGCACTTGCTCTTGTAATTTTGATATATCATGTTGAACTTATTCATGTTCATGAGTCATAGTAGAGCCTTCTGAGGGCTTAATTGGTGTTGAATTATTTTTAGGGGGAATTTTATAACCCAATACTGATATCTATGCTTCAATATGCCCTTGGAATCACTTCAAATTGATTTTTAAAACAAGACTTATGAAATTTGAAAAAAATACATACATTTTTATTTCTTTTGAGGAGCTTGATACTGAAACTGATGTATCTCTATAATTTCAGATCCACGAGATTTAAGCTTTGGTTCTATAATAGCCCTCCAAGTCTTCTTTCCAATGCCATAGGTCTGACCTGATTTGGATTCTTCAAGGAAAATTTATTCCCAATTTCCCACAATGACCTAATTATGGACTTGTTCAGTAGAGCGATCTTGTATGACATGCCACGTGTCACTGTTTCCTCCTTCGGCTCTGAAATTGATATACAAAAAACTACCATCCATGTAATTTCGACCACTTTTTACAGAATTCCAATACGATCCTCAGAGAGAGAGAGTTATGAAGATTTTCCCATGGTCACATCTTTGCGATGAAATTCAGGAGCCTGCAAAAACCCTAATTTCCAAAGATCATATCTTTGAAAATATTGTGAACCAAGATTTGAATTTTTTACACGAACTTTCTCAGAATTGCTTCATAAATGGGTTTTTGTTTTAGCATCTGAACCTTCATAGGAAAAATTTATAGTGAAAATGCCATGATGTCATGTTTGAAGCATCGATACCCTAGAATCCAAAGCTTTGATACCAAATGTTATGAAACTAGCTCCCAAAATAGAAGAAAAGAGAGATCAACGCCTTAGAAATCAACCATTTCAAGGGGGAAACCTACTTTACATTACATAAATGAAAATTTCTTGGATTATGCAAATGAAAAAACCTCCTTTCTATATAGAGGAGTCCATGGGGTCACAATCTAATCCTACCTGACCTAACAATAATAATGTAAGGGCACAATAATAATAATAATGAATTTTTATGGGGCACAATAATAACAATATGGGGGCTACAGGGGTACAACAATAAAAATAAGTGGTATACACTAACTATAATAAGGAACTTCACTAGTAATATAGGGATCTAACACGCTCTATATTTATTTCATTTTTTAGCTTGATCCCTACGACGTTGGATTTCATCACCAACTAATCATTTCACTTTGAAAAGTTTGTTTTCATGGTTTGACTCAGATTTAGTAGCATGTGTTATTTTCTTTTTTTTTATAGTTTTTACAGATCTTAGTTGTGGATTATGAATCTTATTTAGTTATGTAACAACCTTGGTGAAAATTTCATGTAATAGAAGTTAAAAATAATAGCCATGGTTGATGGGACACTTATTCCAAGTTGAATGTTGGGAAAAACATCCTAGTGGGTGTTCATTTCGGTTATTATGGCTAAAGGAAATTAGAAAAGGCAATGAATAATGATTTGGAAATGCATGAGGCATTAATTGGCATTTTATTTATGAAAATACTGGAAAATAAGAGAAAAGGGAGATGAAAGGTCACAAGTGCCATGTGAGGAGTAAAATGAAGGAAAATAATGAAAAATGAAGAAAATAGAGTCCTCTTCTATGAAAAGGCTTATGAGGATCAGTTGGAAAGATTTTTTCTCATACTTATGGCTCTCATTCTATCTCTCTCTCTCCCATAATATTAGATACTTAGAGTTTCTTGGAGCATTTTTACATTGGACAAAGAAAGGAAAGAAATTAAGGAAGAGCACGATCAAGCAACTACAACATGATTCTTGGCAGGTATCGATTTTCATGTATGTATTCATTGCTAGATATGGCATGCATGGTATTGCATGTGGTTCTTTTCTATCTTGGCAAGGATTTTTCTAGGTGTGACAATGTTTTTGGCCTAGCCTTTCCATTCTAGATAGCCATGGTGTTGTGGAGTTCTCATGTCTTCATTTAGCTAGATTACCAGATGGATTCGAAGATGAATGAGGAGGATCTCCAAATATTATTATTATTATGACACATAACTGGTTTATGTGTTGCCTCAGTTTAGGGCCTAGTGATCCAGGATTGGATTGCGGTAAATCCTGAGAGGTGGTTGACCTTGATTAGGCATAGGAATCCTTGTTGATGAATGGAAGGATATATATTAAAGCCTAGAGGGTGGTGTCTCTTTTTAGGGCCTAGTGACCCCTGATTCAAACTATGGGTTGTCGTAAAGCCTGAAATACTAGGAGACATAAAAATTCCTCATGGTTTAGGGAGAAAAAATCTAGTGATATCCATTCTTTTGTTGGTTTAGTGATTAGGTGTAGATCACGGTAAAGCCGATTATGACATGTTTATTGTGTTGGCCTAGTGATCTGGTGTGGATCATGGTAAAGCCTGATTTATATTGATGAGGGTGAGGTGGTTTAGCCTCAGGATTCCCTAGTTGGTTCTTTCGGTTTGATTCCCACATTCATGCTTGGAATATGGCACGGGGTGATTGACTGAAGAGAGATTTGGCTCAGTCAATCTATGGTCAGGTGGAACATGGAAGTCCCATCTTCGGTTAGTTTTTACATTCAGTAATGAAGGGCTCATTCATTTGGTATTTGGTATCCAAATGTATTGGTTTATGTATGGATTTTATTGTTGTTGTATTCATAGTATTTTTGTTATTATTGTGCTGGTTATAAGCATGTATTTGATCAATGGTGATGTATGGTTCTATCCATGTTTTTACTTGTAAATGAACGCATAATGTATATATGGTAAAATATATTGTATTGAATCTAATGCTGTAAGGGAGCAATGCTTCTCAATGATTCTCAGATAAGTATGAAACCCCTACACTTAACTTTGTTGTTTACAACTATAGATTCAATTTTTGTGACATGTTTGAAAAAATGAATGTCATGGATAGGTGGGGAAAAAATGAGTTATTGTTGAAGTGATTGCTTCTGTATCATTTTCCTATTGTTATTTATCATCCCTTATTTTTTCATGAAGTTCTGGGCAATGACCTGGGATATGGGTCTGAAAAGGTAGCTCAAATACTGGAGCCTTATGCGCATAACTGAGCATTTTGGGCCCTAACCGCTAGCATGCAGTGTTATGCATGATGCTATAGCCTTCCATCCCTTGAAATGTAGTGTTATGCTTGTGGCTATGGCTCAAAGGGGGTAAAAATGTCACTATGACCTAGGGGTAAGATGATTGAGTGGTTGGGTTACCTCCTGGGGGTGTTGTGGTTGTTGTACTAGGTATGTAGGTTTTCTTTTCCATTAGTTACACTTCCTTAAGGTCACATAGGAGGTATCGCCACATGTTTACTATGGTTGGCCGGTTACTTGGGTAGATGTGGGAATGTGGTGTTACAGAGTGGTATTAGAGCATGGTTCAACCCTTGACTGGATGAGTGGTGTGTTGGTCATGTTGTTCTGTTGGTTGCATATGTGTTTCTCATACCTATGGTGTATATGGTTGTTGCATCCATGTTATGTTTTCCATGGTGGTAGTGGTGTTGCCATGGAAGTGTTGATGGTGTTGTTGTCAAGATGTTTTCATGAGTGTATGAATGGTTATGTGTTGTTCATGCTTATTTATTGTCTGTGCATGCTTGCTTACATGTTGCTACATGTTGTGTATGCATTGCTTGTTTATGCTAGGTCACATATTGGTCATGCTTATGTGTTGTCTGTGCATGCTTGCTTATGTGATGCTATATGTGGGACATGCATTGGTTGTTCATGATTGGTTATACCTATCAGGTGGGTGCATATGGTTATGTTTTCATTGGTTTGGTGAAGGTTGTTGTGCGTAAGGTCATTGTATGCAATTAGGTCATCATGATGATATTGGTATGTTATGATAGAGAAGGAGATTTAGATCATGAAAGTGACATTGCAACAATGGGATTTGGGGTAAGAGCAGATTGTCACACAAGTTTGTATGCTTGGCATGTAGGTATGTGACTCATGGTTGTTGTAAGCATTAGGGTTACTTATATGTTTGTCATTCTATTATTATTATGGTTACCTATGTGATCTATGTTAGTTTATTAGTGTAGTCATATGCATTATGGTTATGTGTATGCCTTTCATGCTTGCTTTTATAGTTACATACCTGATAGGTGTTAGTTGACTAGTGTGAGTATATGTACATGTGTTGGTTAGTTAGGCATAATATTAACTGATCATTATGTTATAGGTTGTTGATGAGTATGTTATATTTTAAGTTGTTGTTGTTATATGTTGGTTAACTTCATGATTAGGGTTATAACATTAATATCTTGATATCATATGTATCATGCTAAATTGGTTTGGCCTATGCAGATGGTCAAGGTTATGAGATTTAGGTATGAGTCAACTTAGTTGTGACATTGTGTTGTGCTAATCTAGACTAACTGTGCATATGTGAGTGTTATGTATGAATTAAAAATGTTTATGAGCTTATGATTTGAACATGTTAGTTAGTTACTGTTATAAATATCATGATTGTTATAGGTCAATTTGGGCATCATCCCCCATGACTTGGTCAAACTGGACATCATCCCCAGGACCAATGAAATAGGGTCTATCATCCCATATCATTTCAGTTGCTATTTTCCCTAAGAGAAAAAAATCATTCATGACTTCTATTGTGATATTTCCAAGGTTTGAAGTATATGTTTTATCACTTATGAGCTCACCAACGCTACCTCTCAAGGGACTAACTACGTTTCATATGTAGCTCCCTACATTCAAGGGTGCATTGCAATGCACTTCCCGACATTCAAGGGTGCGTTGGTCAAATGGGAGCGAAATTATCATTGTTCTGGAATCTCCACATGGCCAGTGCATTGTAGAAGAGTCCATATGTGTAAAAATTCAAATCCAAGTGCCCATCTAACAACTATAAACTTGGAAACATGTCTTGCCTATTATTATAAAGCCATTGATTGAGAAACTACCTTCAATTGCCTTATAAATTGAGCACAGATCCTAGTGCTAGGGAAGGAATAATTTCGGTAAAGAAATGATGTTGGATTCTCAATTAAGAGAGTGAAATAAGTGATATGCTACTGGTGAGATGTTGATTGTGATGAGGCTGGAATGAAGTTGGAGCTGGTGAGATCAAATTGATCATTGGTTGTAACCTCCTCCTTCTACTCTTTAATAAAGATTATTGTTCATTTTCCCATATATGTATCTGTTTACGTTTCTATTTATCATGCAATGGACTCTTAAATGATATATATGTTTCATGTTTAATCGATTTAAATGATTAAGATAAGTAGGCATCTGTATATTGAAAATATTTTTTTGTTCTCTGTTTATACTTGCAAGAATCAATCTGGTGATCTAAGTTGGATTGGAGGCTACAACAAAAACGACAGAGGGAGAATAGGAAGTGCTTGGATCACAAGTAGGTTATTCTATCTTTCTATGTGTCTATTTACTCTTAGAGAAAATGATAGAAAAGTCTTTAATATTTTTTTCTAAGTGCCTAGCACCACACTTAGGGAATTTGATTTATCCATAGATCATAATTTTGCATAACAAATTGGCGACTCCGCTGGGGATTTTCCTATCATTCCTTGTGTTTTTTCCTTTGATTATCCACCCAGTAACATCTAATTTTAGTTATTATAATTTTGAATCAAAGAATTTCATTAGAAGTTTGTTTTGTAGCTTGAATTTTCAATCTTTGCTGTGCCCAACGCACTGTTGGTCAAGACATAGTGCACTACAGTGCACTGTCTCCCACTCAAGGGTGAATTTCAACGCACTATCTCCCCTTAGAGACTGTGTTCCCCCCTTAGCCAAAAAAATTCCATTTGAATTTTTCATTGACATTATTCTCAGCCATTTGTTTGTTGTGTTTTCAATTTTCTGATACCTCCTAGAGACTAGTGAATTTTCTTGATTCTTCCTCTGAAAAGTAAGTTTGTTCAATGTCTCTTTAGATGTTTTTCTTTATCATTGACAAAGAAAATTCAAAATGTTGTATTTATGCATTAGATCCATTTGTTTTCATAAAGAAAATTGTCATTAAATTCTTCATTTCCTGTAGGAAAAATTGTAGTTCCATTCTTCATTTTTCCTAAAAGAGAAATTGTTGTTAAATTCATTGTTTCTCAAAGAAGAAAGCATTTGTTTTTGTTGATTTGATGCATATAATTTCATTTATTGCATTCAAATTAAGGGAACTTAAAAGAAAAACTTGCGTATGCGTATAGTGAATTGTGTGTTTTGCATAGGAACACGTTAGGAAAGCTGCATATTAGTTTGTGCTCTTTTTTGTTTTCTCTCAAAGTTGATTGCTCTTTCCCTTAGTATCTAGGACCTTCAATGAAAAAGCTAAAATTGAAAAGTTTTCTTATCATTTTAGTTTTCATTTTAGGAATAACATCACATCATCACGGTGAACCTCAAAAGGAAAATTGCTAAACAAGATCAACTTAAAATTTACATCAATTTACCTAAAAAAGAATTGTAACCATAACGATAGCATTTAGAAGGTCTAGGCTAGAGACGTGTTCCGACATCGTTAAACATAGCAACTGTCATTAATTGTCTGCGATACATTCCAAGTGTGATACCTCACTCCATGTATGTAAGTATATCATAGCTCGTCCATGTACCTTCGGGTATATCTGGCGGTGTTCTAGTACAAAAAGTATAAGGGGGTGTTCTCACTATGCGATTTCACATTAGACATCGCTAATATGGACTTGGGATTCCAGGTACCTTTGGGTATGTTTGGGAGGACAAATATAAGTTGCTATGCATCCATAGTGAACCAAGTTGGCTGCCTTGTAAATTGTGATACACCGAACACAACATTCAGGGAGATTTCCTGCCTGTACTTCTTGGTTCGCTAGGAGGTATTCTGCAGTTCACAATTACTTGGTAAATATTTTTCCTAGAATTAACCTTTTATTTTTTTTATTTGTTTTGGTCATAAAATAAATCAATAATCATGGAAGAAGAACATTCATTTCCCCATCATTCACATAGAATAGTACTGAAACCACCTTTACCACCGGAAGCCACTTCTAGTCGGTGAAGGCAACATCACTCTACCGAAACTAGTACCATCAGTACCTTTGGTGTGACATCGTCCTCACATATAACAGAGTTGACACAAGTTGTTTCTACAAATCCTAGTTCATCTATTGTTGTCGAGATGGAGTCCTCATAGCTACCTGTGGTCACGATCCATCCAATCAGTGAGACCATACCTCCTAAATCCGACGTTGTTCAATTCGAAGTTGATCTAGATCCCGTCACTTTTTTGATAGAACATCTACATCCTGAAGTTGAACAACTAGATTTTGTTCCTATATCAGTAACCCCACTATCTATTGTAGCCATTGAGTCTCCCATATCACACATTCAACCTCCTAAAATATACTTTGGGCCTGACGATGAAATCCTTCCACCTAGTTTAATTTCAATTGAAGAAATACCACAAGATGAAACACCTTTAACTCCAACTCATTTTGGGGCAGAGCGAGCTTTACCTGTACGAGTATTTTCCTCAATTACCTACCTTTGCTTTTGTTGATCCTGCTTCTATTAGAGTTCTTATAGATCCAATAGGGTATACATTTGGTCGAATAACCATGCCTGAGCCAACATCTTTGGCTGGACCATCTGTTCCAATTGCGACAACACTTGCTCTCTCTACCCCGTCGATGTTCACAACTTCACTAGAGTCACATTTATATGGTGGCCCTTCCGTCCCACCTGGTTACCAATCCTTATCTGGAACCTTCTCTGGTGCATCCCCAAACCCATGGACTTCACCAATGTCATCGACCGGTATTCTAACTGTTAAATATATAGTGAGTACTGAATGACTTAATCCTTTATACACATCATCAGGAAAATATCAAGTTGGTCCATCTTGGTATATTCCATCCAGTACAATTTCAACTGGACTCCCTGCATTTGGAGAACAATATTTTCCATATTATTATACTCATGCTAGGGGGAAACCTATGGTCACCCATTTCGAAAATACTCCATCTTTATTTGGTCATCCTAATGTCAAAATGAATGTTTGTTAATGGAAACCCACTCTGCTTATCCAATCACAAATGGTTGTACACTCATATAAACTGGTTTAACCTATTACACCCACATCAACTCCACTTGTTAATACATATTTACCCTTGTTACAGACTCAAACTGTTGTACCTCAACCATCTTAATCAGGTACTTCAACCCAATACCATCAAGTATTGGGCCCTCAGACTCCAACTGCTTCGGCTGGTTTACAACAACCATATGTATCTGGAATCATTTATTCCCAAGCTAGATTACCATATTATGGTATGTCGCGGCAACAACCAGGTTACCTATCCTCAACCAAATCCAAGCTATCCTATTTTGGGTTATAATATTGGTGGACAGACCCCTTGGTAGCCACAAGCGCAAATGCCACAACCTTCATTTCAACAAGTAATGTATCAAGGTTTTGGTCAAAAGAATCCTCAAGAATTTTCTTATCAAAACAACCCCTATCTGGGTTACCAACAACAGATTCCTTATGCTAGTGCTCAAAGGACTATTGTCCAAGAAATTCCATCATAACCTGGCTATGCTCAACCCAACCTTAATCGACAATTTCCATTTGTTGCAACTTTAGAGTTACCGGATTTAAACCAGCTCACCAATGACCCAATCAACTATGCTCCTTGGTGGCTGGTGATACCTCATAAATTACCCTCAGATATTCATAAGTTCAATGGAAACCTTGGGGAAGACTTGTTGACTCATGTTATGACTTATCATTTGTGGTTTTCATCTAACTCCCTAAATGATGACTTTGTTTGGCTACGTCTTTTCCAACGTATGCTCATTGGCCGGCCACAAAATGGTACATTGAGTTAGCAAGAGCTTCTTTTGATAATTTCACTGCCCTAGCTACTGCCTTTTTGACCCACTTATAGTTACCCAAATGATATGAAACTAGAATGGAACTCTTGACTAATTTTTAACAAACTAATGCTACTCACATTTATGACCATATTCATGAGTGGCGTTATCATCGTAGAATGGTTAAGACATTTGTTCCTGATCAGCTCCTTGTTGAGTGGTTCATAAGGTCCCTGTTACCATCTATAACTGAGGATGTGGCTAAGGGTGGCGTCGTCACTGAAGATAAGGTCATTGCTCATGCCTAATATTTAGACTTTATTTATATTCAATATGGCAGGCTCTATGAGAAAATTCCCAATGCGCCGCGATATAATTTTACTGTTCCTCCTCCATCTAATGACTCTCATGCCGGATACGATATGATCGGTACAGCAAGCATACATCACTCTACTGCATCTAATCCTATGCCTTCTTCCAAAATCCATGTTGTTTCATCTGAAAAGGGAAAAAGTGACAAGCAACCCAGAAGTAAGAAAAAGGGAAAATGAAAGAAAGAACAAATTTCTACCTTGCAGGAAAGATCATCTGATCAATCGACTCAAAATCAGAAACCTCGTTACCCTTGCATAATCTATAATGAGGAACACTTTTTCGGGACTGTCCTCACTACATTGAAATATCAAAAATGGTTAAGACCTCACATGCGTCAGTTGTGTTGACAAATCCATTTCTGAATCTGAACACAAATTTTATAGCTATGAATCCAACTTCTAGTTCCCAAGTGCTTATGCTGTCTGTCACAAAGGCATCGACTAATATTTTGGTGTCAACATGTAAAAAATATTACAGTAGTTATGCTACTGATCAACCTACTACCTCGACCACGAATTCGACTACGGAATCGATACCACCACCTGCTATTCCTGAATTGACAATAAAGCCACCTAAGGGAGTCGCTCATAAATTGACATTTAATCCTCGAGCCAGAGCTACTCAAAATTATAATATAGTTGAAGATTTGGCTCATTCCCCTTCAACTATGTCAGCGCTTGAGGTGCTACAAAATTTTCCTCCCTAGAAGCAGGTTTTGTTTTCGGCAATTGGTGGAATTGATCTAACAGATTCCAATCTCGTAGTCTTTAATCATACGAGCTATAGGCCGCAATTATTAGTAGAATTGGCATTCTCCATCCAAGTAAATGTTTTCAATCACCTTGTTCATCATATTATTATTGATGAGGGAGCATCTACGTGCATTTTGTCTCTAAACTGTTGGAAGTCACTTGGCTCGTTGCGCCTATCTTAATCTCCAACGAAGTTGAAATCTTTCGACGAACGTACATATAAGCCTTATAGTATTATCAATAACCTGCATGTTGAACTAGGGGGAAAAACAGTGAATGTTGAATTTGAGGTCATTGATAGACCCCTTAACTAAAATATTTTACTCGGAAGGCCATGGGTATATGCTATGACTGTGATCGTCTTAGCATATTTTAGAATGATCTCCTTTCCACATAAAGGTGTCATCACAGTCATCAATCAGCTATCCTTCTTTGCCTCTAGTTCCCAGGTAACTGGAAGTGTTCCGTTAGTTCACACACCCCAACTCACACTTCTGAACATTGGTGTATGACTCTTAAAGGATTCCACTCTCATGGGAACCTCTACGTTACCGCCACCTGCAAAATCGACAGAAATTTCAAATATAGAGACCTGCTACATGATATCTTCCACTCCATCTAGCTTAAGCAAGATTACAGGTCATTCTAAAGTTGTTACGTTGGATGAGTTTCTGCCGCCCAGCCCAATTGAGCTTGCATAACAATCAATCTACATGGCTTGTTCGAAGAATCCAAAATTATCATCACCAGTCATTTGGGTAGATCATTCATTAGATTTAGGTACTCCATCTGATCCCTTTTCCTCAAATTTCTTGACAGATGAGAATATTATAGAAACAATGATGTCAAAAGGAGAACCATGGGAATATCATCATCATCATTCCCATATTCCACATTATGAAGAAGATAATCTTAGTGAACTATATGACCCATCGATCAAAACATTCTTTTCAAATTATTTTCCTATTAATGCAATCGATTCTGAGCAAAATTATCAAATATTGAAGAAACCATTTCTATCAATATTTTGACCAAGAGTTGTAGAAAACATTCATGTCAGCATGTATTTTTCTCCATCAAAACGTGAAACATATCTCTCTAGGCTTTCGTGAATTTTGTGATGTATTTTCTTAGTATTACGAGGAAATGCCAGACATAGATACTAGTATTATTGAACACACTATTAAAATGTACCCTGATGTAAAGTCAGTATGTCAACGCTTTCATCCTATTCATCCGAAGAAGCCTGCTGCCATTAAAGCAGAAGTTGAAAAAATTTTGCGTGTTGGTTTCATTTACCCTATTCCACTAACTGAGTGGGTTTCCAACATCGCTCCTGTTATGAAAAAAAAGGAACCATCAGAGTGTATGTCGATTATCGCGATGCCAATATTGCTTGTCCAAAAGATAACTATCCTACTCCCTTTATTGACCAGATTATTGACGATTGTGCTGGATGAAAAATATTTTTGTTCATGGATGGATTTCATGGTTACTATCAAATCAATATCCACCCAGAGGACCAATATAAGACAACATTCATCTGTCTTTGGGGAATATTCGCTTATCGGAAACTCCCGTTTGGTTTAAAGAACACTGGGGAAACTTTTCAACCCTATCTAGACAATTTATCAACGCATTCATGAAACCAGACAGATCACCCGATGCATTTGAGAGCTATCTTTTTACATTATCGACACTACAAAATATGCCTCAATCCACATAAATGTGTGTTTTGTGTTGGTTCTGGTCATTTTCTAGGATTCGTCGTTGTTTGGTCAATTTAGTGTGTCCTAAATTGCTACATTTAATTTGTCAATCCGGGATTCGTAAGCTGACGAAGTGTGGCGCACTATATGTGCAAGATAACCTATCTCTTACTTTTTTGTCGTTTTTGGATTTTTGTGAAATTCTAAAAAACAAGTATGGAGACAAATATTCAAGACAACAATGTATTTCTAATGATTTTCCAAACTTCAAAAGAATTTTAAAAACACACAATGACAAAATTAATTCTTCAAAGAAAATGAAATTAAAGAAAATGAAATTGCATCACTACTCTAGTCAAACAAACAATGAACTAATGATCATGAAACTCATTATTCTTGCTGTTGTTCAAACACAAAAGAAACTATGCTTAAAGAAATCCAAAAGTTGCAACAAAGTAAATCTAAATCAAATTACATCAACTTATCTTCTGATCCCTCATCATTAGTCTAGCTATGATTTTCGGAGGTAACCATAAACAACTTGAGTAACCTGATATCTAACTTGCAGAAAGTAAACTAATATAAAACTACACATTCATAATTCAATCCCTCACCATCAGTCCAGCTGTGGCTTTCGGAGGTAACTGAAGATGTCATGAGCAATTTAATATATATAACTTGCAGAAAGTAAACTAATATCAAACTACACATTCATAATTCAATCCCTCACCATCAGTCCAGCTGTGGCTTTCGGAGGTAACTGGAAATGACATGAGCAATTTAATATATCTAACTTGCAGAAAGTAAACTAATATCAAACTATACATTCATACTTCAATCCCTCACCATCAGTCCAGCTGTGGCTTTCGGAGGTAACTGAAAATGACATGAACAATTTGATATATCTAAATCTAACTACCGAAACAAATGTGCAAGACTGAAATAAACAAAGCAGTAATGAAATTAAACAGAAACTAAGAAAAGTAAATTAGCAGCAGAACAATATTAATTCCATGTCATTAGTCAAAAAGTTATGCAAATGCCCGGGCTGCCTATTTATAACCCGAAACAAGAACACTGATCAGTTAACAATAACATAAAACATGAAAGATTATGGACAGAAGCAAGATGTAAAGCATGAAAGATTATAAACAGAAATGAAGCATATATACTATGAAAGATGCAATGTATAAACACATGAATGACTTATGGCACAATCAGCTTAAAGAAATAAAACAAGAACTATATAATAATGCAAAAAACCTCAGCGTGTGCAGGGGCCCTCTACACCAGCCTTGGCAACAATCTTCAAGTACGAATTACGCTTGGAAACAGAGTCTTCTTATATATTAAAATGCAGTCATAACATAAAGGTGATATTACGGCACAGTGGCAACGTAATTACATTACAGAGCTATCTGGAGGCTAATGGAGACTAATAAAAACTAACTCTTATGCGTATGCAAACGCGTTATTTATACTGAAGGTGATATAACTAATTTCCTAAAGTTTATGCTGATAGAGAACACGTAAACCATTACGTCCAAAGATCTAGGATCATGGCCGCGTTGAGGAGTAAATCTATGAAGAGTGGATGTTTGAATTCGGCTTATGGAGCCATGTACAGGTGTTGATTTGTCTCCCGCAATTCAGAAACGGCCATATGAATCTTCACGTGACGAGAAACAGAGTCCTGTCACCGTGGGACTCTACGGTTGACTTCCACTTGGCCACCTTTGACCGCAGCTTCCTTAAGTGAATTTGCTCGAGCTAATAGGACACGATCCATGTCCACATCATTTCTGACTTGCCCATGTGGCTCGTTTTTCCTGAAGACACCTGTAACATAGACTTTCACAAAATGGCTGCGGAAAGTTGCAGCAGCTGCGGAAAGTGGCAAGATTCCGCAGCTAAATGAGCAAAAATCTAAATCAAACAGCAGACACAAAAATATAGTTAAAAACCATTTTAGATGCTCTTTTTCAATTAATATACAATGATATTGACAACTTGGGAGGTTCAGGTGAATGAAAAAGGTATAGAAAGGTGTATGGAAAAGATGCAGATTTGAGACTCAACATACCCCCATTGTGAAGGTGTTGCATGTCCTCATGCAACCAAAATTTTGATAATCCTTCTTCAGTTCATATGCCTTGACACTTCAGCCAGTACATCCAATCCTCTCCTCTTCTTCCTTGGTGCTGCCAACATCCTGGGCTTCTTCATTAAGCATCTAAATTTGATATTAACCAGTGCTCTGCTTAACTTTTGGCATTTCTTTTTCAATTTCTTGTTCTTCTTCTGCCATATTCCCAGATGTAGCATGGTATTATCATGAATGATTTTGTCCAATTTGATTTGTTCCTTCAATGTCTCATTTTCATTTTTAATGTGTCTATTTAAAAGCTCTAGCTCAAAGACTTCCTGTTTTAGTGATTGGACTAAATCATCTTGTACTGTGTGAGGCTGAATGGACGAAGTACTGGGACCTGTAGCTGCTTTTTCTAAAGATTCTATATAATCATATACTTCCTGCTGCTTGGGGTCTATATCAGGTGTCATTTTTATTGGGCTGTCCCCAAAATGCCGTGAAGGAGAGTTATCTTCAAAATTTGGCTAAGAAGGGCTCACATCAACATCTTGCTGAGAATGGGATGGACTATTTTCAATGTCTGACTGAGAAAGAAATGAACCAGGTTCACTAACTGATTGAGAGTGAGATGGACTATGGTCAGCTGGGGATTGTTCAGATGTTTCTTCTCCCAAATCAATGAAATGGGGTCCTTTCATTTGCGTTTTCCTCAATTTCCCCTTAAGTCTAGAACTTCTTCTCACACGCTGTGGACCACTGTCCTTTTGCTTTTGTTTTCCTTTCTCTGTCTTCTTGGCCATAGATGACTATTTTTGAAGATGAACTAATCTTTTAGATAACACTTGATGATCTTCTTCTTCGGAAGAAGGGGTTTGATGTATAGCCCCAATACTTTTTCTCTCTTTTGGTGTTATTGGCTTTTTACCCTTGGTTTCTATCTTCTTCCTTTTTGACAACCTCTCTTCCCTACTATTTCTTTCAATTGTAGTAGTAGGAGTACTTTGAGTTTCATCATTTGTTCTTTTTCTCCTACTCCTTCTTGATGTGCTACCTTCAGGAATTTCCTGAGGTTCCTCAAAGAAATTTCTAATCAAAAATTGTTCCCATGTGTCTTTCTTCTCCTTTAACTCTTTTTCAATAAAATTTTTTACAAGACCGTGGTGATATAGATGTGGTTCTACATCCCCTAAATGCTTCTGAACAGTCACAGACATTTTCTTCAAACTATTTAATAGAAAATATGGAAGATTGAGAGTTTGATTATCTAGAAAATTCATCAGCAATCTGGTATGGTACATATACATGGACCCAAAACGGCCTTCACAGGTAATGAATTTTTGAACAACCAGCAGCAAAGTAGCCCATTCCTCTTTCAAAGCATGAACAAGAATTCCTCTTTTAAAAATAGTTATGTCCATACCTTGGTTTCGTAAGATTATTCTCCAGGCTTCATCACTAATGCTTTTATTCTTAAACCATTGTTCACCCTCTTGAGGAAGTTCCGTGGCAGTAGCTATAGATGCCTCATTCACCGTGAACTTAAGGTCTCCAATCTCTACCTCCAGGCCATTGAACGACCTTGCAAATGCTTTTGTCACTTCTTTATGGTAGCCTCTAAACTTTTGGATAAACCGCAGCCACTTTGCTTTCTTCAATATATCCCTGACTTGCGGATATCCTTCCATGAATTTAGGTCCTTCTGGTTCTGCTCTTAGCAATTTACCCATTCTTCTTTCTGCTCTTCAAAAACTTGCCTGCGTGAGGGTTCAATGGAAGTAGAACGACTGAATGCACGGAAATGAGCACAATGGTTGTAGGTAGATATCAGAGAGTGGGTATACAGACTGTAGCGTAACAGAGAATGAAATGGAGTGAAGCGGAACAGAGAGGGGTTTCGTGAGCACGGCAGAGATACGGCTGTGAGATTAACAGAACAATAGGAGGAGTATAACACATCCGGCAGTGTTTTGAAATTTGGTGGCTGCAAAATAAATGTAAGCACGTTTAAACAACGGCTATGGATTTTATGCGGCTGAAAGAAGCCGTAGTCAAATCAACTACGTCTCATTGTCACAGGTGGAATATCGGAGTATGAGTGAAGATCGAAGGTTTAATTATGGGACCGTTTGAAAATGAATGTGGGAGGATCATATGGAGATCGTGAAAGGGTTACGGAGTTTGTCAATATAATCATTGCACATAATGGAGCTTATGGTTCATAACTATATAAAAATGTGTTTTCAATGCTATTTGAAATGAATTTTTACTCATACCTTGGAATCTTTGCCTTTTTCCTTGGTCTTCAATTAGTTGCTCCTCATTGGTATCTTGAATGCTCCATGTCTTCATTTTTGGTCCTCATACCTGCATTTTATTTCATGATTATGGAAATAACATTTGGCTGTACATTCTTTTGAAAAACAGAGTAGTAGCTGGGGAATCTTCTTCTGGCTGCGGAATCTGCTTCTGGCTACAGAATCTGCTTCTGGCTGCGGAAACTGGAGTCAGCTGCGGAAACTGACACAGCTATTATTTGGGTGAATGAACATGAACGGATGATAAATGACTAGATGGAAATGGTCATGAAAAAGAATTTTATTGGTGAAAATGGAATGAAATAGATAAAATGAAGTGGAATGGAGTGAAATGAAGTGGAATGGGTGGTCACAAAACTTGTGAAATGAAAGAGAGATTTTTTTTTTTTTTTTGAAAATATAGAGTGTCAGGGGTTCTTGATTTTCACCCTATATTTCTGTATAAGACTGCCAATCAGTGATTGATTTTCAGGCTTATACAATTTTTTTTTTTCCTTTTTTTAATTGAAAGAACAAAAGCTAGGCTGGTGGAGAAGAAGAATTCTTCTGTACCAGCCTGATTGCAGAATTTTCTTGAAACATTTTGACAAAATCCTCTTTTGAGAGTGGCTTATGATAAAATTTCAATCTGTGGCCATTCACAATAAGAGGAGTTTGAAACTCATCAATGGTCTTGATTCTTACCGCTCCATTGCTAAAGATCTTGTCAATCTCATATGGCCCAAGCTAATGAGTCTGAAATTTTCCTTGAAAATCTTTAAACTTGGAATCAAATAACAATGCCCAATCTCCTTCTTGAAACTTCTTCTCTTTGATGTACTTGTCATGCCATTTAGCTCTTTGATATTGAACTAGATCAGTTCTTAGAATTTCCTCTTGTCTGATCTCATCTAGCTCATTCAATTTCTCCATTCTATGCTTTTGGGCTTCTGATAAGTCCATCCCCAACTGAACTGCTATCTCGAAGGTCTTGACTTGGAACTCAATGGGGAGCAGGACTTCTTTCCCATAAACAAGTTCATAGGGAGAATGTCCTGTTGTATTTCTCCATGTAGTTCTGTAGGCCCATAAGGCTTCAGGAAGCCTTTATACCCAATCTCTTCTATGTAGATGAACAGTTTTGGTGATGATACTTTCAAGAACTTTATTTGTGGACTCCACTTGACCATTTGCTTGCGGATGGTAAGGAGTAGATCTTATGTGCTTGATTTTGTATTCTTCCATCAATTTCTCCACCAAGTTGGATGTGAATTGGCTTCCTTGATCTGTCACAATTTCTCTTGGAACACCAAAGCGAGTAAAAATATCCTCATAAAGAAAATGAACAACTGAATTTTCAGTAGCAGATACTAATGCTTTCGCTTCTACCCATTTAGTAACATAATCAGTACAAACCAATATATACTTCTTTTGCTTAGATGGTGGATTAATAGGTCCAATGAAATCTAAAGCCCATTTTTCAAAGGGTTCAATGAGTACCTGTGTTTGCAATGGTATTTCATTTGAAAGGGTAGGTTTCCCTACTCTTTGGCAGCTATCACACCTTTTGACATATTGTTTTGCATCTTTGAAGAGGGAAGGCCAATAATATCCCAAAGAGAGGATTTTATAGGCCGTCCTTTTGTCTGCAAAGTGTCCGCCGCACGGTTCATCATGACATGCCTTAAGAATATCAGGCATTTCATCTTCCCCGACACATCTTCTGATCACAAGATCTGGCCCTGTTTTAAACAATTCGTTAGAAATCCATGAATATTTTGAACTCTCCTGAATAATTTTTCGTTTTTCATTTGGAAATAAATGTGAAGGTAGTTTCCCTGTAACCAAATAGTTAGCAATATCTGCATACCAAGGGGTCTTAATAGTTACTGCAAACAAGTATTCATCAGAAAAATTATCTTCTACAGGAGAATCTTCTTTAGTATTCTGAATCCTAGACAAGAAATCAGCTACTGTATTTTGTTTTCCTGGTCTATCCAACACAGTAATATTGAATTCTTGAAAAAGTAAGAGCCATCTTGTCACTCTGCCATTAGTAACAGGTTTATTCATTAAATATCTAATTGCAGAATGGTCAGTATGAATAAAAGTTTCATAGCCTATTATGTAATGTCTAAACTTATTAATTGCATGAACAACAGTTAAAAACTCTTTTTCAGTCACAGTATAATTCAACTCTGTGGGAGTCAAATTTTTACTAGTATAATAAATGGCATAAGGAACTAAATCTTTTTGACCCAACACAGCTCCTAGAGCTGTATCTGAAGCATCCATAGAAATATGGAAAGGGAGTTTCCAATTTGGTCCTCTCAAGATAGGTGCTTCAGATATTCTTGTTTTCAAAGTTTCAAAGGTTGATTGACAATCAGGATCCCATTTAAATTCATAGTCTTTTGTAAGCAATTTGAAGAGTGGAGATGCTATTTTAGTGAAGTTTTCTATAAATATTCTATAGTAACCAGTAAATCCTAGAAAACTTCTAACATCTCTTTGACAATTTGGAATAGGCAACTTGGAGATGACTTCAACTTTTGATCTATCAACCTTAATCCCTTCTCCTGAAATATGATGTCCTAAAACAATCCCTTCAGTAAACATCATAAAGCATTTTTCATGGCTTAATGAAAGGTTTGTTTCTTTACATCTTATAAGAACTTTTTCCAAATTTTCTAATGCCTCTTCAAATGAATTACCATAAACTGTAAAATCATCCATATAAACCTCTACACAATCATGGATTAGATCAGAAAAAATTCCTAGTACTGCTCTTTGGAATGTTGCAGGTGCATTACATAACCCAAAAGGAAGCACTCGGTAGGCAAAAGTTCCCCATGGACAAGTAAATGTGGTCTTATCTTGATCTTGAGGTGCTACCTGAATTTGATTATAGCCACTAAAACCATCCAAAAATGAAAAGTACTTTTTACCTGCTAATGTGTCTAATACCTGATCGATAAAAGGCAAAGGAAAGTGATCCTTCAAAGTTGCTTTGTTCAATTCTATATAATCAATGCACACCCTCCATTTACCATTCTTTTTAGGTACTATAACCAGAGGAGAAACCCATCGGCTATCTGAAATTGGATAAATGAAGTTTACATTGAGTAGTTTTTGGAGCTCTTCTTTCACTATCTCCCTAAGATTTGGATTCATCCTTCTTTGAGGTTGTCTAATTGGTCTACTGTTTTCCTCAATATAGATATGATGGATGCAAGTCTTAGGATCAATACCTTTCATGTTAGTATACTCCCATGCAAATGCAGTAGAATGTTTTTGCAAGATTTTGATTAGTTCTTTTTGTTGTGACTTTTCCAAATGTTTGTTGATATTCAATGTTTTTCCTGGAAAAATATCAATGGTAGAACTACCAAACTCTTCCATAGAGTAAAGAGACATTTTTCTTGATGATAAATATTCTATGTCAGATTCCAACTGAAATTGTGTGGGGTCATATTCTAAAGATGTCTCAAAATTTTCTAATGTGTTCAGAATTTGACTATCCTCACTGATTTCAGAAATGGTAAAGACAGGTTGTATAATGTCCTCATCATCAACCCATTCATTGTCTCCTACTTCTGTGATTGCTTTTGCTGGAGGATACAAATTGAATTTATTTGTCGAATTACCATTAGAAATGTACATATCCCCAGATCTACAACTAATGAAAGCATCGGTTGTGGCTAGCCAAGGTCTTCCTAAGATAAGTGGGTGCCCTCCTAGATTACTCTTGGGAGTCAAAATCATAAAATCTACTGGATATTCCCAAGAATCTAAGGAGACTGGAATATCTTCTAATACACCATCTGGTTTAATAATTGATCGATCTGCAAGTTGCAGTAAAGTAGGTGTAAAAAGAAGGTTAGGAAGTTTTAGCTGTTCCATAGTCTGTCTACTCATAATGTTAATAGTAGCCCCTAAGTCAATCAATGTGTTTGGAATTTCTATCCCATTTATATGTGTCTTGACAATTGGACTTCCTGGATCTACATACTTCTGCATGGTAATTTTTCCCATCATAATATCTACAATTTTTCCTACCAGGTGGATTCTTCTTGTGTCTTTTAGTTTCCTTCCTGGTCTTTTGAAACTTAACTCCTTTATTGTTTTTGCTAGAATAGGAATCTCTCGAATGGCTTGTAACAAGGGAATCTTGATACAAACATTCTTCAATTCATCTAGAAAATCATAGTTAGGCAACAATATTTGTTTTTCCACCCCCTTGTCAATTTGTAGTCTTTCAGGAAAAGGAGGTGTAGATGAAGATGCAGGTTGCTCAACTATAGGAGTTGTGGGTGTTAACTTTTATTTTTCTTTTTGAATATTTGAGTTTTGAAGAGATTCTTCCTCAGAACCCTTATTGGCCTTAAGAGAGTCCTCCTCAGAGGTATCCTGTTATAGGTCATCTATAGAAGGTTTTTCTAAAACTCTACCAGATCTGAGTTGTACATCGTTGAGAGGAACAATCATATAGGTAGGAAATTGTTGTCCTTCTACCATATAAGTATTTTGAGGATTTTTATTGTTAGGATTTGGCAATGGCTGAGCTGGAAGTTGATTTGTATTTTGTTGGTATGGGAGCATGAGTTGAGGATTTGGATTTTGTTGAGAAGGTTGTTGTTGTGAAAATGGCAATGAAAGTTGTGGATTTGGGTTTGGAAGTTGTGGAGCTTGTTGATTTTGAAAAGATGGAGGATATTGATAAAATTGAGCAAATCTCCCATAAGGATTTTTCATCCCTTGTACCCATGGCTAATATGGATTTTGATGTTGGGGCCAAGGTTGTTGCCAAGGATTCCAATTTGGTGGGGTTTGAAGATTCATAGGGTTGTTAAACCCTTGAGTTTGTTGTCCCTGCCAAGGTCTTCTTGCAACAAAACATAGAGATTCTACTGAATTTGGGTCTTCTTGAAAGACAGCTTTGAGTCCAGGAATTGAAGGACAATCCTTGATCTCATGATTCTCTGAGCAAATCATACATGTTTCTACAACTTTGCATCCAAGGGACATTCCCTTAAAGCATGTTTCTTCCTACATTTCGGACAAAAGATGCCTAAAGCATCTGTTTCTGCTTTCTGCTTGTTTTGGATTTTAAGGGTGTCTAGTTGTTCACTAAGGCTCCCTAAGATATCAGTTTTGAACTCATCAAGAATATTACCAATCTCTGCCCTACTTACTGATCCAGTTGCAGATTTGTTAGCCCTAATAAGAGAAGGATCCCTAGGCCCTTTTCCCGTTTTAGATTTTCCTCTTGAGAGATGGACACATAGTTCTGTTATGTCACGAAGTGGAAGTTGAGAAATGTCTCCTTTCCCCATCATGTTTAAAATATCTATCCATTCATCTCTAATGGCTTTTAATATGAGGGATTTCAAGTTTTCATCATCTAAGTTGCTCATCTTTGCTCTTTTCAAGTTATATTGAAATCTTTCAAGTAAGTCTTCCAAATTTTCATCTTCTTTTTGCATCATTTTGAATACCTCATCCTTGTGATTGGTGGGCATAAAATAGTCCAAGTATCTATCCAAAAATGTTTGTTTCATATCATTCCAAGTCCTAATAGATTGAGTGGATAATCCCATGAACCATTTCAAAGCAGATCCCTTCAATGTTGAAGGAAACAGTTTGAGTTTTTGAGAGTCTTCCATATAGTCATAAGTTCGGCACACAACTTCAAACTCAAATAGAAATGTTTCAGGATCCTCACTTCGCAATCCATAAAAGTTAGGGAGGATAGATGGTGAGATATTTTTCATCGTTGTATGAGTTTCCTCATCAACTATAGGGAATCCAAACAAGTTGTCTCCTTCCCTATTTCTTTCATTATTTCCTTCACCATTGTTGTCTCCATTGTTTCCTCCTCTTCTACCTCTACCTCCAAATCCATCTATTATTTCCTCTGCCATGATAGTTTCTTTAGAGTCCTTAAAGTCTTCTAGTTCTTCTATCAAGGGAGGATGAGAGAGAGTCTCTTCCTTTTCTAAATGAGATTTAGTAGGTGGTATAGGAGAATCCTCTAATTCAGCTGCTCCTTGAATTCCAAAAATCTTAAGGCTAGGGGTAGATGGTGGTGATTCTTGTCTATGCCTTGAAGAAGATGGAGTTGTGAAAATCAAAATCTTGGCTTTAGCTATAAACCTTCCCCTAGAATCTCTTGCTCTATGCATGTCATTTTTTTTTTTTTTTTTTTTTAATTTTAAAGTTGGGCAAATAATTCTCTTTCTGATCTTCCAGATCACACTCGGTGCAAGAAGAGAGCATACTTAAGAAATTACTGAACTAATAACTCTCTTTTCTGATCCTCCAGATCACACTAGGTGCAAGAGGAGAGCATACTTCAAGAAGTTATCAAGTTTTCCCTTCTTTTGTTATTTTTTTTTTTTTTTAAAGAAATTGGCTACCTAGTTACACTTCCTCGGCAACGACGCCAAAATGTTTGGTCAATTTAGTGTGTCCTAAATTGCTACATTTAATTTGTCAATCCGGGATTCGTAAGCTGACGAAGTGTGGCGCACTATATGTGCAAGATAACCTATCTCTTACTTTTTTGTCGTTTTTGGATTTTTATGAAATTCTAAAAGACAAGTATGGAGACAAATATTCAAGACAATGATGTCCTTCTAATGATTTTCCAAACTTCAAAAGAATTTTAAAACACACAATGACAAAATTAATTCTTCAAAGAAAATGAAATTGCATCACTACTCTAGTCAAACAAACAATGAACTACCGATCATGAAACTCATTATCCTTGCTGCTGTTCAAACACAAAAGAAACTATGCTTAAAGAAATCCAAAAGTTGCAACAAAGTAAATCTAAATCAAATTACATCAACTTATCTTCTGATCCCTCATCATTAGTCTAGCTATGATTTTCGGACGGAAGTAACCATAAACAACCTGAGTAACTGATATCTAACTTGCAGAAAGTAAACTAATATCAAACCATACATTCATAATTCAATCCCTCACCATCAGTCCAGCTGTGGCTTTAACAATCAAGATGTCATGAGCCAATTAATATATCTAACTCGCAAGTAAACTAATAACAAACTACACATTCATAATTCAATCCTCACCATCACTCCAAATTGGCTTTGAGTGTAACTGAAAATGACATGAGCAATTTAATATATCTAACTTGCAGAAAAGTAAACTAATATCAAAACTCATACATTGATACTTTCAACTTTCAAACATCACTCCACTGTGGTTTCTCTTCGTGAGGTAACTGAAAATGACATGAACAATTTGATATATCTAAATCTAACTACTGAAATAAATGTGCAAGATTGAAATAAACAAAGTAGTACTAAAATTAAAAAGAAACTAAGAAAAGTAAATTAGCAAGAGAACAATATTAATTCCATGTCATTAGTCAAAAAGTTATGCAAATGCCTGGGCTGCCTATTTATAACCTGAAACAAGAACACTGATTAGTTAACAATAACATAAAACATGAAAGATTATGGACAGAAGCAAGATGTAAAGCATGTACATTATAAACAGTAAATGAAGCATATATACCATGAAAGATGCAATGTATAAACACATGAATGACTGACAAGACAATGAGCTTAAAGAAATAAAAACAAAGAACTATACAATAATGCACAAAACTCTACTGCAGGTGGTGGGGGCCTCAACTTCTATGGCACAATGAGCTTAAAGAAATAAAACAAGAACTATACAATAATGCACAAACCCTCATTAAAAGTAGGGCCCCTACACCAAATTTCTGTATAAATGTGATCTCAAGTACGAATTACGCTTGGAAACAGAGTCTTCTTATATATTAAAATACAATCATAACAGAAAGGTGATATTATGGCACAGTGGCAACGTAATTACATTACAAAACTATCTGGAGGCTAATGGAGACTAATCTAATATGCGTGTGCAAACACATTATTTATAACAAAGGAAATATAACTATTTCCCTAAAGTTTGTGCTGATGGAGAACACGTAAACCATTACGTCCAGAGATCTAGGATCATGGTGGCGTTGAGGAGTAAATCTATGCAGAGTGGATGTTGGATTCGGCTATGGAGCCGTGTACAGGTGTTGATGTGTCTCCCGCAACTCAGAAACAGCCATATGAATCTTCACGTGACGAGAAACAGAGTCCTGTCACCGTGGGACTCTACGGTTGACTTCCACTTGGCCACCTTTGACCACAGCTTCCTTAAGTGAATTTGCTCGAGCCAATAGGACACGATCCATGTCCACATCATTTCTGACTTGCCCATGTGGCTCGTTTTTCCTGAGGACACATGTAACATAGACTTTCACAAAATGGCTGCAGAAAGTTGTAGCAGCTGTGGAAAGTGGCAAGATTCCGCAGCTAAATGAGCAAAAATCTAAATCAAACAGCAAACACAAAATATAGTTAAGAACCATTTTAGATGCTCTTTTGCAATTAATATACAATGATATTGACAACTGGGAAGGTTCAGGTGAATGAAAAAGGTATAGAAAGGTGTATGGAAGAGATGCAGATTTGAGACTCAATAGTCGTCTCAAAAGAAGGAATTCGAATAGACCCAATGAAGGTCTAGGCCATTCTTGATTTTCCTGCGCCATCAAATTTGCTTTAGTTATATAAAATTCAAGGAAAGGATAACTTCCTAAGGAATTTCATACCAAACTATGCTGAAATGGATAAAGGATTTACTCGACTCTTGAAAAGGGGGATTCCCTTCCATTGGGACCAAGTTACGCAAGCTTCTTTTGATGTTGTCAAGGATACTCTTGTCCAGGCATCATTAATGTATCCCCTCAATTATCAGAGTGATTTTTTCTTATATATTGCCGCGGCTAATATGACCATTGCTATGGTATTGGTCCAAGTAGAAAATGGGATAGAACATTCGATCTATTATTTGAGTCATAATCTCAATGATACAGAAGTGAGGTATTCATACGTAGAAAATATTTCCTTGGCGGCTGTTCAAGGTGTCCAAATATTTCGCCACTATATCCTGTTCCGGAAGACCATTGTCATTTCAGATTGCAACCCTATGACTTACATCTTATCACACCAATTGCTGGGGGGAAAGTATTAAAAACATATTTTCATTTTTCGGGAGTTTGATTTGGAATTCATCAAATCGAAGTCAAAGAAGTCTTTAGTTTTGGCTGAGCTTCTTTGTGACCTTCCCTCTAATAGTACTTCTATAGCGTTGGAACCATATATTCAAGACGAGTCTCTGTTTCTGATCGGATCATCTAATCCTTGGTATGGGGATTTTATCATTTATCTGAAGACCCATAATTTTCGGCCTGATACCTCTCGCTTTGACCAAATATGTATTCGATACCAAGCCAAATATTAACTGATCGTTGACTATACACTTTATCTTCATGGTGTCGATACAATTTTAAGAAGGTGCCTCACTCATGAGGAGGCCGAAAATGTCTTAAATGATTGTCACGTTGGGGCTTGCGGTGGATTTTTTTTTGGATATGCTATCGCGCAGAAGATACTCTGCGTTGTTTACTTTTGGCCTACCATATTTTGCGACTGCATCCTTGGAGTAAGAAGTTATCATGCGTGCCATATATTTGATCGTAAAATCCGCAAACCGCTAGTGCCAATGCATCCTGTTGTCTTTGTGGGACCATTTTAAAAATGGGGTATTGAATTCATGACCTGTAACCCTCGTTTGTCTCGGGGGCATGGTTATATTATTGTCGTAGTAGACTACTTTACCAAATGGGCCGAAGCGATGCCTACATTCAACAAAACAAGATAAACAACTGCATTGTTTTTCTTTAATCATGCCACTTCATATTTTCGGGTCCCACGGGCTATAGTCATAGATGATGGTTCACATTTTCACAACCATATGATGAATGAATTGACTGCCAAATTAGGACTGTCACATGATAGTTATACTCCTTTTTATCCACAATCAAATTGACAAGTTAAGGCTATTAACAAGATTCTTAAACGAATGCTTCAACGAATGATAAGAGTTCATAAAATAAATTGGCATTTAATCCTGTACTCGGCCTTGTGGGCGTACCGAACCTCGGTGAGAAAGCAACCGGATTTACCCCCTTTCAATTGGTGTATGGTCTGGAAGCTATCTTTCCAATCCGATGTGAAATACCATCATTAAAACTCACAATCGACTTGTTACCTGACACCT
The DNA here is from genome assembly GCA_034641835.2 of Pinus albicaulis. Lineage (NCBI taxonomy): Eukaryota > Viridiplantae > Streptophyta > Pinopsida > Pinales > Pinaceae > Pinus > Pinus albicaulis. The sequence continues at coordinate 644,778,230 of CM076581.1, read as the reverse complement.
CTACTGAAGAAGCGCGTCCTTTTAACCTCATCCAGCATGATGAAATGAATCGTGAAGCCCAATTGGCCAACGAAGCGCATAAGAGACGTATAAAGGCGCAATACGAAAAGCATGTCCAACCTCACATTTTATCAGAGGGTGACCTAGTCCTTCTTTATGATCAGGAAGCTGATGTAATAGGTACAGGGAAATTTAAGCCGTTATGGCATGGCCCCTATATTGTCAAAAGATTTCTTGCTAAGGATGCCAAGGAGTTGGTAGATTATGATGGAATTCTGTTGGCACAACCCTGAAATGGGTTGTATCTGAAACGTTACTATGCTTAATCATGCATAGTAATTTTTTGTATTATATTGTATATATATGATGTTGATTTGCATTTACCGTCTTAGTTTGTTTTCTAGAGTTTTCTTGAAGTTAGTAATCTGCTTTAAATTTCAGCGCAAATGTCTGAATCTTTGGAACCATTTGTTGGGTATGATGATGGTGCTAATCGTAGTATGCAGAATCTATCCTCTGCAGTGCGGGCCATTTTCGCTCTGAATGACGAGTTAGTGAGTTTTCAAGGGATTTGTATCGGTCGATCTACAAACAATATCAATGAGTATAGCACGTTGTTCGAACTTCTCTCTGATTCCATTTCATTTGGTATTAACAACATCATCATAAGGTTAGACTCACAACTTGTGGTTTTACAACTTACTAGTGTTTATACTATTAGAAATCCAACACTGCATCGTATGTTCCTAAGAGTTCGAATTTTGGAAAGAAATTTTGATTTTATCTAATATCAACACATTTCCAGAAAATTGAACACATTAACTGATTCTTTAGTGAATTATGTTATAAACAGACATTTACAACACATGTAAAGATACATTCACATAATTGAATAATATTGCGTAATAAACATAGGAAAAAACTAAAATCAAATAGATAAATAGTTATAGGTTTTTACAAAATTTGTGCCCAAGACACATTGGTCACATGACCTCAAAATTTATGCAACATGTCAAAAATAAACTAGTGGTGCTCATGATAACATGCTTCTGATCTAGCTATCCTATGTAGTAACCACATCTAGTGGTTAGGAACACCAATAGTGTGGCGCTGCAGTCACATGGGTAACTCTTTGATCTAACAATCCAGAATACTGAAGGTCAAGCCTTGTATGTGTTGTTGAAGCTTAGGAAGAGTCTCAGCCATATATAAATCTTGAAGGACTGGTCTCCTGACAACCCTCTCTGTTGGCTCATTTGCTCCATGCTCTGGCTCTCCCACTGGTTGAACTCAACCCGCATCTGCATTACATTAAAACTTTAGTTTAGTCTTGGGAAAAAATTAAAACACAAAAACATGTATAAACCTTAGAAAAATAAAAAACATGGTTAAAATGTTGTTACCAATTGCACCCCACTGAGCACCTTCTGGTAAATCTAAGTTTGGTTCTCCTTAGAAATCGACGCCTGCATATGCATAGTCATCAATGGCGATAATTTGTCACCTGAACCAAGCGAATAATGCAGTTGAGAACATGATGGAATATTGGCCTACATGTCTATCCATCATTTCTGCCCACCTCTGCATCCTCCGATCTTTAGGGTTAGATATACCCAACATCACATGTTGAGGCTGCATCAGTGGAATCCGCTCTAAGGCAAAAGAAATGAGGATCGAAACATAGTTGAAAATTTCTTCCTTCCTCCCTTTGCCTTGATCAATTGTTATTTCATTTGAGAAAGTATGGCTTTAGCCCAATTGAAAATTGTTGGTTCCATACACTCTAACGCATACTACATATAAGATCTGTTCACTACATGGAGTGTAGTGGTACCAGAAAGTTTCATGATCATGAAAAAGATGGTTCTCAACGAAAAATCATGAACATCGTGGATGTTTATTTTCCCATCCTTTATAGGCTCTAATCCTGGATTTCAATACTGCAATATATAGTCTCTCACTGTCCCTCCTCCGAGAGCAAACCCTGAGAGGGAAATGGGTAGGCCTCTCCTTGAATACCCTATCAGAAAATAGATATCCTCCTCTAAAATTGAGACCACTTTGTTCCCAATATGAAATGCCTCAATTGCTGGATCCCATTCATGAACAAGGAACTCCAGTAGTTCCATTTGTTTCTTCATGCCTGATAGACGGAAATACTTCAATAACCCACATTCTCTGAGGGCTCTTACAGTACCTAGCTCATTAAGGGAAATCATGTTTTTTTCTTCATGCTCTCTTTCCCTCCAAGTAATTGTCTTTTTTGTCCGTTGAATCCTAGAAATACAACCATAAGATTCATTAAGGCCCTTTTCATGCAAAAAACTAAGCAAAATTTGGGTACAATGCAAGAATAAAAATTGTGAATTGCACCCAACGCAGCCTTAGACAAGAGACAGTGCATTGCATATTCATCGAGCCTTCATTTCAGGTGCATTCCAATGCAGGTTTCGATATCCAAGGGTGCGTTTCCCTATTTTGATAATAAATTTACCCTAAGGGGCCCAAATCCATAAAAAATTGCAATGAAATGAAACAAAAATAATACTAAAAGAAAGAGGAGGTTTATGGCACCAACTTGGATCAAACAACGAGGAAAATTGTCCATAGAATCGATCGCAATCAACAGTTGAAGTTCGGGGGCAAAAACAGGTTCAAAGCTTCAAAATGAAAATGGTAACTTTCAAATGGTAAAAATGAATAGTAAATCTCTTTTAATTAGTCATTTGATTATTTGCAAATCATATTTATTGTTGTGACTATGGTTTTATTCAATTTTTATCATGAAACATGTATTTTTAATCCATTTGATGTTTTCTAGAACAGGTTTGCAACTGATATAGTAGATTAGTCATGCAAATTTATTTCGAAAATGATTTGACCACAAGCATACTTTTATCCTGATTTTTCGAGCTTTGCTAAAAACAAAAATTGACTTGAAGCACACTTTTATCTCTTTTTCAAGCTTCGATAACAGTGAAAAAGGAACCCCTGGAGTCTTCTTTTAGCTCTTTTCAGACTTCGATAATGTGAAAATATTGTCGAGCACTTGTATTTATGAGCTCGTAAAAGTAAATGAACCGATATCTACTCAGTATAAGTTTAACCCTTTTCTGGACTAAGATATATTATTTACGAAAAAGGAAAACCTTAGTCGAACATGGATAGGAGGTTCTCTCAGATATCATTTTACACTTTTTTGGATCTAAGCGACAAATTTACGAAAAAGTAATTATGGAGTTTTCTTTTGTCCTCTTTGTAGGAATTTACAGGGTAAGTTCCTTAGATCAAGAACCAAAGGTCACCACTCACAAACAGATCAAAAATCAGTACACCAGTATAATCACGTGGTTAAAACCCTCAAAGAGGGAAACAGTCCACGGCCTGAGCCAACGCGGCCACTTCAGGTAGTTTATTAATATAAAAAGAAAAGTCACACATGTTTCTCTCATAAAGAATTACCAAACAAATTGCCCTCCATGCTCTTTAGATATAGATCATGGACCAATCGGATGCTAAGCCACGGATCAAGTGTCGTTAATACTGAGGTGAGAGATAATCGTTGGATCACTACAAATCATGACCGTCAGATTATAAGTTACAAATGTACATGGTAAAGAAACACACTTTACCTAACTCTACACTAGAATAAGTTATTCTTAACTATTTCCTATGTGTCAGAATATCCTAACATCCCCCCTTAAGAAAAACTTGGGATAGGATTGAAGGATTCACAAAGGTGACATAAAAGGAACCTATTTCCTATGTGTCGAAATATCCTAACATCCCCCCTTAAGAAAAAATTGGGATAGGATTGAAGGATTTACAAAAAGTGACACAATAGGAGAGGGAAGGAGGCATTGGAGCCTATCCCCCCTTAATGAAAACTTTCCTAAACTCCAAGCATGGATCGAAGTTTAGTAAACTTCGCTTCTGTGAGAGCCTTCGTAAAGATATCGACTACTTGATCATTGGGTGGACAATACTACACTTCAAGAACACGATCATGTATGAGCTTTTTGATGAAGTGTATGTGGAGTTCAATGTGTTTCATATGCCGATGCTGAACTAGATCTTTACATAACTGAATGGCACTCTGATTATCACACCAAAGTGTAGTTGGATGCTGCTGATGAAGACCAAATTTAGAGAGGATCTGACGAAGCCACATGGCTTCCTTGCTGGCTTCAACTGCACCACGATACTCTACCTCTACTGAAGAAAGAGAGATGACAATTTGTTTCTTACAAGACCAAGTAATAGGTCCTGAACCAAGAGTGAATAAATATTTGACAATAGAATTTCGATCATCAGGGTCACTAGCCCAATCAAAATCAGTGAAACCAATCAACAATGGAGATGCTCCTGCACTGTAATGAATCCAAAACTAAACTGTACCTCGAATACATTGAAGTATTCTTTTAGCTACTTTCCAGTGAATTTCATGAGGTTGGTGCATAAACCGAGCAACAAGACCAACGACAAAGGAAAGGTTAGGACGAGTATGGGTTAGATACAAAAGTTTACCGACAAGTTGACAGTATAAGGTAGGATCAATTTCAGGGGTAGTACAGTTGACAGAAAGCTTGAATCCAGACTTAAAGGGAGAAGGGGTAGGCTTACAGTCTTCCATGTGAAAGTGGTGTAGAATATCACAGGAATACTTGGACTGAGAGAGGGTAATGCCTTCCTTGGATTGCAAGACTTCAAGACCATGGAAATAATGAAAGTGTCCTAGGTTTGTCATTTCAAACTTATTTTTGAGGCTAGACTTCACATGGTTTATATGGCTTGGATCACTACCAGTAAGGATAAGATCATCAACATAAAGAACAAGGATGGTGAAGGAATTACCCACTTTCTTGGCGTAGACAATGTTGTCAGAATGACACCTAGAAAAGCCATTATCTAAGAGAAATCTATCCATTTTGGCATACCAAGCCCAAGGAGCTTGTTTGAGACCATAGAGAGACTCCCTAAGGTGAAAAACAAGGTTGGAGTCTTTTTGGATAAAGCCAGGGGGTTGTTCCATGTAGATTTCTTCATGCAAATCTCCATGTAAGAAGGTAGATTTAACATCCATCTGATGGACTTCCCATTTAAATGAGGTAGCAAGGGAAAGAACAAGGTGGATAGAATTCAATTTGGAAATAGGGGAGAAGGTTTTAGTATAGTCAATGCCTTCAACTTGTGAAAATCCTTTAGCAACAAGACGAGCTTTATGTCTATCCACTTTTCCATCTGGTCCAAACTTGGTTTTGTAAACCCATCTGCACTTGACAAGTTTTCTTCCTTTTGGAAGAGGAAAAAGATCCCAAGTATTGTTTTCCAATAATGAACGATACTCTTCATTCATAGCTTCATCCAAAAATGGATGACCGGAGGCTTCTTCAAAAGTTTCTGGATCAAGTTTTTCTATAACTTGAGCCAATAAGGAAGAGGCTCTTTTGAACTGAGCATGTGTACGTTGTTGATTGGCAGGGTCACTTGCAAGAGAACCTACTGCATCCTGAGTAGAGCGGACCCATATTAGAAGCGGTGGAGTATAAGGAAAAATTTCACAAGGTGGAGGAGGATTTTCATCCTCGTTGTCATCATCTGAACTAGAAGGAATGCTATAAAAAATAGAAGAGAGAGAGAGAGAGAGCTGGCACATATACCGAATCAAGCTCGCTGGCCAAAGGTGGCACACTTACTGAACTAGGCTCGCAGGCTGATATATTTTCATCAAATTTTACATCTCTTCTAATGATAATATTTTTGGATTTTGGTTGAAGAAGTCTATATCCTTTGACATCTTCAGAATATCCAAAAAAAATGCATTTTTCACTCTTAGGTTCTAAGGCTTTATATTTCGCATCTAGAATATGGGCCCAAGCATCACTTCCAAAAACATGAAAGTGACTTACATCTGGTTTGATTGAGCTCCAAGATTCTTCTGGAGTTATATTCTTTAAAACCTTAGTAGGAGTGCGATTTACTATGTAATTTGCATAGTTAATGGCTTCTACCCAAAAATTGAGACCAAGTCCTTTAGATTGAAACATAAAATTAGCCATTTATTTTAAGGTGTGTTTCTTCCTTTTAGCTACACCATTTTGTTGTGGAGTATATGGAACAGTATGTTGCAATTGAATTCCATGCTCAGTGCAGAAGTTGATAAATTTGTTGTTAACATATTCTCCGCCATTGTCTGATCTTAACTTAAGAATTTGATGTCCAAATTGTTTCTCAACAAAGGCCTTAAATGCCAAGAACATGTTAAAAACTTCACTCTTTAGTTTTAAGAAATATACCCAAGTGCGTCTGGAAAAATAATTAATGAAAGTTAAGAAGTACTTGCAACTAGAGAAAGAAACAACAGGAAGTGGACCACATAAATCATTGTGCACAAGTTCCAAAGGGGCTGAAGAGTGCCAAGAGGCACGTTTGTCAAAACTATCCTGATGATGTTTTCCAACTACACATCCAGAGCAAACACCATCTCGGAAAGATACCATAGGAAGGCCCGTCACCATATTTTCCTTACATAGTGTTTTAAGAGAGCGATAGTTTAAGTGACCAAATCGCTCATGCCAAATTTTTCTCACATCATCATTATGAGCTACAAAAACGGAGGGAAGAGAAGATGACCCAAAGTTGTCAAACTTATACAACCTTGTGGAATCATTAGCAATGCCAATAGCTAAAATATGTTTAGGATCTTTGAGGTCCTTTATTACAACATCGTGAGGTGATAATTCTACTATTTTCCCTTCACCTAAATGAGTTATCTAATAAAAAGATAGAAGGTTGCATGACAAGGTAGGAACACATAGTACGTCATTAAACTGCCCATTATCTAGATGAATGGTTCTAGATCCTATAACACTAAGAGATATATCATCACCAACATAAATATGTTTGGTGTTACAATCATTTAAAGAAGAAAACATGGATTTATTTTTAGCCACGTGGTAAGAAGCCCTAGAATCAATGAGCCATTTATGAGAAGGAGAAGAAGAAGATACATTTAATGCATAACCAGATCTTGATGCTTGACAACCACAAGCAGAAAGTGCCATGCCTGAAGATGAAGGTGAAGAGTGCTCCAAATTGATGTTGTGCTTCTTCATTTCTGCTTCTAAGGCTTCCATATTCTTAAAACATTTGGACTCTATATGGCCATCACGATTGCAAAAGTTGCAATTTCTATCTATCTTCTTCCCTTTGTTTTGATTTGCCTTATTATTTTGGTGATTTGATTTTTCAGTCTGCGGCTGAAATTGCTTAGGGCCCTTGTTTGGTTTAGGACCATATTTTTTAGGATATTGCTTCTTGGGATTCTTTTGATATGGTTGTTGTTGGGCTGCTAAGGATTTCTTAGAAGCATTTCCAGTAGTGATAAGACCAAGGTGTACATCTTTTTCTTGTTCTCTTATCAAAGAATCACAAAAGGCATCAAAAGAGGGATTCTTGTAGGTGGTTCCTGAAGAAATGATGGCTTCTCTAGTGGAATGGAAGGCGGAAACAAATACAGAGTATGTAGGGCCAAGCTTAGCAAGAATGCAATAGATGAGGCTACCATCATCCTTTTTGATCTTAGAACCTTCTAAAAGAATTCCGAGAGTCTTAAATTTGGACAAAAAATCTTCATGGAGGAGAAATTATTGGGGTCCAAAGTAAGCAACTCATTTTCAAGCTGGTGGGCCCTGATTTGGTTTTGAATGCCAAAAACAGTTTTTAGCTTTTCCAAGGCTTCATCAAGGGTGTCAATGTCAAGGATATGAAATCGAAGATCTTGAGCAATGGAAATTCCTATCAACCCTCATGCTTGATCTTGTTTATTTTCCCATTTAGCAGCTTTATCATCATCAAAAGGTTTAGTTTCTTGTCTCGTGGCTATTCTACAAATCCCTTTACTTCTAAGTATATCTACCATGTGAGGTAGCCATTGGAAATAAATGGTATTATTAAGAATAACCGGACATGCACTTTCCATCTAAAAAAAAAAGAAGAAAAATTTGAGAAAATTTGAAACTAACTGATCTAGTGCAAATATATTGAAAAATTACGCTGTTTAAAAAAAACAGCTCGAAAAACGGCTTCCGGATGAAGAAGTTATGCCTTTTGAAAAATTTGAGTTGTAGATGCCGAATACTTACGGGAACGGGATGAAGTGCGGCTTTTTAAAAAGAAAATTCCACCCCTTTGAACAAAAACTTTTTATAAAAGAAGCTTGAGAAGGAGACTTGAACCCAAGACCTCTATTCTCATAAACTAACCCCTCACCAAGTGAGATAGTGAAAGGCTCATGTTATTGTATGAAAGTAGGAAGGGGGTACTCTTTGGTGTGTGTGTCTTTTCCTGCACAAAAAAACACAAAAACCGAGAAAAATAAAATGAAATGAAAAGCCTTATGGTAGAATGTTAGATTTTCAGTTAGCCTTACTGACAACTATTACTTTTTTTTACTATTTCTGATTTCTTGAGATTGCACAAAGACGTGGGGAAAGAGCATACGCAGCAAAAAAAATCCCTTTTTCCTGTTTCTGATTTGCCAAGATCTCATGGAGTGCACAACAAAGAGCATACATAGAGAAGAGGGTATAGATTCAGAAAATAATTAAAACCTTAATACCAAAAATAAACAGGAAAAAAACCAAAATAAGCATAACTATTAACAAATATAACTGCAAAATAGATGCTTTATACCTCCAGATCTAAACTGACATAACTTAGACAGCTGGAAACCTTTTCGCATGAAACGAAAGGCGTTCCTCACTGTAATAGATGCTCCAGACACAAAAAAATAGTTCTCCAAGCCCAAAAATCTTCAGAAATAGTAAATCTACAAAACAACATTCGCATGCAGTCAAACTGACTTCGGATTTTGATCAACAACGGACGCGGCCCTCAAAATAGCTCTGATACCATGTAGGAATTTACAGGGTAAGTTCCTTAGATCAAGAACCAAAGGTCACCGCTCACATATAGTTCAAAAATCAGTACACCAGTATAATCACGTTGTTAAAACCCTCAAAGAGGGAAACAGTCCATGGCCTGAGCCAACGTGGCCACTTCAGGCAATTTATTAATATAAAAAGAAAAGTTACATATGTTTCTCTCATAAACAATTACTGAAAAAATGATCCTCCATGCTTTTTAAATAGAGATCATGGACTAATCTGGTGTTAAGCTACGGATCAAGTGTCATTAATACCGAGGTGAGAGATAATCGTCGGATCACTACATATCGTGACTGTCGGATTATAAGTTACAAATGTACATGGTAAAGAAATACAGTTTACTTAACTCTACACTAGACTAAGTTATTCTTAACTATTTCCTATTTGTCACAATATCCTAGCACTCTTTTTCAAACTCTCTAAATATGAAAAAGGACCAAGTTATCACTATCATTAGGCTCATTAAAACATAAAATAGCGACGGGCTTGTTGATCATGGCAAGAATCGAGTTCCATTCATCGATAGACTTGTTAAATTATTAAATAATGATACATTATTTGCCTGAAGGGTTGATTTATAGATCAAGCATATGTTATCCTCCTCAAGCTTGTTAAAAAATACAGAGGCATTGACTGACAAATGACTGAGGAAAATTTGGGAAAGTGAACAAAACTCTTACAGTAGCAGGTCGCTCTTGAACATGACACTTCACTCCATCATCGTGAATATTTGGGTTGGGTAATCTTCTTGATGGTTCATTCATACCTATGGTTCATCATACCTTCAGTTTGGTTTTGGGTCAATGCTGCCAACTAATATCATTGTCGTTGATATGTTCAAGAGAAGTCATCTAGTGAATACTCATCCTTCTGCAATACTCATAAACCTTCATTCTCATGACAATCATCCCTGAACATTGCTATATCAGGTCCCATTTTTTCTTTGAAATCAGTAACTCTCGTTTTGCGAGAAAGTGGTTTCTTGTTGACATAAAATCATTATCCTAGAAGTTTACTTAGAAACATCATATTCCAGTACCATGAGGATTGTTACAACATCGAAAAGATCCTCGCTTCCAAAATTTTGACCGAAAGATGTTTTTTTCCATTCGAAATCAAATCATCTATTCACACCATACAAAATGTACTGCAGTACCTTGAGATCCATTATCATTAATGGTGGTTCTCTCGTGTTTGTTAACAGCTCATATCATTGGCTGGTAATCAAACGATGTCTTACCATGTTTGGCTACACATCATATATTCGCATGGCTAGACTTGTACCTGAATGATCGAGTGAACGAGATAAGAAGACCCTGGATCTAGTTTCAGCCATCCGGGTTGCGATTTTAGGATTTTTATACAAATCATCTGTACATTGACCTTACATACATATCATCATCTGAACATGGGCCTATATTTGTAGGCATGTCTGTATTGGGAAACATTCCAATGTAGACGATTTTTGGCACTATCTACATGTTATTAGATAGTTTATGTCTTGAGCATGGGAATGCCTCCCTCAAAAATTCATGATCAAGATGAAAATATCATGATGTAATGTATTGTAATATTGATGTAGGTCATCACTCCACTTCAGTTCCAACCAATCACGTCGTAAAGAATCTCATTCAAAAAATATTGTTATTGTTCTGACTTCATGCTTTAGGGGGCAACTGTTATAGGTAAATTTTGGCATCATCCCCCATTACCTAGTAAAACTGGACATCATCCCCAGGACCAATGAAATAGGGTCTATCATCCCCTATCATTTTAGTTTCTATATGCCTTAAGAGAAGAAAAAATCATTCATGACTTCTATTGTGAGATTTCGAAGTTTCGAAGTATATGTTATATCACTTATGAGCTCACCAACACTGCCTCTCAAGGGACTAACTGCGTTGCATATGTAGCTACCTCCATTCAAGGGTGCACTGCAATGCACTTCCCGACATTCAAGGGTGTGTTGGTCAAATGGGAGCGAAATTCTCATTGTTCCAGAATTTCCACATGGTCAGTGCCTTCTAGAAGAGTCCATATGTGTCAAACTTTGAATATAATTGTCCATGTAACACCTCTGAACTTGGAAACATGTCTTGCCTATTATTAGAAAGTCATTGATTGAGAAACTACCTTTAGTTTCCCTATAAATTGAGCACAGATCCTAGTGCTAGGGAAGGAAGAATTTTGGTAAATAAATGTTGTTGGATTCTCAATTAAGAGAGTGGAAGAAGTGATATGCTACTAGTGAGATGTTGATTGTGATGAGGCTGGAATGAAGCTGGAGCTGGTGACATCAAATCAATCATTGGTTGTAACCTCCCCCTTCTATTCTTTAATAAATATTGTTGTTCATTTTTCCATGTATGTATCTGTTTATGTTTCTATTTCTCATGCAATGGGCTCTTGAATGATATATATGTTTCATGTTTAATCGATTTAAGTGATTAAGATAAGTAGGCATCTGTATATTGAAAATATTTTGCTGTTCTTTGTTTATACTTGCAGGAATCAATCTGGCGATCTAAGTTGGATTGGAGGCTATAGAAAAAATGACAGAGGGAGAATAGGAAGCGCTTGGATCAAAAGTAGATTCTTCTATCTTTCTATGTGTGTATTTACTCTTAGATAAAGTGATAGCAAAGTCTTTAATCTATTGTTCTAAGTGCCTAGCACCACACTTAGGGAATCTGATTTATCCATAGATCATAATTATACATAACAATGATATTATTTATGTTTGACTTGATGTGTTATGACGTTATATTGTACTAATCTAGATTTAGTGTGAAGGAAAAATAGCCTCCCCTGATATGCATTAAGGTATGAGTTTATTTGTGTCGTATACTTGGTGCTTGAATGTTTGATTATGTCGTCTATTTCATCTCTATTACGTCATCTAGTTGATTCATTTAACATGGTAAATTTATATTTTGTTTGAATGTTTGATTAATCATATGATATGAGTATGTGTTTGCAAGATTTCATGAATATGGTTATAATAACACGTATGCATTGAGACAATTGATATGTACTTCAGTGTAAGTAGGTGATAGTCGTAGCATTATGTACTATGACTGATGAAACTAAGTTGATTGTGGATCCTGACATGGTTTTTAGCCTTGGTAAATGTTGATTTTGAATTGATAGATATGTTGTCTTTATGATGATACATATGGCTGACACGTGTTTAGTCACAAATCAACGTGCTTGGCACAACAAGGTAAGGTAACTAGCTTGGTGTTATGTTTATTTATACACTGACAGTTATGTTTTAATTGAAGTATAATTCAGGGGATTACATGGAAAGAGACTTCCATGAAATCTTGAAGAAGGATTGGGTTGAGCTTTCATTTGGAAGTACTAGGGACCCATGGGGATTGAGTCATGGTGTTTGTTTCTAGTCTTGTGATTTTTGTCTTTTGTGGTTTGTTGCGCTTGACTTATGGCTTTGTTTATGTCTAGCATATGGCCATACCACTTTGTTTGTGGTGTCGTATTTCTATTGGTTTTCATGGTTTTATTCTTGATTGGTTATTGTGCTTTCCTTTTATGTATCGAGAGTATTGGGAATTGGATTTGAAATATGAAAGTTAATGGAGCTCAGAGAGAGTTGTGTGGTACCCAATAGGTAATGAAAGGCCCATATGAAGCTTGGTGCATGAGTAAAGGGCAACGAGAGGTAAGTGTATGACAGTTAGTTGGACTGGTGGGGTCCATTGAGGTAAATGTACAATGGAAGAATAGTCACAAGAAAGGTAACACAAAAGGTGAAATGAATGGATCTAATGTGTTAGATTCCTTGGATATGTTGGGAATTGTTGTTCTCAATGTTGTGCATATTATGCACACATAAAGGGAGTTCTATTAACCTAGACCTTATGATACATGGTGATCATGATTATGATAATTTCTATATATGTATGTATATATGCATGTAAGCATGCCGTTGTCTGACAGGATCATGATTGCTTTATGTTGATGTTTATTTATGCATTTATGTATGTATGTATGTATTTCGTGTCTCATAAGGTCATCATGGATCATGAGCATTTAATGCTAATTTTTATATGTATATATGTATGTCATTGCATGACAGGATTATGATTGTTCTATGCTAATGATTATATATATATGTGTGTGAGTGTATCTATGTCACTGCTTGACAAGGTTGTCAAGATCATTCTTACGGAGGAATGATTTATTATGCAGGTGAATGGCATGAAGAGTTTCTTGGTATTATGAGGAATGAAGTGGGAAGAGTAACTTCGATAGATCTATGAGTTCAATATCAAGTGGAAATGAATTTATATTATATGCTTGTACTATGCCTGTGCTTATGTTATGGACAAGTAATGCTGAGGGATACATCAATGAAGTGAAAATTAATGTGATCTTCGTCATGCTAGGATAAGCGTGGATAGTGGAAAGACACTAGAAGAAAGGTTGCTTGTGGGGTCAGTGTGTTGTCTATGGATATGCAGTACTACTACTGTGTATATGTTGCACATGTTGTATATTCAATGATTGTACTTATGGTGATGTGTACATGAAACGAATGTAGTATTGTATACATATGATGTTGTATGTCTATTGTATATATGGTCTTGCATATATATTTCATATGCAGTGCTAGGTATAGATGGTGCTATGTACATGTTGGATATGCGGTGTCGTGTACATATCGTATTGTGCGCATGTTGGATATGTGGTGGTGTGAAAATGTTGGATATGTAGTGCTGTGTACGTATGGTGCTATGTACATGTTGTATATGCAGTGCTACTTACATATGGTGTTGTGTACGTGTTGTACATATGGTGTTGTATGCATGATTGCACATGTGGTACTAGGAACATGTCGTACATGTGGTGTTGTATGTAGGTGGTGCCGTGTATATGTCATGTGTGCGAAATTGTGTACATGTGGTGTCATGTACATGTCGTGAATATGGTGTCGTGTACATGTCGTGCATGTGGTGATGTGTACATGTGGTATTGTGTAGACATTGTACATATGGCACGGTGTACATTTGGCATTGCGTACATGTTGTGTAAGTGGTGCTGTGTACAACTGATGTTGTGCAGACATTGTATACAAGTGGTATTGTGTACATGTTGTGCATATGGTACTAGTATACATGTGGTATTGTGTACATGTCATACATTGTGCTGTGGGCATGCAATACTATGTATGTGCATGGTGTAGTCGTGGTATCAAAACATGTGTATTCGTCGTGTTGTACTCTGTGTACGTATATGTATGTATATGTATTGTGTTGTGTTGTACACTGGATGTAGGTGTATGCATTATTTTGTATGCGAGTATAGGCTATAACACACCCTTCCCACATTTACCCAAGCAGCAGGCTAGCCGGGGTAAATATATGATGAGAGGCTACTATAATGAAATTCAACCTCCTATGTGACCTTAAGGAAGTGGAACCGATGAAAAACATAACATACAAACCTTTTACAACAACCAAAACACCCCTAGGAGGTAACCCAACCATCACTAGTACAAAATGGCTAATTAGTTACTAAAAAAATGACTAAATTTTGTGTACAAATGACCATTTTTTCAGTGGGTGAGCAATATTAGCTAATTTACAGTATCTTATAATGCAACCAACTTTTAGTCAATTTTAGCTTAGTCATTAACTTTTTGTCTCAATTTCATCATCTAGTAGTATATTTAGTCATAAATTTGGTCATTAATTTAGTCATTGATTTAATCATTAATTGCCATAATTAATGACAAAATATACAAAAAAATATATTACTATATGATCACCCATGAAAACCAATTAATGACTAGAGAAATATGACCAAAATGTTGGTCGTGTTATAATATACTGTTAATTGGCTACCAATAGTCACATATATGAAAATTTTAATCGTCGTTTGAAACCAATTAATGAACAAATAAATATGACAAAATGTTGGTCATGTGATAAGATACTGTAAATTAGCTACTAATAGTCGTATGTTTGCAAAATTTAGTCATCATTTGTAATAAAAAAATTATCATTTGTAGTAGTCATTTATCTTTTTTGGTTGGTTCATATTCATTATATAAACGACTAATTTAGTAGTTTATATTCATTTCATTTGCTTTCATTAATAATCATTATAAACAACCAATTTAGTCATATTCATTTTATTTGTGTCAATCATTAGTCAATATAAACTACGGATTTAGTAGTTTTAAATTGATTTTATATGTTCATTATTAATAAACATAAATTAATTAGTATGATTTTGCGACTAAATTTAAAAAAATCAAACAATATTCATGTTTATTTAATATAAAAACACAAATTTGCATATGTTAATTACAATACTAAACAATATCAAGTGCAACTATAAAGAATTTCAACCACATACATTATATTATATGAAATGTCAAGTATTATAATATGAGTTTCCAATTTAATATTGGTTAGACTAAAATTTACACATGAAATGTTGTCATTAGAGGAAATTTCAGCGTAAAAGTAGTCTTCCAAGGAAAAATAATAAAATAATAGTTAAAATAATAAAATAAGAGTTATGAATTTTGGAGGGAAAACAAAAAACTACTTTTTTTAATTGTATTTTTGGCTTATCTCTTTATTGGTTTATTCAAATTTCAAGTTTAGATACTCATTATATGTAGAATTAAATTCCACATCCAACGAGTACCCATTATGCATACTTTTAAGAGGACCCACATTGATAAAAATTGCAGATACATTAAAAAGCATGTTAAAATACAATTTTTTAATGCACCTGCAATGTTTATCAAGGTGGGTCTTCTCAAAAGTATGCATAATGGGTACTTGTTGGATTTGGAATTTAATTCCTCATCTAATGAGTGTCTAAACTTGAAATTTAACTAAATCTATAAGGGGATAAGCCAAAAATACAATTAAAAAAAGTAGTTTTTCTTCTTTTCCCTCCAAAATATTTACATGTACTTCTTTTTAAATTTAAAGCATTTTGATTGGTTTACATATTATGACATGGAAATTACATGAAAATTTCATGGGTGCTTTTAGGTTGAAATTTCCTCTAATGTTCATTACTTCAAAACATTATCATTATGTTTCCAAGGAATTGCAGGTGAACTCACCAACTCTGAATACGTGACCATCAGTCTCTATGTGTGTGTCTTATGTGGGATATTGGCTCTAAGGGTATCACTAGACCAATTATCTTCTCTCTCTCTCTTTTTGTGTTTTTTGCTCCAATGTTATTGTTCTCCTCTTTCTTCAATTCTTGCTTCTTACCATCAACATTGTGTCCCTTTTCTAGAAACAAAAGAAGATACAGTGCAAAGTGTAAGCCATGAAAGACGATGAATACTAGAATATAAACCAAAAACTAGACTATAAAGAATTTATACGAAATATACCTCAACATCAGCAATGTCAAAGCCATTTCCCACCATAAAATCAGGAAAGTTGATCAAGTTTTCTTCAGTTGGGCGATAATGCCCACTATGTGGCCAGATGACCTATATAAACACAACAAATAAATTGTCACCACAAAAAATAGCACCTTATTAACTTAGTATTCAACCTTCAGGGAAATCTTGGGCACAATCATGTCAACCAAGTTACATGTTAAAAAGATCAAGTTGTAGATAACTTGTGAAAACAAATCATCTGAGATGTGACGTCTAATCCTTGTCATTTTATTCGCAACAAAATTTCATTCTCTAACCCATGAACTTGGTCAAGTATATAAATAACATGTGCTCAAATAACAACATGAACATATTTTAACACAAAAAAAACTAAACTTATTTAAATCAATATTGTGTAATATTGATTTCATCTTCAACCTTTGGTTGCTATTTAAATGGTCATGATACCAAGTATTTTCAATTTTATAGTCAAAATACAAAAAAAATCAAACAATAAAGAGAATATATCATGGAATGGATATTTCAATTATAAAAAAATTGTTAACCTATCCACCGTTGTCTTGTATGGAATTCCTAAAACATTTGCTTGCCCAAAATAACCAATGAGGTGAAATAATCACAACATTAAAAACCATAGGAATCCCTACTATAAACATTTCCAAAGTTAATGGCTGAGGTGCCAAAAGGATCTCCAACAACAAATGAATCATATCCAAGTCATGCTACGCATTTTCACCCCATCCTTTTTCCAATCACATTTCCTATAACCTGCACACACCAGGGTCAAGTAACAATCCAATGAAGGCATTGGCATTTGTTTTTATCTTTTATATCTATAAAATTTGAATCTATTTTTTTAAACACAAAACAACTATAATATTAATATTATCAACTTTTGTATGTTGTTTAAATGGATATGATACCAAGTATGTTCAATTTGATAGTTAATAGGCAAAACAAAATCAAATTAAAAGTTAAAAATACAATCAAACAATAAAGAGAAGATATCATGGAATGGGTGTTGCAATTATAAAAAGCTTTTTATCTGTACACCAATGTGTGGCATTCCTAAAATTTCTTTCCCAAAATAACCACAAGGTGAAATAATCACAAAATTAAAAAACATAGGAATCCTTCCTAGAAACATTTCCAAAGACGATGGATCAGGTGTGTGAAGGATCCCCAACAACAAATGAATCATATCTAAGAGATTCTCTACATTGTCTTTCCAATCCCATTTCTTATAATCTGCCCACACCAGAGACTGGTAACATTCAAATGGAATATTTTATATTTTTGTAGAAAAAAATGGAGTTTTTTCAAGCATGCTAACTGCATGGTACAAATATTCATAAATATTTGTAGAAATAATATTAAAAGATTTTATATTTTTGTAAAAAAAAATTGGAGATTTTTCAAGTAGGTTAATTACATGGTACAAAAATTGTTTCTGCAATTGTATCCATAAACACATTGGATCTTACTCATAAATATTTGCAGAAGATTTGTCAAGCAGAAAATATGTACGACTTTGGAGTCCTATTTGTGTGAACGCTTGACATATTTGATATCAATTCGGTTTTGTTCTTCTTTATTTGAGCTTTGAAGGCCCTTCATTTGGTGAGCCTATAATAAGAGTACTTTACCACCATAACCCTTAAATGAAGTTGGTGCTTGACTGCTTCTAGTCCTGCAAGTTGCTACGGATGCAAAACAAAAAAGTTCATACGGACATAGTATAAATTTACAGACTTTGATTTTTAACCCAATCTATCATGGAATGTGAAAGGTACTTTTACTGCATGGAGTGTTTGGAGGGCCTATAAGGTTGCCTAGAAGATTGAACTAGAAATTCCAAGGCTTTGAAGTTGGTTTATTTTGAATGATGATTCTTTATGGTGTCCTCATCCTACTTTATGAAATAAAATTCATGATGACATGGTTCTTGGTCCTTTCATTTTTCAAAGAGGCATTAACAATAGCAAATAAATTTTTGATTCTCAGATATGGGATGTGTCTCTTTTCCTAGGCAAAAAAAAAATTCAATGTATCCAATATCCACATACATGTCAGCGAGCAGGCAAGGTGATCAATTACTTTCTTGGAGGGTAGATTGACATTGGGCAAGGAAGTGTTGGAATAAAGTCAAATATATTGGCATATTATGGCATACATCCCTAAGGGGTATTGAAATAATTAGAAAGAAATGATTTAAAGTTTTGTGGATGAGTAAGGGGAAGAAAGAGGGCATTCCAGTTGTCAAATGCTAGTCCTTGTCTAAACCAAAAGAAACTAGGGGCTGGGATTTCAAATACGTTCACTTCTTTGGAAAAGTTCTAGATACCAAAATTCCATGGAATATTATTTCCAAATAGGGACTTTGGAGGTAGATTATATACCAAAAGCACATTGAACACCTTAACATGGAATAATGAGATACGCAAGAAAACAAAACTATCCAAAAAGGGTCTATAGTATAGAAATCATTGGCACTAACTTTTAATTTGGTGGGTGTATGGTTAGTATGGGGAGTTGAAAAAGGGAATCAGATCATAAGAGGGGATAATCCACAGATTTGATGTGGATAAGCCTACATATTACCATTGGATTTAATTACGACTTTGCAACGTCAAGGAATTCATACCCTGGGTTATGGAGCCGATGCAATATATGCATAAATTTAGAAATAAATATGGAAGAAAGGAAATGAGTTTGGTTTTAAAAAGAGGTAAATACATCACTGGAAGGTATTTTTGGATCAACATAAGAAGATTCATATCAAAATAAGTAAGGAGGATGTTCTGCTATACTCAAGGAACCCTACCCTGGGGGATATACTCATATGTTAGGGTACAAAGTAAAGTTTGTAGATATAACCTAGGCTTGGAGGTGAAAGATTCCATGGAAGTCTTATGCTCCTCTAAATTCAAAGGTTTAGATTCCATTATCTCTTTGGAACAAAGCACTAACTTGGAAAATACTTCAAAAATGTATAAATAATAGTCCAGGTAGGTGTAAACTATGTAAGAAGGAAAGAGAACCAATTGATCATTTATTCACAATTTCAAATATGCAGGTAAGTTATGGGAAGAGTTAAAGTAACTAAAAAATTGTAGGTAAGGGTGACAAGTGCATAATATGGAGGAGGGTTTGAAGAACAGGACTCAGAATAAAGAACTTAAATGTTTTAGAGATCTTCCTATTCTAGTTTCTTAAATCATATCGTTAGCTTGAAATGTTGATATATTTAAGGAGAGATACATTCCTCCATTTCAATGTGCATCAGATATCATGTCAGTGTTTGGAAGCATAAAAGTACATCAAAATACACAAAACCCAGGATGCGGAAGAAACCATGAATTATAAATTGGGGTGACTTGTTTGGTGCTAGCGAAGAGAAACATACTCATTGTACTGCAAGAGGTAACTTATTTATAAATGATTATCTTCTCCTTAATTTCAATGCAATCTTGGGTGTTGTACTAATAAATATGTTGAGTTAATGGGTCTAATGATCTTCATGAAACTGACATGAGACATGGAGGTGACAAAATTGTTGATATTTGGCTATGATGTGGTTATACGCTAGATGAAGGGCTGCTACAAAATGGGGAACATCAATGTGTACCTCATGCTAGCTCAGATGAAAAAAATGGAGACATTCTTCTCAAACATATCCTATCATCATGCTTGTAGAGAACCTAACAAAAGAGCACATGATTTATCAAATTGACTACTTCTTGGAGTCAAACATGTGTGATCATGGAGGTCAAAGAAGGAATCAACTAGGTAGAAATATTGAAGACAATAGTTGGAATTTGAAGTTGTTTACTAAGTGTTGAGTAGTAGGATGTTCAAATTTCGGTTTACTAATTTCTAGAACTATTGAAATTCAAATTTTTTTTGATGAAAGACTCATGTATATGTACTGTAATGTATTTTTGAGAACAAGAGAAATCATTTATATTGCTTTTTTTTTGGAAAATTTGTTTTTTTTGAGAGTAAATAAAGGGAATTTTGGGTATAATTATCAAAGAGTGCTAGTATACCTTTGGGTTTTAAAAATATAATTATAATAATGGGAAAAAAGAACATATTAAACAAAGACATTGTGTGCGTGAGAGAGTGTGAAAATGAGAACTCAGATAGATATACAAACCAAGGTATTGTTAGGGGTGTCTTAATAAAATATATCAACAAATGCTGAGAATATACCCTCCGTTTCCATGACAAAAATGAGCATGATGTTCATTCCTATCCACTCAAATAGTAGGAATGATATTCTTAAACCCAATATATATATTAAAAAATATAGAAACACAAACATACAATAAGAGAGAAATATACTTTTAAAATTTTTTGATTACCTAAAAGAAATTTCATGTAGGCTTCTAGGTGGTGCTGTTAGTGTGCTCTTGATCATTAACGATCAAATATGGTAACTGAAAACTCGTTGTGGAACCCTAAATTTCAAATATTAGAATCCCAACGTAGAAATGAGCCAAATAACAAAAAAAATAACAAACTCTTCATCATAATAGTCCATGTTCACAGTGATAAAACCATGTGATTCACTACTTTTGATGTGATGATGAAAAGTTGTTGTAATTATACCATAAAATAGTACCCTGTATAATTTACAGTGCTTCCTTGGCAGTAAAATCGATTTCAAATTACAAGGTCAGGACTCCAGATGAAAAAATATGGAACTAGTTAAAAATTACGACTTGCTTCTCCATCAACCCCACATAAACCCAAATATATATCTAAAAAATACAACCGTAAGAGAGAAATGCATTGTCATTAATGCTACATGTTTGTGTGTAAAGTTGGGACTAAAAAAAAATTAGATGTACCTTTTAAAATTTGGGTTTTGGCTCAAATAGAATGAAGCAACATGTATATCATCAGTTGGTTCATTTACTCAGATGCTTATACAATGGCATAAGCAATAGAGCTAAGTGCATGTAATTGTTCTACCTAGATTTGGTCCACTATTGATACCAAGACAAAGCATCATGAATAATAGGGCTAGTTGATCTAGCCACCTCTGTGATTGAGCTAAAAACTTTGAGTCTTGAGATTGAGACTCATATCGAGCAGTTCCATTTCTTGATCGAGATCGAGATGCACATCTTGGCACCCAAAAAACCCCATATTAGCACCTATGCGCATCTTCATGATGTATGGAATTCAAAATACTCTCCATATCCTTTATCTTGTCACCAAAATTGTTGGCCTTGCCATGCTAATTTTGGCCGATCCAATGGATAGTCTATTCGAGAGCATCCTCGATCACTTGGAAAATGTTCCTCATGTTGTAAGCATAATTCTACAGGAATTCCTGGCATCAAATTTCTTTCTGTGCATCACATCCTCAGACCTGTATTTATTAGCATCACGAAACATTTTATCAATCTCCTCTTTAATCTACCCTGGTCACTTATGATTGTGATCTTGTTCTTCTCATAAGTGGTCCTATCCATCGTAGATACATTGAGAATACCATCGTCATCAATATCAAAACGCACCTCGATCCGGGGAAATTTTATTGGAGATGCGGGAATGCCACAGAAATCAAATCTACTCAACAAGTTTTTGTCTTGGCTTCGACTTCCCTAACCCTCATACGCGTGAAATGAAAAATTAGTTTGGTTTTCTGAGACAACCAAACTAAACGATTACCTCAAACTAGTTGGGAAAATTTCTATGGCATATAATACTTTCTATTTACACCTAATTAAAAGCAGAAGGAAAGGTCATAACCATTAGAAAAAAAATATTAATGTCATCCTGTTGTAGCCGCTACAACACCACCCAAAATTTTGGGTATATTTAAAATTTCGGGTTCCCCCTCTGCTCGCCTAGGCGTTAAAGTCTTTCACCTAACCCGCAGCCAACGACATCCCACCGACCTATCTCTAATCCCTCATGAGTTGTCTCATCACCATGACTTGATGTTGTCGCTGCAATCACGCCATATGTGGAGGAGATCATCCGGCATACGACCGAACACTCTTATCGCAGTCGCGTCATGTGTAATGAGATTGCCACGCATACTTTTAAATGGGAAACTTTTGAAGGCCATGTCGTCGTAGGTCATTAAGCATGTGGTTTGAATACCTCTCTTACATTTGCTAGTCTCATATGTTTATCTGTGGGCACCATTATCAAAGAATAATTATGATGTCGTAATGTTCCACACAGGTCGACCCCATGGGTGACAAACTCCTCGGTCGTATCACGACATCAAGGGTAATAAAATTGGGCTCAACGATGAGGCAAAAGCTGCGGAACAGGGGAGGATCAGGAGCAAGTAATCAGTACTGTTAAATGGAGGATAGTGCGATACATGCTGATCAGAGAGAACCTTCTATGCCACTGATGCAAAGGCCTCCTTCACTAGTGCGCACCAGATGCTTAAAGCGCTCCGTTTGGAAATGTCTAGATCCTACACCATATCATCTAAATGTCGAGGGGTGCACGCAAAGGAACATTTTTCTCCACTTCGATGAAGCTAGCATGAAGTTTGGCCCGGTGAACAAAGCAAACTCAGAATATTTTTCTAGACAATGACAATCTCATTCGAGGCATCCTCGCGCCATGCAGCAGTGCGAAAACATACAGGGTAGTGTGGCAAGCCAACGACAGAGTTTCAAATATGAGGGCGCTCCTTTCAAAAGCAACTTTTATGAATCCTAAGCTACATGGTGTGAAATTATTTACGCTACAAGGAGTACAATGTGGAGAAAGGAAATGACATTAAAACCCTAGTCTCCTTGTTCTTTCATATCCATAAAGCTTGTCTATGCGGGATCACAAGAGATGGGGAACCTCAAATTGAAACTAAAATGTTATGCATACACATTTTAATAGCTAGGCACGCTGGTGCATATGCAAATAAAGTCTTTGGAACCATGAAATAGGACGGGTAAATGTTAGAAGAGCCATCAATGTGGCTTGAGAAACACCTTTCAAAACAAACATCCTTTGTATTATGAGGTAAAGCAATATTCAAACTAAAACAAAAATCGTAAGCATATGGTTTCGAAAACCATAAAATTATAAAGGGCGCGCATTCAATTGGAAAGGGTGATGTTGTTAAAATTAAAGTGCAAACCCGTGTCATTTCCAAGTCATATAAAATGTCAAACATTCGATGGCATATATGTATAATGGCCAAAGTTTATGTTGAAGCATGGAACGGGATGTTATGACTAACCTTTGGAACGTATGGTGCATTACAAATGGGCAAAAGGGTCGAAGGCGAGTTTGCGTGCTATGGTAAATATTTGGGAGCAGAATGGTCCAACGGTGCTGCATGGATTCAAACGTGCAATATTTACGTTGCATGTAATGGTCAACTTTGAAACTCAGCGTCAGATGACATGGACACGTTGCATGCGGCGCAAATATTCTGTGGTACAGTTTCAACTTACGTTAAAATGTATTGAGCGCATATAATGGTCAAAGGCTATTGTTGAAACATGGAGTGGGGTGTTATAATATGGTGGCACGTTATAATGTGATGGATGATAATATACGACCATGCCTCGAGTGTTATGTTGGAGGACCGAGATCATATCAAGTAAACGAAGGGATTACAAATAAGTTTAAAAGTTCGAAGGCGTTTCCACTTGATGATATGAGGCAGACAGTTATAATCCACGTGGACCAGGCGTAGATGACGGTCAACCTTATTTGGAAACTCGGCACAGAACCACACAGACATGATGCATGAAGCCCAACGTTGCATGGCGCAAGAATGCACACACACGCTGCATGGAGCCCAATATTTCGATGGCAAATTGTCGACCTGCACTAAAAGGTTTGAAGCCGATATAGTTCACGATTCAAAGCAGTGTTTACGTGTGGCAGCAAGATGTTACAATACGTGGATTGGTCTAACTGCACGGGTGTAATTTTCGACGCGTCCATCTCCAAGTTTCATGGCAACTGTCATAAACAAGACCGTGCGTTTATGGTAAGTGCAGCAGGATATCGTGCAAAAATAGAATATGAATGATTTATGCTGACTTCTGCAGCCTCGACGGCGATATTCCAGGAGAGAAATGCTCTTCAGATCTGCTGTGTTCACCATATTTAGAAAAATGCTATCGTTACATACTCGTTGGAAGCTGAATTTCCAAGACTGCCATTACTGACTACGTTGAGCTATCTTCACAGAGCTCAATCTTCGATGATGCCTAAGGCGCTTGCTATTGCTATCTCACATTCCACATAGGTCGATTTGAGACTGTTGCAGCGTGTTCAATCGCAGGCCCGTGAGAACCATGACCGAAGCATAAGCCTTCAACACTAGACGCTTTATACAACTGGCTTACCTAACATTAGAGGTTGAATGGCGAAAACTCTGTATAGAGAACTATTTTATTCCTAGAGGAAAAGTTGCGTTGTCGAGGTGTTGTCGCCTGGAAAAGGTAGCCCGCCATCGAGGCTTGGAAGAGCTCATTTGGTAGTTAGTGCTACGTCTAGAATGATGCTGTCGTTGGGGTCTCTGGAAAGTAGAGATGGTTTCCTACCTCGTTACTGATCTGGAATCGGAGCAGGGCCGCTATCAGTTTGTCGCTTGGTCCCTATAGCGAATGGGAGCATCATAAAATAGAAGTAATCATGCAGGTGGAGGTCGTTCTGCAGGATTATTAATGGATGTTATATAATAGCTAGCCCAGAGATCGGATCTTAATATGGTGGCTCTGCAGCCGCGCAAAGGAAAGCTTTTAGTTAGGCTAGCTATGATTTAATGGACCTAACTGACCAGCCCCCAGTGTATAAGACTGTTATAAGCCCGCCTAGATCGCTGTACCTGACCAGTTCTCCTCAGTCCAGATACCCGAGATTCTCCAATAGAAGGTGACAAGTACTGCTCCTCTTATGGATAAGTAATCGATGAGCATGAAAACCTGTGGCAAACACTAAGAACATGAATAAAGAAACTCATGCCTATCAAGTAATTTAATCCGAGACTTGAAGAGGACCTGGTATGTGGGGAGGATGATAATCCCGACAGAGAAAGGGCACAGAGAAAACTATCCCTAGCCATTCTCTCCAAAGATTCAGTAGTTGACCACCAGGGGTCTAAGTTATTGTTTTCATTCTTATAATTGATTAGAATTCCCTTAGCTTTATTATTATTGTTCAGTCATATAGACATGTGACCTGTGTTATTGTATTGCAGGAAGAACCTTCTGTTTGCACAAGAGCCAGGGTTTTCCCCAACCAACAAGGAGACATTTTCAGAACGAGAAGATGCTGGCGAAAAATCCAAATAACTCGCAGATCCGAAGAGGTCGCGAGTTCGCACTTCTTTGGTTTTCCACCTTTTGCGACCTAGCGACCCAGCGACCTAGTCGCAAGGTCGCAAGGTCGCATTTCTTTGGTTTTCCACCTTTTGCGACCTAACGACCCAGCGACCTAGTCACAAGGTCGCAAGGTCACATTTCTTTGGTTTTCCACCTTTTGCGACCTAGCGACCCAGCGACCTAGTCGCAAGGTCGCAAGGTCACATCTCTTTGTTTTTCCACCTTTGCGACCTAGCGACCCAGCGACCTAGTCGCAAGGTCGCAAGGTCGCATCTCTTTGTTTTTCCACCTTTGCGACCTAGCGACCCAGCGACCTAGTCGCAAGATCGCAAGGTTGCATTCTGCCATTCTCTTACAACTTGCGACCCCGCAACCTAGTCAAGTCGCAGGTCGCAACAGCAGCCAGGTCGTAGGTCGCAACAGCAGCTCAGGTCGCAGGTCGCAAAAGGGACTAGGTCGCAAGGCAGCCTAATGGTCAGGAAGATGAAAGATCAAGGAAGCCCAAAGGGCAGTTTCTGTATTATAAATACTTCCTTCGGGGAAAGTGTTAGGGGCTTTTCTTTTTTGGAAACTCAAGAGCTACATGGCATTGTATTGAAAGATTATACTCTTGTGCATATGAATACAGATGCTTGTTAAAACACCCTATGGTTATGATGTGTTTTGATGTGCGAACACTGTGTGATTCCTTGTACAGTTTCAGAACATCCTATGATTAATGAAGCTGCACTCTTTATGTCATCATTTATGCGTCACGGCTATCTATGTTGTATTCATGATGTTCCATTTATGATCTGCTCTATTAATGAATGTTAATGAACTGTTTTGTTAGCATTTCATTTTATCTTTCAGAAGTAAAGGGATATCTCATCATAAAGAACTATTTCGTTTGTGGTAGGACTACCTTATAAGCATTACCTCCAAAGATGTGTTGCTAATGACATCTCCTAAGGTGTGCATGCTTTATTTATAATCTTGCTACACATAGTGTTTGATTCATGTTTGACGAATCAATCCTGTATTCTGTATCATGTGAATAAGTGTATGTCCGCAGGTTCAATCAGTTTCTTTTGAGACCTAAGGGAAGGCGTCTTAAGCGGTAGCCGAACCCACACCCCGGACGGGATCCCTACTCCAAACGGTCCAAGGTCTAATTGGGACTTTCTACCGGGGAGATCCCCTACTGTTGGCCGGACAAGTTTTCTTGTCAACAGATTTGGCGCTAGAAGGAGGGCTTGAACCTCTGACCATATGGTTAATAGAAGGGGGGGCCAGATGACAAGCTGAGCCCTTAGAGCCTGCAGTTAAGCTCATATCTGTAATGGCTCGTTCCCAAATCATTCTCCCGAGATATTTGTCGGAGTTTTATGAACCTGGATACTTCATCCCCGATAAACTTATGTATCACTTGTCCCAGTTAAAATTTGATGGTGAAGATGGGGTACCTATAATCCAGCACCTTTTAGATTTCTATGACATTAGTGAGTGCTACAAAATTGAAAATGAAGGTTTCATTTGTTTGCTTTTCTTCCTCACTCTCGAAGGTCGTGCTAAGCAATGGTGCTGCACTTTTCCGGAATCTTCCATCCATTCATTTGAACAACTCGCCAGTGAATTACAACAAGCTTTTCATAGGTATGATTTTCAGAACGTTTTACTAAAGATAAATGACATCAGAATGGAACCCCAGGAATCTTTAGATGAGTTCTCTATCAGATTTGTTTATTATTGTTTTGGGTTCCTTGAGAGGGATGTATAGGTAGAATGTTTTAAGTAAACGGGTTCAAGTATGTGATTCTTGCTTCCTTGAATAATTTCGATTTAGATCCCGGTGTGCCCTATGACAACTGCCAAGTAAACAAGTTTATTCGACCTTGAGTCTTTCACGTACCATGTCGAATCTGAACATCTCAGTGGCTCATTATCTTTTTTGGCTCATCAAACCTACCCCGAGCCCACTCAATGTCTCCCTGGACTTAGTCCTAAATCTGGTTCACAGTCGGATTATGAAACTGCTTCATATTCAGACTATGAATCTGGTTCACATTCGGATTATGAATCTGGTTCATATTTGGATTATGAATCTGGTTCAGATTCGGATGACGAATCTAGTTTAGATTCGGATGACGAATCTGGTTCACATTCGGATTATGAATCTGGTTCAGATTCGGATTATGAATCTGGTTCACATACGTACTATGAATCGACTCCTATCCCGCATAAAGTTTATTCCCTTACAAGGCCTGTCAAATCATTGTGTCCTCTGAACGACACGGATGTGCGTGTTGAAAAGCCTCGTGTGGTTAACACCCCTGCGATTCAATCTTTTCGTTCATTATTTCCTAGATTGTTTCTCGATCATACACAGGTAATTTCTTTTTGACATTTCAAAAAATTGCCTTATCTTTGGTATTGGCGACAATCATAAGCACGTAGATGGTGTTTCACAAATGCAGGTCCAAAATCGATGAATACAGTACATATGGCTTTTCTCACTTTCCATGTATACGAAAACATGTTCAATCATACCAGCGGCAGCTATCACTCGGATCTCTTGGTAAGCCCTATGAGGACACTGAATTCGATGATTCTCTTTCAAAAGATTCAGAAATACCTGCAAAATAAAACGCTTCGACAGCAAAGCCAGTTTCTCAAACGACGATCCCCACATACCATGCTCCTCCCAGCATAACCGCATCGAATCCACCCCACCTTGGCGAATCTAAAGAATCTGATATATCGATCTATCAATCAGTCAGCACGTAAACATTTGACCAAATTGATACAAATCCCACTGACATTTTGCAACTCACCATAATGCATGATCACATCCATTCGCCTGTTGATCTCGCTCAACCATCAAAGTTGGGAAGCGCTCCGCTCGAAGGTCCAGAGTTTGTTCAAGGCAGTGAGGGATTTCAGGCTCCACTAAATGTGGATTTAGATCCCCATACCCTTGACCAAAACCAGGAGCAACCCCGGACTAGGGTTTTCGGAACTAGGGTTTCTACGCTTGGATGCACATGCATCTATAATTCGCCTGGCACTTGCTTATTGTTTCCTTTCCATAAAACTGATGATCCTCACTACCAAAATGAGCATGCTAGTTCGTTCGACCAACCCCATCCAGTGAATGTGCTTGCAAATAGGAATTGGCTTACCCATCACCCCTCAGATCCAGAATCGTGCATGAATGATTTTGTGTCATTTATCAATAATGTTGAGTTTCAAGAATAGATTGCTGTGTATCAAGATGAGAGTGGGATTCAGCTTACACAATCTGTTCTGGCATGTTCTTTTATAAGCATCTATGATCCTTTTGCCGTTGCACCTGCTCCTCAGGTAAGTTTTGCTGCTGCTGCACTTTTTTGGATATTAGCTCTGATCCTGATCGTTGTTGTTCTTGCAAATCAGTAACTAATGTGGTGGCTGCACTGGAAAGCTGATTTTACATAACCCAACCGCATCATTGGTTAAACTAGGGTTTAGGTGTAGGCTAGCTAGGACCTGCAATAAAAATTTTGGTTCAAAGTTAATTAGGTTTACTTACCAAATTTTACTTCATAGTTTAAAAGTGTGTTTGTTGTTTTTTGTTTACGATTAATATCTTAGGCAACATCATGTTACAATTATTTTCTTTCATTCCCTTTTCAGTTGCTTGTTGTTGCATAAATAATCATTGCTTGTAGTGCGCCTCTTTTCCACCTACAACTAGTTTATCGTTCTCGCACATGGCGTTGCATTGCACCTTGAGCCTCGCTTATTACATGGCATCGTACTCTCTCTCCCTCACATCATTTTTGTCATATCGCCTACCACTTTATGAGCCCTCATTGCAACCCTATCACCTTGTAGTCTTGTTTTGCCCTGATTGCTGAAACAGTAACCCCATTGTTTTGTGTGAGGTTGCGGTGGCTATCTCAAGAGGCAGCTTTCTCTTAGGACAAGTCATCGAAGTCGCATTATCAACAAGATGCATATGAGTCTAAACTTATTATCTGGGGAGATACGAGCTGGTTGTCTGTGGGAGACCTAATGAGTTGAAATGGCCCATACCCGTAAGCCTAAGCCTTGTGCCCAGCATAGTCTTGGACATTTTTATATGTTGTTCTGCGTGTTGTGCCTATTGTGGTGAATGGGATGTGAAGTTTTGGCATGAGGGAAAACCTAAATCAGGATATCTTTCAGTTCTATAAGACAAGAAACAACCTCTCATGCTCGTAAAATAAGTCGGGATCCCTCATCCGCCCATGAAAATTAAGTGCCACGAGCACATGAAAATAAGTTCTACAAGCACATGAAACAAATAGGGGTAAAGGATCGAGAAAGGCTTCCTGCACAGAGAGGCAATGCAATGACTCCGCCGGGGTACTGACGAAGCCCGCTGGCAGCAGAGCAACGTTTGTGATTTCTTGAAGTGACTCCGCCGGGGTACTGTCTAGGCCTGCTAGTAGCGGAGCAACACCAGAAAATTACTTTAAAAATACTGAAAATAATAAGCCCACTGCCTTGCTCGTCACATCATCAACAAGCTACCGGCGTCTGTGAGCTCTCTCTTTGATGTGTTTCTGATTAGCGGGACTTAGTGAGGCACAAGGATTAGGCATACTCGTAAAGGGCCAAAGTACTACAAAGGGTACCCATGCAACTTGTTCAATATTCCCTTGCATTACTATCCGGATTCAGACTTTTGTTGTGATACTGACAGAGATGCTGGATTCTACCAGTGGTTCGCCATTTGTTGTAGCCGCTACAACACCACCCAAAATTTTGGGTTCCCCCTCTGCTCGCCTAGGCATTAAAGTCTTTCCCGCCTAACATGACCAACGACATCATGACCCTGTCTTTAATCCCTCATGAGTTGTCTCATCACCATGACTTGATAGAGTCGGGTGCAATCACTTCATATGTTTCATATGTGGAGAATCATCTGATATACGGCAAAGAACACTCTTATCGCAGTCGCGTCATGTGTAATGAGATTGCCATGCATACTTTTAAATGGGAAACTTTTGTATGTTAACAATTAAAGGCCCTGTCACCGTAGGTCATTAAGCATGTGGTTTGAATAACTCTGTTACATTTGCTAGTCTCATATGTTTTATCTGTGGGCACCATTATCAAAGAATAATTATGATGTCGTAATGTTCCACACAGGTCGACCCCACGAGTGACAAACTCCTCGGTCGTATCACGACATCAAGGGTAATAAAAATGGGCTCGATGATGAGGCAAAAGCTGCGGAACAGGGGAGGATCAGGAGCAAGTAATCAGTACTGTTAAAGGGAGGATAGTGCGATACATGCTGATCAGAGAGAACCTTCTATGTCACTGATGCAAAGGCCTCCTTCACTAGTGTGCACCAGATGTTTAAAGCGCTCCATTTGGAAATGTCTAGATCCTGCACCATATCATATGAATGTCGAGGGGTGCACGCAAAGGAACATATTTCTCCACTTCGATGAAGCTAGCCTCAAGTTTAGCCCGGTGAACAAAGCGAACTCAGAATATTTCTCTAGACAATGACAATCTCATTCGAGGCATCCTCGCACCGGGCAGCAGTGCCAAAACATACAGGGTAGCGTGGCAAGCCAACGACAGAGTTTCAAATATGAGAACGCTCCTTTCAAAAGAAACTTTTATGAATCCTAAGCTACATGGTGTGAAATTATTTACGGTGCAAGGAGTACAATGTGGAGCAAGGAAATGACATTAAAACCCTAGTCTCTTTGTTCTTTCATATCCATAAAGTTTGTCTATGCGGGACCACAAGAGATGGGGAACCTCAAATTGAAACTAAAAGGTTATGTTTAAATGCATACACATTTTAATATCTAGGCACATTGGTGCATATGCAAATAAAGTCTTTGGAACCACGAAATAGGAAGGGTAAATGTTAAAAGAGCCATCAATGTGGCTTGAGAAACACCTTTCAAAACAAACATCCTTCGTATTATGGTGAAAACAATATTCAAACTAAAACAAAGCCTAGTAAGCATGGTTTGAAAACCATAAAATTATGAAGGCGCGCATTCAATTGGAAAGGTGATGTTGTTAAAATTTGGTACGAGAGCCCACATGTCATTTCTCTATCATATAAAATATCGAGCATTCGATGGCATATGCGAACAATGGCCAAAGTTTGTATTTAAAGCATGGAACGGGATATTGTGATAACCTTTGCGACCGTATGGTGCATTACAATTAGGCGAAAAGGGTCGAAGGCGAGTTTGCGTGCTGTGGTAAATATTTGGGAGCGAATGGTCCAACGTGCTGAATGGATTCAAACGTGCAATATTTATGTTGCATGTAATGATCCTTTGAAACTCGGTAGCCGGGATGACATGAACACGTTGCGTACGCAGGCGCCAATATTACGTAATGCCAGTTTCGACTTACGTTAAAATGTATTGAGCGCATATAATGGTCAAAGGCTATTGTTGAAACATGGAGCGGGGTGTTATAATAAACATATGGTGGCACGTTATAATGTGATGGATGATAATATACGACCATGCCTCGAGCGTTATGTTGGAGGAGCGAGATCATATCAAGTAAACGAAGGGATTACAAATAAGTTTAAAATTTCGAAGGCGTTTCCACTCGATGATATGAAGCGGACAGTTATAATCCACGTGGACCAGGCGTAGATGACGGTCAACCTTATTTGGAAACTCGGCGCAGAACCACACAGACACGATGCATGAAGCCCAACGTTGCATGGCGCAAGAATGCACACACACGCTGCATGGAGCCCAAGATTTCGATGGCAAATTGTCGACCTGCACTAAAAGGTTTGAAGCCGATATAGTTCACGATTCAAAGCAGTGTTTACGTGTGGCAGCAAGATGTTACAATACGTGGATTGGTCTAACTGCATGGGTGTAATTGTCGACGCGTCCATCTCCAAGTTGCATGGCAACTGTCATAAACAAGACCGTGCGTTTATGGTAAGTGCAGCAGGATATCGTGCAGAAATAGAATATGAATGATTTATGTTGACTTCTGCAGCCTCGACGGTGATATTCCAGGAGAGAAATTCTCTTCAGATCTGCTGTGTTCACCATATTTAGAAAAATTCTATCGTTACATACTCGTTGGAAGCTGAATTTCCGAGACTGCCATTACTGACTACGTTGAGCTGTCTTCACAGAGCTCAATCTTCGATGATGCCTAAGGCGCTTGCTATTGCTATCTCACATTCCACATAGGTCGATTTGAGATTGTTGCAGCGTGTTCAATCGCAGGCCCGTGAGAACCATGACCGAAGCAGAAGCCTTCAACACTAGACGCTTTATACAACTGGCTTACCTAACATTAGAGGCTGAATGGCGAAAAATCTGTATAGAGAACTGTTTTATTCCTGGAGGAAAAGCTGCGTTGACGAGGTGTTGTCGCCTGGAAAAGGTAGCCCGCCATCGAGGCTTGGAAGAGCTCATTTGGTAGTTAGTGCTACGTCTAGAACGATGCTGTCGTTGGGGTCTTTGGAAAGTAGAGATGGTTTCCTACCTCGTTACTGATCTGGAATCGGAGCAGGGCCGCTATCAGTTTGTCGCTTGGTCCCTGTAGTGAATGGGAGCATCATAAAATAAAATTAATCGTGCAGGTGGAGGTCGTTCTGCAGGATTATTAATGGATGTTATATAATAGCTAGCCCAGGGATCGAATCTTAATATGGTGGCTTTGCAGCCGCGCAAAGGAAAGCTTTTAGTTAGGCTACCTATGATTTAATGGACCTAACTGACCAACCCCCAGTGTATAAGACTGTTATAAGCCCGCCTAGATCGCTGTACCTGACCAACTCTCCTCAGTCCAGATACCCGAGATTCTCCAATAGAAGGTGACAAGTACTGCTCCTCTTATGGATAAGTAATCGATGAGCATGAAAACCTGTGGCAAACACTAAGAACGTGAATAAAGAAACTCATGCCTATCAATTAATTTAATCCAAGACTTGAAGAGGACCTGGTATGTGGGGAGGATGATAATCCCGACAGAGAAAGGGCACAGAGAAAACTATCCCTAGCCATTCTCTCCAAAGATTCAGTAGTTGACCACCAGGGGTCTAAGTTATTGTTTTCATTCTTATAATTGATTAAAATGCCCTTAGCTTTATTATTATTGTTAAGTCATATAGACATGTGACCTGTGTTATTGTATTGCAGGAAGAACCTTCTGTTTGCACAAGAGCCAGGGTTTTCCCCAACCAACAAGGAGACATTTTCAGAACGAGAAGATGCTGGCGAAAGCTCCAAATGACTCGCAGATCTGGCGAGGTCGCGAGGTTGCACTTCTTTGGTTTTCCACCTTTTGTGACCTAGAGACCCAGCGACCTAGTCGCAAGGTCGCAAGGTCGCATTTATTTGGTTTTCCACCTTTTGCGACCTAGCGACCCAGCGACCTAGTCGCAAGGTCGCAAGGTCGCACTTCTTTGGTTTTCCACCTTTTGCGACCTAGCGACCCAACGACCTAGTCGCAAGGTCGCAAGGTCGCATCTATTTGGTTTTCCACCTTTTGCGACCTAGCGACCCAGCGACCTAGTCGCAAGGTCGCAAGGTCGCATTCTGCCATTCTCTTACAACTTGCGACCCCACGACCTAGTCAAGTCGCAGGTCGCAATGACAGCTCAGATCGCAGGTCGCAACAGCAGCCAGGTCGCAGGTCGCAGGTCTCAAAAGGGACTAGGTCGCAAGGCAGCCAACAGTCAGGAAGATGAAAGATCAAGGAAGCCCAAAGGGCAGTTTCTGCATTATAAATACTTCCTTCGGGAACTTGTATAGGGGCTTTTTCTTTTGGAAACTGAAGAACTACATGGCATTGTATTGAAGGATTATACTCTTACACATATGAATATAGAGATACTTGTTAAAACACCCTATGGTTATGATGTGTTTTGCTGTGCAAACACTGTGTGTATTCCTTGTACAGTTTCAAAACATCCTATGATTAATGAAGCTGCACTCTTTATGTCATCATTTATGCGTCATGGCTATCTGTGTTGTGTCAATGATGTTCAATTTATCATTTTCTCTATTAATGAATGTTAATGAACTATTTTGTTAGCATTTTGTTTTATCTTTCAGAAAGTAAAGGGATATCTCTCCATAAAGAACTATTTCTTTTGTGGTCAGACTACCTTATAAGCATTACCCCCAAAGATGTGTTGCTAATGACATCTCCTGAGGTGTACATGCTTTATTTATAATCTTGCTACGCATAGTGTTTGATTCGGGGTTTAATACCCCTTGATCTTGTCTTTTGTATCATGTGAATAAGTGTGTGTCCGTAGGTTTGAGCAAGTTCTTTTGAGACCTAAGGGAAGGCGTCTTAAGCGGTAGCCGGACCCACACCCCGAACGGGATCCCTACTCCAAACGGTTCAAGGTCTAATTGGGACTTTCTACCGGGGAGATCCCCTACTGTTGGCCGGACAAATTTTCCCGTCAACACATCCATACAACCTCTTTTTTAAAAGGACAATTCATTCAAAGAAGCTCTAGTAAAAGAGGAAAATCAACCATTTATTGATTGTACTGAAAATATTCAAGTTTGGTGAGTAAATGGTAAAAATAATCTCCTGTGGCATCAAGTGAGTGGTGCAAATTTTACAGTGGTAATTGCTATATTGTGAAATACACTTGTCCTAGAGAGGAAAAGGAAGAATACCTACTTTCCACTTATCTTGATCTCTATATTCCATAAGGCTTTCAATAACCTAGACAAGGTAGATGATTAGAAATCTTAGAACTAATTTTTGGGAACCTTCTAACAAATCCAACCAGTTTCATGATAAGTATCACAAAACTAATTTATCTAGTTTTTCAATGTTGAAAGAGCTAGCAGATAATAGGTGTGATAGAGGTTGTCTGGGCTAGATGTAGTAGCTGGCTAAAAATTATGCTTAAGGGTTGATTATACGCATCTTGATCCTTCGATTATTCAAAATAAATGGATCCAACCCAAAAAAAGTAATAGTTTTTGTAATTGGAGGAAAATTGTGAGGGTTGATAGTACTTGTAGATGGTAGTTGTGTGTGGTTTTAGAGTAATATGTTTATTGCTTAGAAAAAAACATACCTGCTTCTTGTTGGTGGGGATAAGGGTGTTCCTGGTGATGAGGACTCTCAAACAACCAACTATAGTGTCAAGCCATATCACTATAACAAAGAAAACATATTTCAAATCATTAATTAAATGCACATTAATGCAGATTGTAATTAGGATTTTTTTCAATCACATACCTGAACTGCAAGAAAAGGAAGAGATCGATCCTCTGCACAATTAGAATGGTTGAGAGGAAACCATACTTATTGAATATAGGGAGGAATTTTGTGAAGGAGTATGTGGGGAAGAGTAGCATTTTCAATGACCTCTGTATATTGGGCACCCTCGACTTAAGATTCGATAATTAGAAAATCGTCGTGAGAGTCCACCAATATGCCAACAGAAGGGAAGATATAAACAAGCACCTTTGCTAGGCTCCATTTCAACCACTCAAATTTTACTTCATGCGAATTA
Source organism: Pinus albicaulis (assembly GCA_034641835.2). Classification (NCBI taxonomy): domain Eukaryota; kingdom Viridiplantae; phylum Streptophyta; class Pinopsida; order Pinales; family Pinaceae; genus Pinus; species Pinus albicaulis. The sequence goes on along the minus strand of CM076581.1, from coordinate 644,742,035 downwards.
TTAGAAAATACATGTTGGAAGAAGAGCACATACTAAATGTAGTTTTCCTTTGCTAGATGAAAATAAAATAGAGAAAGTGGGAAATTCTTTTCTTGTGTGGAACTACTTACTATGATTAGACCACCCATGGGGAATAAGTTTTATACTGCACAAAAGAAAAATTATAGTGCATACCATGGAAAATTTTAGGGGCTAATATTCGCACGTGGGCTAATTTTCCATGGTTTTTCCAAAAAAAAGATTCGCCAATTTCCATTTTTTTATAAAACTGATTCACCCAAATTTTACAATACAAAATTATTTTACATTAAAAATTGCCCACATTATATAGAAAATATATATAATATCATTATAAATTTGAATAATTTTACAAATACATCAATAAATTTTTTATAGTTTGCATATTAGGGACTAGTGAGATTCGCCAATTTTTTAAACTTCAAGATAATTTTCTATCCTTAAAATTATCCCCGGTGCATATCCAAAAACAAAAGTATAGACAAACCTGAACAGGTCCAGGTTTTATAGCTTCACATTCCTCTAACTAAATTCTAATCTACCACTGGTTCAACGAATTACTTTAGCTTTTGGTGGGTTCTTCAATTCACACACGACACCAACCAAATCCATTTTTTATTTTCAGTAGAGACCAACCAAATCCATATAGCTCAGAAAAATTCCAATGTTGGTCATGCCAAAAATAGATCTCAAACACTTCTTCAGCATGAATGAGGAGTTACACCCATAAGAAGTGTTTCTCGAATTTTCTCGTTACCATGTCTACTCAAAATAGCAGCCCGCATTGCAGCTTCGTATGTGACAGATTCATCAGGGTTTATATTCTTGTATATTTCCTTACCATTAAAAAAGTCCTGCAATAATGACCGAACTCTTGGAATCCATACCTCTGACATCTGTCTATCATCGTTCTAGGAAAGAGTCTCAGCACCTCGTCCTCACCTGGAAACAATGTCTCTTTATTATCGATGTTGAAATGATTATCGGCTTCCAATTCTGCAAACACATGACATTTTAAAATTAAAGAAAAGGGTGGTTTTCTATAAACCCCTCTTGCAGGTTAAGTGCCACCAAAATATCATTGGGGAAAACACTATTTTTTTAAAAGTTGGGTTTAGTTAAAATTTGCTTGGCGGGAATTTAATTTTCAAATTTTTTTAAGAATATTTGGATTTTTAATAATTAATCCATTTTTTATATTAAAAAAATAAAAATATTTAATCAATTAAAAATTATTCTAGTTTATCTTTTCAAATTAAGAGTATTTTTAATATTTATTAAGAAAATTAAAGTGGTTGTTGGATGGAGCATATTTCCAATATTATTTAATGTTCATGTATTTGAAGGATATTTCCAATTGTGTTTAATGTTCAAGTTAATGTAATAGAATGAAGAATGATTAACCTCATAGGAGCACAAAAGGCCATGATTAATCTCCTAGGTCACAAACCAGGCATAGGAATCATTTTCAAGGGACATGGAAAATACTTTCATTCTCACAACCATTGAGAGGGAGAACCTTAAATTATTAAAGATGATAAAAATAATTCAAGAGGAATTGGTGGGATATCCAACTGGTCATTATATCTAATTCATATTAAGCCGTGACTTAGCAATCCAACCCATCCTCCCTCTCTACTTAAATTTTAGGAGATGATGAAGCTAGTGATAATTATTAAAATTCTAGTAAATCGAGTGAATGTAACTTGAGATCAAAGAATAGAGGGGCATTGCAAGGAAACAAATTCCATACCACCCTATGTATTCTCATGATCCATAATTTATTACCAAATCCTGTAAGAAATAGGTGTCACCTAATGGAGAACTTTGATAAGAAATAGTTCTCACCTCATGGATAAATTTCATCTTCCCTCATTCTTCTATCTAAGTATGAGATCCAAGATAACAATGAAAAATTCCTCTCAGTACATTCATAGTGGTATATAGCAAAACCAACCTACCATAATGTTGGATTAGTTAAAAGAGTAAAACATATTATGTGTAGATTGCAGAAATGTAGGGACTTTATTATAGGCTATGGAGAAGTAGCTAAAGAATGTAATCATGTCATTGATGATGGTATGAAGTTTAACTATGGGATACCTTTGTGGTCCTCGAGAATTTAGAATGGAAGTAAAAAATTCTTGGAAAGATGATAAAACTATATGTTGACACCTCAAATAGGAATATTGCATATCTAAAAGAAAGTATGAATTAGACCCATAATTTGAACATCTGTAGGAGGCTGCAAATAATTTTGGTGGACCAAGGGATAGATGGCTTACACATCCATCATATTCAAGGGGGTATAATCGATATGAAGTCCATAATATCTAACAAATATGGTGCACCTCTTACAAACCAAGATCAATGACGCCTCTCATTGTCCCACCTAGAAGAAACTGTAGGGTATTCTCGGCTACTCATCACCAATCAAGAAGATCTGTAGGTACCTGATAAGCACTATCAAAAGAAAGCAACATTTTGTTGTATTTGTCTTTATCTTTTAGTTTAAGTTTTTTTTTTAATAATGAATAGTTATAGGTAATTTTGTATGAATGGTGTTGACCCATGGATCAAACCATGATAAATATGATTTACTAGGGATTGACAATCAACCGGCGTTATTGCTAGTCTTTGGCTTTTAGGTTGAAAAAATTCTAGAAGTTAGCAGGGATAGATAAAAATCCATATTTTATAGTTTGTACCTAAAATCACCTTTACAGCTAATCGCTTTGAAATGACAATCCTATTTCCTTAGTAACAAAGATAAAATTACTAATAAATACCATGTATTGAATATTATGGACAAAAATAAAATTAGGCTGATAGCAAGAATGCATAATTTTAGTTCTAAAAAACATGAAAATTATTTTCCCAAGAGATCAAAGGCATCATCCATTTCAAATAGTTTAAAAAATTGAATTCTCCAAAAATTGTAGCTATGAATACCTTGAAGGATTCAAACACCATTACCCAAAACAAGAAACTATCATGGCTCTATTGAAATGAAGAAGACAAACCTGAATATAGAGAAAAATATCTGCCAAAAAATTTCAACTACTATATTTTTTTTTGTGAATAAGCCTAATTCTATTAAGCAGTCATATGGTACAAGATGAGATTACAATCAACATAGGCAAGAAACAGGACAACCAAAAATGATAAACTATCAACCTCAGTCCTGAAGAGTGAACATGAAACAAGCAAAAGGGCCATGAAGCATGACTAGGAAACAAAAGAAGATAGAAACTGGGTTCTACCTAGAATTGGCCGAATCCTCCATGAATTTTTTTTCCCTTTCTTTTTCTTAACTTTGACCCATCCAGCATGGTGTGGATGTGTGAGGACCTCTTGTAGACTGTTTTTGACTATGGGAGGATTCTCCTTATTTGTATCGAAAGAGGAGGACTCATGAGTGCATTTATGAGAGATGCTCGTGGCTGGGGGTTCCTCAGGGAAAACGGAGGATGAATATTTCGTTTTCTTTGCATGCTCAATTTGTGTGTCAGTCTCCTCCTCATCTGAGCTCAAGGACTCAATGCCATCCATGGGAGGCGGATAACATGGTATCCATATTTTGGATTTTGATATGAGATTGTTTTTATTTTTTTGGGAAAGGAACGTGGGGCAGGAGTTTTGAAGGTGCCCTGTTTGGTGACAATGGCAACAACAGCAGGCAGTGTTATCATAATATAGAATCTGTGTCCACAGGAGATCACCAATCTTGAGATTAATTTGATTGGGCAGATCTTTAATTATGTCTATTTCAACACATATTCTTCCATATGTGTATAGTCCTTGGTCCTCCTGAAGAGGATTTGTTATCAGATAGAAGCCCAAGGTGTTTCCTATTCCTTGGAGACAAAAAGGTGCCATAAATGGGTAGGTAAACTGGGAAGCCTGACCCAGATAGGAATCTTGGTGACGACTGCCATAGAGGGGTCGAAATCTGGGAACCAGGGGGTGAGGAATAGCCTTGCTGTTCCCCAAAACCACAGACCTTCTGTTAAGGCCTTTTGACAATCCTTGCTGTGATCGAACACTACTATGAAGAAACCCTTTGAGTAGAATATGACTCTGCAGTTGTGGGTCTAGTTGGTGTAGATCCACTCGTAGAGATAATTTGTGCGAGGCAAAAGTCCATTGAATCTACATATGATGGAGGCTTCTACATATTTTTGAATTTGATCTGCCAGATCTGGATGGGAAATATCTATGGAGAGAACTTCCTCCATCTTATCAACCAGAAAAGGCTTGTGGCTGCAGGGGATTGAGCAGCTTTCTTGGGTTGTGCATGGATAACATCCCTGTAGGAGAAAGCTGGTGGATATGATGAATGCCTTGCAACTCCTCCTCTCAAACGAAGGGTTAAGACTAAATTGGAATCTCTTTCAATGTTATAAAATGAAAGGGGAAAAGAGGAATCAATCTATTTACCTCCATATAGAATTCTCTGAAGAGCTGAGGGAATCCCTAGCATGTGCTCAAGGGTGTGCAAGAGATTCTGTACTCTATCCATTGAGCATACCCAAAGCATCATGGATCTACCCGTGAGGAGTGAGATCTAGATTTGAAAGGAAGGGGAGGGTAGATCTAAGAAACCTTGGCTGCTAAGATGCATTGCAGAGGCCATATTGAAGTTCCTTTCCTGATCTCTGCTCTCCATGGCCCTTTCTATTTTCTTGTTGCAATCCCATGATCGAGAGCTGCTCATATTTTTTCATTCCAAGGTATCGTGTTGGATCCTTGAGCTATTGAGTCGTGGATACTGATTAGATCACTCAAATCCTGGGTTTTTGTAAATCCCTGCGGGGAGGCTCTAGGAATATTTCGGGAGTTTCATGGGGCTAGGAATGTATTTTTCCTGTTTTCATGGTTGTTGGGGTTCTGCTGGCGAGGAGGAGCCACTTCTAGGTCGGCTTCGGCAGTTGTGCCTCTCGTAGGGTTGCCAAAACTTGTGTGCAATCTGTGTTCCTTCAATTGGCTACTCGCATGATCGATTGCAGGAGCAGTTTGGAGTGGAGGCGAGGCCAATGTCCTCTAGACACCAAGATCTCCAAGGCTAGGCGGTGGCCTGATGGCAGCGAAGGAATGGGGATAAAAAACAGGGGAAATAGAGTTCATCTTGTCTGTCCTCTTGCAAGTCTCCTAAAGCCTCATGTAACTATTATTAGAAGTTGCTACACATGTAAATATAGGATTATAAATTGGCGAGGATGAGCTTCTATCATTTAGAATTCCTTCATGCTGAGATTGATAAGCTAATAAATTAGCCATTTGATATTATGAATTCATTTATTCATAAATTTGCAAAGTCATCTCCCTAACAGGAAAATTCAATTAAGAGGACCTTAAGCATGCATGTAATGGGTTGTTTACCTCCTCAATAGGATCCAATGCTAATGGATTTCTTCCACGATAAAATATTATAGGCCATATCCTTCATTATCCTCTCGACAACCAAATGGGATCATGGAAATTTTATAGAAAGGAGAGAATGTAAGCCAAGAAAGAACATCCCTAAAGCCCCAAAAAATATAAATGGCACTATGAAAAAGATAAAGGTAAGCGATAACATGCCATGTATGAACTAGAGAATCCCATCTCCACCTGCACCTACATTTTATATTAATGTCCCAACATCCACCGCCGCCCAAGTTGTTTGGCACTGAATGCTTCAATTCCTTCTCCCCCATATCCCGTTAAATTATATTCAACAAAAAATGAATTCCTTCATCCAGAGACTTCAAGCCCACATTTCTCCCCCAAATTAATACACCATCAATACCATAATCCCCTGCGAAGTTCATGGACCAGTAAAATACCCATCTAAGGTATCCCATTCAATTCATGAGAAATTCACTTGGGCTTTCACAATAGCCAAATGGGTGTTAAATACACCGGGTAAACAACCGTCCTAGGGCGTTATTTCTAAATATCCTTCCAAGCATTAGCATCTTCAGTGAAATTACAAAGTTTAATAAAAAAAACATACCCATATTTTTCTTTTGTGATATTAAAAAAATATTCATTCAGTTCCTTCCCCACCCTCTGACACTTATGCTAGCATCAACATCAGGGCACAACAATATCTTAATTTAAATTTTAATAATTCATTGTATTCTGGTGATAACGTGGGAAGGTTTTGAAAAAATTGGAGATATTATAATATTGGTATATTTTGATTATGGTCTAGCATGATGGTGGTGGTTGCCTAGATGTGTGTTGCAGTCGTTCTCTTATTTGTTTTTTTTTTTAATCTTTTCTCTTAGTTATACAATATGTTGGAGTAGGTGAGTGTAAATATAGGTGATGACATTTTGTGGGTGATTAAGTTTCATAGTTTTTTTTATTATGAGTGGAAGAATTTGAAAACATGAGCATTGCACTAAGTAAAAATCAGAGATAAATGAATTAAATTAAATTATTTTTAATATTAGTAAATAAATTATAATTGTTTTATTTTTAAGTCAGTGTTAGAGGTAAATAGGTCATGTTAAATTTCCATGAACAAAACTTATAGTTGAGAATATGGGTATTTAGTATGTTTTTCATAATAAAAATAGGTATCATGGCCTTTACTATCGCCAAGGAAGGAAATAAACAAAAGCATATTTAATTCCTAAGTAATTAGTGGCCATTAAAAAGGCTTCAAATCACCACATTAACTATATCCTCTAAGGGATGTTTTTTGGCCTCTATGAGGGATGTGTCTTCAATTCAGAGGTTTTTCACACCACAATTGGGTCTTGGAGCCTCATCATTGAACCTTAATGAATTTTCTACGTAGATGGATTAAGAGATCCCTTTTTCTCTAACTTTTAACACTATATATGGATTCATAGACCCCGATAGTGAAATTTAACATTTCGGTATCAAAATTGCAATTTTCCATTTCCGAAGTCACACAATTAAAAATTAATAACATAAATGACTAATTTGTATACTTCTTGTACTTGTTATTTGGTTATTCTTGTACTATAATAGTCATTTACATTAATCATTATTAATGTTTTCACTTATTATCTAGTCATATATTTTAGTCCTATACTAAATTGGTCATTTAAGTTAGTAATTTTTCCACTTATTATCTAGTGGTATTTTATATCCCTAGACTAGATTAGTCATTTAAGTTAGTAATTTTTAGTTCGGTCGCTTAAAATTGCTCAAATTTAGTAGTAATTCACTTGAAATAATTGTGGTGACTAACGTTTTTACTCACCTAGTCATTGATTTCATCATTTTCTACTAGTGCATTAAGGCCTCTAATCCCTGGGTCACACTAAAATTTTGACCCTATTTGAATCATAGCTAGATGAATAAAACTTCATTTCAGGGGTATGAGGCTATAACCATAGGCATAACGCTGCATTCGAACAACTAGGGCCCCAAATTCTTAGTTATGTGCCATGTGGCTTCAAGATTTGAGCTACCTTTTCAGGCCCAGAGCCCAGGTCACTTTCCATAACTTTATGAAAGCATAAGGGATGATAAATAATAATAGGAAAATGATATGGAAGCAACCATATCAACAAGAACTCATCTAGACCCCTCCGATCCATGACAAGCATTTTTTCAAGCATGTCACAAACATGAAAGTTTCAGGTGTAAAAAAATATCTAAGCATAGGGGTCTCATACTTATCTGATAATCGCTAAGAAGAATTGCTCCCCTACATCATTAACTAAAATAAAATCTATTTGACCATAGATATATTATGTATTCATTTATAAGTTAAAAAATGGGGGGATCCATACATCATCACTATAAAAATACATGCTCATAACCAATATAATAACAACAGAAATACCGTGAATACACCAAAAATAGAATCCACATATAATTCAGTACATTTGCATACCAAATACCAATGGAATGAATTACTCATTAAAGAATGTAGAAACCAACCAGAGATGAGACTTCCACGTTCCACCCGACCATAGATTGGCTGAGCCAAATATCTCTTTAGCCAATCACTCGCATGCTATATTCCAAGCATGAATCTGGGACTCATAACCAACCAAAAATAACTAAACAAGAATGAATGCTACCCGAGTTCTCTGCCTACACCACGAGGAATTTGAGTGCCTCCTAGTCTCTCATGCTTTACCTTAATCCACAGTTTGATCCAGGGATCACTAGGCCCTACACAGAGACCCAGTCTTTGAACTTTACCATACATTTGATCTTGATATAGTTACTAGGCCTAACGGAAATAAATCCACCTCTTTCCTTTACCGTATACCCTGCCATTCACTGGAAAGGATTCCTAGGACCACCAAGAAACATAAGATGGGTTTACTGCAATCCATAGTCTGGTTCAAGGGTTACTGGGCTAGTGGATTTATTGTGATCCAAAGTCTGGTTCAGGGACCACTAGGCCATGTGTTTTTTATTTCGGAGATCCACCCCACTCATCTTCGAATCCATCCGACAATCCAAATCAATCGAGGTATGATAAACCCATCTTATCAAGGCTATGCAAAAATGGAAAGGATAGGCCGAAAACACTACTAATTTAGTGGTTTTAAGTTGATTTTATGTGTTCATTATTAATCAATATAAATTAATTAGTATGAATTTGCGACTAAATTAAAAAAAATGTCATACAATGTGCATGTTCATCTAATATGAAAACACAAAGTTACATATGTTAATTACAATACTAAATAATCTCAGGTGCAACTATAAATAATTTCAAACACATAAATAAAATTATATGAAATTTCAAGTATCACAATATGAGTTTCCAATTTAATATTGGTTGGAATACAATTTACACATGAAATATTGTTTCATCACTTTAAAACATTATTACTATGTTGCCAAGGCATTGTAGTTGAATTCACCAACTCTAAAGACTTGATCATTGGTCTCTATGTGTGTGTCTCATGCGAGATATTATCTTTAAGGGTATCACTAGACCAATTTTCTTCTCTCTCTCTCTCTCTTTCTACATATGTCATGTCAGTGTCATTTTTCTCCTCTTTCTTCAATTCCTGTTTTTGACCATCAACACTGAGTTCCTATTCTGAAATGAAAGAAACTATAATGCGGAGTATAAGACATGAAATACAATGAAAAATGGAACATAAACTAAATCAGACTATAAAGTATTTATATGACATATACCTCAGCATCAACTATGTTAATGTCATTTTTCCCCAGAAAAGAAAGAAAACTGAACAAGTTATTTTCAATTGGGCGATAGTTTCCATTATGTGGCCAGATGACGTGTATAAAAAAAACAAATAAAATGACACCATAGAAAAAGAACACCTTGGGAGCTTAATAAAAATCATGTCCACTAATTTACAATCTAAAAAGATCAAATTGTAGATACCTTGTGAAAACAAATGGAAATAAAAAGACAACATATAATAAATAGTTTATTTTGTAAAAAATATTTTGGTAATAATCACATGCAGTGGAACATTGTCGATGCGTTTCGAACCAGCCAGTGTGGTTCATCATCAGGACTAGGTGAGAGATCATATCAGGACATTAAGTTTAAATAGATGTAGAGAAGGCTAAACTAGCCGTTAGGAAAATGCCTAGTTTAACCTTCTTTTTATTTTATTTTTATAATATATATAATATTTTTTAATTAATAACGGCTAGTTTCATTTTTATTATTTGATTAATTTATTCAATTAATTAATAACTTATTAAATAATTATTTAGTAAATATAAATATAAATTTTATATTTTAATTTGGTTAATTTACTTATTTAATTACAAATTTTATTTATCTATCCAAGCCTGAGGTCCAAATAAAAGATCAACAATGACCCTTAAAAATAAAAAATAAAATAAAAAATAAATAAATAAAATAAAATAAAATTTAAATTAAAACAAATAAATTTAAATTTAAATTAAATTAAAAATCAAATAAATAAATCAATAATACTAATAATGAAAAGAAAAAAAATAAAAAAAAAAAAATAAATAAATAAATAAACTAAACTAAAATAAAATAAAATAAATAAATAAATAAATAAATAAATAAATAAAAAATAAAAATAAAAAATCATCCTGAATATAAGGCAGGTATCCAACACCTGCTGATGATCCAACCATCATCTCTATTGAGATTAACAGGTCTTTTTTCAATTTCTAAGGCCTCTCTTAGCTTCCGATGATGGAAATGGTCGATCCTAGCAATGACCTTAGCCTCTTCGATGCAGATATGATGGTTAGTCTTTTCTACATGTTCAGCTAGGGCAGACGAGCGGGATCTTCCATGTTTAATGTCGGCAACATGCTCACAAATTCTTTGGTTTATAGACCTACCCATTTCACCAATGTTGGGAGTCCCACAGGAACAAGGAATGATGTAGACACCTTTCCCATCCCTAGTGTCAATCAGATCCTTAACCGATTTGAGAGAGCTGTGAAACGTGTTTAGGGGCTTGAACGACGCAGACACCTTATGCTTCCTAAGGACCCTCGCAATTTTATCAGTGGTTCCCTGAATGAACGGAAGACACACACTACTGGACCAATGGCTAGGGTCTTTATTATTTCTAATTGAAAGACCTTTTTTTGCTTTGAGGAAAGCTTTAAGGCCTTGCGACCTACTATAACCATTTTTACAAAAGACACTCAACAGATGGGACTTTTCTCCCTTAAGGTGAGACTCATCAGATATCCTCAAAAATTAGGTGTTTAGGACACCTAATTTTTGAGCATGCCACGAGGGCGTTGAGGATATCTGATGAGTCTCACCTTAAGGGAGAAAAGTCCCATATGTTGAGTGTTTTTTGTAAAAATGGTTATAGTAGGTTGCAAGGCCTTAAAGCTTTCCTCAAAGCAGAAAAAGGTCTTTCAATTAGAAATAATAAAGACCCTAGCCATTGGTCCAGCAGTGTGCATCTTCCGTTCATTTAGGGAATCACTGATAAAATTGCGAGTGTCCTTAGGAAGCATAAGGTGTCTGCGTCGTTGAAGCCCCTAAACACGATTCACAGCTCTCTCAAACCGGTTAAGGATCCGATTGACCCTAGGGATGGGAAAGGTGTCTACATCATTCCTTGTTCCTGTGGGACTCCCTACATTGGTGAAATGGGTAGGTCTATAAACCAAATAATTTGTGAGCATGTTGCTGACATTAAACATGGAAGATCCCGCTCGTCTTCCCTAGTTGAACATGTAGAAAAGACTAACCATCATATCTGCATCGAAGAGGCTAAGGTCATTGCTAGGATTGACCATTTCCATCATCGGAAGCTAAGAGAGGCCTTAGAAATTGAAAAAAGACCCGTTAATCTCAATAGAGATGATGGCTGGATCATCAGCAGGTGTTGGATACCTGCCTTATATTCATGATGATTTTTATTTTATTTTATTTTATTTATTTTTTTGTTTATTTATTTGATTTATTTTTTATTTTTATTTTTTAATTAATTTTTTAATTAATTAATTAAATTTTCTTCCCTGATTATTGCTCCTTTATTTATTTATTTATTTTATTTCTTTTTCTTTTCATTGTTAGTATTATTGATTTATTTATTTGATTTTTAATTTTAATTTATTTGTTTTAATTTAAATTTTATTTTATTTTATTTATTTATTTATTTATTTTTTATTTTTAAAGGTCATTGTTGATCTTTTATTTGGACCTCAGGCTTGGATATATAAATAAAATTTATAATTAAATAAGTAAATTAACCAAATTAAAATATAAAATTTATATTTATATTTACTAAATAATTATTTAATAAGTTATTAATTAATTGAATAAATTAATCAAATAATAAAAATGAAACTAGCGGTTATTAATTAAAAAATATAATATATATTATAAATAAATAAATAAAAGAAAAAAGAAAAAAAAAGGTGGTCAAACTATTAGGAATTTGACTTCTGTGATCCATAAATTATGTATCAAATCTTTCGGTGAAAATCACAATGGAGAAATTTGTGGTCAAACTAGTTGTTTTCCTAACGGCTAGTTTAGCCTTCTCTACATCTATTTAAACTTAATGTCCTAATCTGATCTCTCATCCAGTCCTGATGATGAACCACACTAGCTGGTTCGAAACACGTCGATAATGTTCCATTTCATGCGATTATTACCGAAAGATTTTTTACAATTTATATAATGGATCACAGAAGCATAGATTCCAAAAATAAATAGTTTATGACAACTAGTTGGGAAATTGTATCATAGAAGAACTCATACTTGTGGGTGGGTAGCATGCCCCAATATGCCATGATCCTTAGGGTCCAGAGGAGGTAAAGCTCCTATGAACATAATGATTGATTGGTTGCATCTTGGACTTGTCTCTCCTTTGTGAGTCAAAAAAATAAAAATAAGTCCATCGTTAAGTTGTTGTACTCCATAGTATCATTTTCGCATGTTATCTCCACATACTTACCAAAAATATCATATATGTCAAACACATGGAATTTTGGAATTGTTTCTCAAACTATGTCATTTATACCCCCTTCCAATGTATCTAACCAAATGTAACCACTTGATTTTCTTCTTTCATATTCATATACATCCTAAAAAATATTTGTTTAAAAAAAAAAGACAACCCAATATCTCCAGATCCTAATTCTCATCCATATTTTCCATAAAGCATAAGAATTAATACTCTCTTATGATAAACATTGTACAAAAATGAAGCTACACAAAACTAACTATTCGTATAAAACAAAAATGAAGCTATTGGTATAAAAAAACAATGAAGCTTAATTTATATTGGTATAATGAAGCTTAATTTATATTGGTAACTACACAAAATAGAAATGAAGTTATTGGTATAAAAAATAAAAACAATGAAGCTACACAAAACACTCGGAAAATCGGTATGAATTCCAAGCATAATGAGAAAAGGATAAGTGCATCACTCTCTACTGGTAGGTGTTCTACCAAATAAAATGGTGAAAATACTAGAAGAAAACTCTCTTGTTTACGATGCATTTTAAGAAGAATAAATGGATATTCAGTTCCTTATATTCTATTTTAAGAAATCGATTTGCATTCCAATGCCGAATTACCTCCACATAAAGAGGTATAACATTTCAATATTCCACGTACATAATAGAAATTCAAGATGATACTTCCATAAAAAATAAAATGAATTAGAGCCAAAAAAATCGCATACTTGTGACAAGAAAGGGTATGCAAAGCATTGGTTATCTTGCACAGATAAAAAAGTTTCATTTTTCTGTTTGCAGGTCCTCTAGCCAATACCCACTCATTGAAAGAATTGAATGCAAGAAAATTAAACTAAATAAATAGGAATACATTTTATCAGGAAAAACCAAAATAATACCTCAACCCAAAAAAAACTCATACTACAATAGAAACAATAAAATAAACCTTATTGATATGTGCATGAATTGAAAGTGTGAGAGAAAACAAAACTGCACACTCTATATTAGATTAGGTATATACAAGAGTATAACATTGGTGGATAGAAATATTTTATGAGTTACGAGAGATAATATTTCACCCACTTCATTGTAATAAAATTACATATATAGCAAATATTGGACCAAATCAACTAGGACTAAGTCTCATCACTCGACTAAGTTACTAAATTTACATCATGAAAGAATAGCCTAGCCTCAAAATCAAGTTTTGACACAAAGAAAAAAAATGGGTTTTTATGAGTATTGGCCCCATATTTTGTCTTTCTCCTACACCTTATTTGGATGGTATTCATAAATTTTTCATTCAATCTAATTCAACACCTTATAAGTTATATCTTGTAGATTTCTCTTGGTTTAGAATCTAGCTTATATAACAAACATTGTTACACCATTTTTTTGGTCATCTAACCTATTATCATTAGATGAACCCAAGTACACCATGTAAGACCAATTTTACCCTTAGTAAAATTGCTTTCACCATGTGAAATAACATTTGTCTATATTTCCCGGTCATATTTAACCCAAAACAAGGAAATTAATTAAATAAATCATTATTTATTTAATTATTTCCTAGGAATAAGTTATTTAAATCATTATTTAAATAATATTCCTAGTTAAATTTGACTAAATCATTTTTAAATAATAAAATAAATCATTATTTATTTAATTATATTCCCACCATCTCCCTAAAATAATAAATAAATCATTTATTTATTTATTGTTTATAAATAAAAGAATTGACCCAAGTCAAAAGACCTTTTCCCTCCAACAAATATAATAAAATATTCCTAAAGGGTGATTCTAGAATTTGATTAATAATATTTTATTCATGCACCGAGTTCTAGAACACCACAATATTTTGCTATAAATAGAAGGGTTTTCCCCATTCATTAGTCACCTCCATTGCATTAGATCACTCTGGATCTACTCTTGGTCACCATTTTCCATTTTTGCTTTGTGAGCTCCCATTGAGTTCTATGTTTGTCTGGGTTTTCTACACCAATAAGAGAGAGGAATTTTAGATCTGAAACACTGAGGACTTTCAAGAACCCATCCCATTGAGGAGAACCAGAAAACACCTTTCTTGTTTTCCTCTCAGGTGCCCCATTCTTTAATATAATATAAAATTATTTTAAATACATTGTTCTTGTCTTGTCTGTTGGATGCATGGAGCCATATGGTATTTTATCTGCTTAATGTCTTTTGTGCTTAGATCTCGATTTGTGAAGCACTATTTGGATCACCTCATTGCAGACTTAAAGATATTTTGCAGCCATAATCGATGTTAGGGCTATTTGTTATGCGTAGCTAAAGCGATCTTTTATGACGAAAGATTCATACTAACAATTGGCGACTCCACACGGGTTTTATTTTGCGATCGTTGTCGTTTTATATATTCCTGCATATCCATCTATTTCAGACCCTAGGGTTTCTCTTCCATTTCCTATTTTTCCTATTTGTATGGTGCTTTCCACCTCTAAAACCCTCAAACAGTCAAATTTTTAACTTCTATGTGTTTCTGTCCTTATTGCACAGGTGACAGACATCAGTCGCAGCTGAGACGACAAATTTTTCTAAAATCTGCCACCGAGAGAGCCGGATCTGTAGGTCACACTTATCGGCCAAAAAATTGTGACTTGGCCTTGAGGTCACACTTTTCTGCCCCAAATCTGCAACCTGGACTGCAAACAGGTCAGAACCTGTGACCTGCATTTTTTTCTGCAATTTTCCAGCACTTTTTCTGGGTTTGTCTGAAGCTTCTATCAGTGTTTTCTAGCCTTTTTCTCCGCCTGTTTAGACCTATTCCTGATCTGTTTCAATCAAATAAGTTGGAATATTGCCCCTTAGGGATCTAGTACCCTCCAATTTTTGTGGGAGAGTTTTGCTATTTCATAAGTCTGCATTTCTAGGGTTTCAAACTTTTTGCTTCCAGATCTGATACGTCATTTTCAAATCCCTTTAGATCAGCTCGTACCCCTTTCAAATCACCTCATATAGTTTTTTTTTGGTTCATTTCTAGGGCTGCCTCCTTGTCCCTTTTACTTTTAGTTGATATCCTCGTTTTTAGCAGCAACCTTGCCTCTACCTCTTTGCTATTCTCTGCACCTCTTTTCAGCAGATTTCTCCTTTAGATCCCCGTCCCTCCCGAACTTAGATCTATTGGCCTCTTTTCAGCGTGCTTTGCTTAATTTTTTTCCCTCTTATAGACTATTTTTGAGAGACCCGCCTTCTTGGGTTAGATTGATGCATTGGTAGCTATTAATTTTCTGTGCTTTCAGTTTTATTTACTAGAGATGTATTTTTAGTTACACAGCACACTTTTTATTTTACTCTCAAAACGTTTAGGTTTAAAAAATTAAAATTAATGCACGCCACACACTAACCCTAAGTGAATAAGACCCTGGTTAACACCACCTAGAAAATACTTTAAAATCAATTGTCACTGCACCTCTCCGCCCTTGACCTCACTTGATTTTGTCCGTCCCTACCCTTGTCGGTTTTTCTTCTTCCTGTCATCATTGTGCCTCCAAGGCACTTCTCCCGGAGACTTCTTGGCCTTCACCCTCAGTTTCCGGTCGGTCGACTTCCTCCTTCCCGTCGTCATTGAGTAAGTCCTCCCCTAAATCTGCACTCTGACTCTTCCTCTAATTGTTCGGATTCTCCTCCTACTTTTGGTTCTCCCTCTCTTACCTTCACCATGTCTAGTTCCGGACCTAGCCCTAACCCTAGTTCTACCGCTGGGTCCGTTTCGAGTGGAACCACTACGGGACCTACCTCAACTGCCCTGTTGCTCCCTTATATGGCCGGTCTCGGTCTCCTTGAATTCAATCAACTAATTAATGATACTATACTCCATGATGTCGATTGGCCTACTATGCCAACCAAGCTAACCTCCAACATTCCCAAGTTCGAAGGCCTTGCTAGTGAAGATCCCTCCAACCATATCCGATCTTTCCACATGTGGTGTTCCTCCAATTCCATCACCTATGACTCCATCCGTCTTCGTTTCTTCCAACGCACGCTTACCGGCGAAGCTTCTAAATGGTATGTTGATCAAGCCACCTCTTCTCATACAACCTTTGCGACCATTTCCTAAGCATTCTTATCTTATTTCTAGCTCCCTCTCTGATATGACACTCGTACTGAACTCTTGAATTATTTTCATCAATCCTCTTCGACCTGCCTTTCCGCTCATGTCCAGGAATGGTGACGAATATGGAGCCTGTGTCGCACTCCCCCCTTTGAAGATCGAGTTTACATGGACTGGTTCCTTCGCTCTCTCTTACCCCATTGGCAAAGATGTCGCATCCCATTTTCCCCAAACCGAAGAAGTCGCTCTCCAAATAGCCTTGAAATATGACCTTATCTATTCCCAATCTGGTTATGTTTATTCTGTCCTTCCTGCCCTCCCCAAGCTCGGTGGCCCTAATGCCTCGAGGGCATCTCACTCTGCCGATGGTATCGTTGGAGCCCTGTCGCATACCTCTGCTCAACCTCTTCTGGGCTATGGTTTCCCTCCAGGAGGGGCCAGCCCCTCCGGAATTTTCCCCCCTCCAGGTAGCATGTACCCAGGATACGGCATACCTCCTCCTTTTTCCCACACTCCTGCTTACCTCAATGTTGCCCATCCAACCCCTTCTCTGTATCCACAACCTGGTGTCCCAGCTCCTCCAGCATTTAGACCTCCCACTCCTTTGCCTTCTCCACCCCCACAACCACACTTACTACCCCCTCCAGGGAAAGTACTTGCACAGTAGGGGGCAACTAATTTTCTTCCTTCTCAAAGAAAGAGAAAAGGAAATCAATCCACTTCTGGTAATCGTGGATCCAATCCTTCTAGTATTGACTCTACCACTGCCAACCAGCCATAGGGCTCTCAACTCAAGCCGTACAGGCCGCTTCGCACCAATAAGCCCTGTTCGTGTTGCCGTGTTTATGGTCACTACACTCACAATTGTCCTTTATTACCACAAATGTGGTAGATGTGGGAGTCTCAGGCCACCGTGCGGGGACAACACTCCTCCCCTACTGTCCCTCCCACTCTAACTACTTCTCAACCCACTGTGTTTACCGATCCTTTCCCTCAACAAGGATTCGTGGCCACTCAACTACCTCATGCCCCGGTAACCACTCAACCTTCCCCTTCTAGTTCCTCTGATTACCAGATTCTCATGATGGCCTCTGACCCACCTCTCATCGTCTACCTCAACCTTCAAACTTGGTCCCGTCATTATTCCACACCTCCTGTTCCATCTGTCTCCGAGTCTCCATCTTTAGGTCCTACAGAGCCTCTGTTGACACCCAATGGTCCCTTGAAAATCCCTCCACCCAAAGCTGAGGTTCATCCCAAGACTCCTAAGGGCCCATTACGTCGAAATGTTGCCTATGGTCAGGCTTCCCAGTCATATAGTATAGTAGATGATCTGGCACAATCTCCTGCTACCATTTTAACACTGGAACTCCTCCAGTCGTGTCCTTCTCAAAATAAGGCTTTACTATCTGTCGTGGGTGCCGTAGATCCTGCTGATGACCAATTGATTGTTTTCGACGCCCGTCAGTCAGACCATCCCCCTCTTCCTCCTTCAGTTTCTTTCCAAATCCCAGTCAAAATCCGAAATGCCAATGTCGCTCAGTGTATTATTGACGAGGGGGAATCTACCTGTGTAATGTCCGCTTCGATTTGGAAACAACTCAGATCCCCTGAGCTAGCCCCTTCCACAATCACCCTTCGCACGTGGGATGGCCATGCCTCCCATCCCATTGGCCTATTCCGTAATTGTCATATCACCCTTGCAGGCAAGACTGTTTGTGTCGAAGTTGAAGTTATCGATGCCCCTCTTGACTACAACATTCTTTTGGGGCGTATTTACACCTATGCCATGTCTTTCGTCCCATCCGCAGTCCACCGTAAGATGTTCTTTCCTCATAATGGCAAGATCGTCACGATTGACCAATTGACTTACCATGAACCAAAATCTCAGACCTCCCCTCAGTCCACCATCTCTACTATCACCAATAAGACAACTGTTGATTCTTTGACTAGTGTTTCCCCTGGTGTCTATAAAGACTCCTCCTTGCTTGGAACCTTTTTTGACCCTCCTCCTGTACCTGATCCTAGCATGGCGAATGTTTACATGATGCAATCTTCTTGGGCTAACCTTGCACAACCCACTTTGGCTAGTAAGAAAACGCACCCTTACCTAATCCCACCAGCTCCTAGCCCTTTGCCCTGGCTAGCCAACCTTCTTCCTTTAGAATCTCCTTCCCCGAACATTCCTCATGCACCTCTCTACCCCCTGGGTCGACCCCGCACGAGCACAACCCCCTTGGCCACATTCCTCCTGACCATTTCCCTACTGGTCAGATTCCTTTCCTTGCTCCCCCTCCTTGAGCTCATTCGGTCCCTATCTTGGCCACCCTATCCCTCCCCAACCTGACCTTGGGTATACTTGTCTGGTACCTAGACCCCCCAGCCACTACTCTGCCTGGCCAACCCGAACCTTATCTTGATTTGACCCCAGTTCAACTGATACCCATGGCTTCTCCCGCTGCACCTGTAGCTCAGTCCCCTCCTTAGGAACCACCTCCTATTGCGACCATGTTAGGTTCCACTAGTAAAGCTCGCAAGGGGGTATCCAAGGAGAAAGCTGTCTCGACAACCTATACCCCTCCTTGACCTCCAAAGCATCCCATCTAGTGTGCCTTGTGCGATGTTCTCGGACATGCTACCCATACCTGCCCTGAATTACCACATCTCAAAACCATGGTTAATGAAACATTTCCCAAATCCGATATTCCTGAAGTTTATGCCACCATACCCGATTCTCTTCCCAAACGTAAACACTTGTGCACCAATCACCCTTGTTCTTTGTGTGATTTCCATGGACATTATACCCATCTTTGCCCCCGCCTTGATGAGTATCGTGCTTCTTTAGCCGCATACCACCAATTCGAATATGCGCTTGCCCGTCATCCTTCTTCCCTAACACCAGACCACTTGTCTACCCCGATTACCATTTCTCATCCTGATACTGAAATGATCGAACATTCAGCCACTATTTCCTACCTTTCCTCATCCCCGAATTTCCCGGCAACCGACCCCATAGTTCCTTCCCCCGATGATTCACCTACCCACTCCTCTGTTCGCTCCGCTGCAACCCCTCATGCTAACACACATGTGAGCCTTCCCCTCAAAATCAGGTGTCTCATATTTCTACCTCCTCTGATCCTCCTATCCCACCCACTCTTCCCATCTTTCAGACCGATGAAGACATCATGGAAGCCATGAACGAACCTGATTTTCCATGGGAAGATATGCACCATCATGCTTACTTCCTACCACACCAATCCCATGACCAATATGCCCTTGAATCTAAAGACTTCATTCCCGATAAATTTGAACGGTTCAAAAACCTCATCCCTGCACCTGACGCTTTCGAAGAAGGCAATATGGCTAATATCTCTCCTACCATCAAAATAGACATTTTTGTCAAACCAGGTATTGAAGAACATATCACCATGGGCACCCAATGCACTCCGGAAGAAATTGAAGCCTACACCAAATTCTTCAAAGAATTCTGTGATATTTTTTCCTGGTCCTACTTAGAAATGCCCAGACTCGATCCTGCCATTGTTGAACATCACATCGACACATGGCCTAATTCCATTCTGGTCCATCAAAAGTTAAGACCCATCCATCCTTCTAGACGTGAAGCCATCAAAGCTGAAATCGACAAGCTCTGGCAGGCTGGTTTCATTTACCCCATCGAATATACCACTTGGGTGTCTAACCCAGTTCCCATCCTCAAAAAACAAGGCACCATTCGTGTTTGCACCAACTTTCATGATCTGAACAAAGCTTGTCCCAAAGAGAACTTCCCCACACCATTTATTGACCAAATCATCGATGAGTGTGTAGGGCATGAGATTCTCTCCTTTATGGATGGCTTCTCCGGATACAACCAAATTGTTATCCGTCGTGCTGATCAACTTAAAACCGCGTTCATTAGTCCATTGGGCACTTTCGCATACCGAGTCATGCCATTTGGCCTTAAAAACGTCAATGCCACCTTTCAATGAGCCATGTATTATTGTTTCCATGACTTAGCCCATATTATCCTTGCCTATTTAGACAACCTTACTACGCGTTCTAAACATCGGGCACAACACCTTCATGACCTACATACCATTTTCCTCCGATGCCACAAGTATAATATTCACCTTAACCCATTGAAATGTGTCTTCTGTGTTCCTGCCGGTCATCTCCTCAGCTTCATCGTGTCTAAAGATGGGATAACTCTCCACCCTTTGAAGGTTCAAGCCATTCTTGAACTTCCTATGCCTCATACCTTACGCCAGCTACAAAGTCTCCAAGGAAAAGCTAATTTTCTTCACTGATTCGTTCCTGACTACGCCACTACCACACATGGCTTCCTTAGACTTCTTCGATCTCACACCCCTTTTGTCTAGGATACATATGCTCAAGAGTCTTTTGATGCCCTCAAGCATGCTCTCACATCCGCTCCCTTGATCCGTCCCCCTGACTTTGACTGAGATTTCATCCTATACATCTCCACTTCCACCTATTCGGTTGCTGGTGTCCTTATCCAGGAGGATGATAAAGGTATTTAACATGTGATCTATTATGTCAGTAAGAACCTTGCCATTCCACCTGTGTCCTACTCGCATGAAGAAAAATTAGCACTAGTCGTTGTGTTCTCGGTCCAAAAACTGCATCATTATATCCTCATGCGTTCCACCAAGGTTGTGACTAATTCCAACCCCATGGATTTCCTATTGAGTCACTACATCCTCAATGGGAAGTACACCCATTGGGTCGTTATCCTCCAAGAATTCGACCTTGAATTTGTCACCCCAAAAAGTAAGAAAGGTTTAGTCCTCGCTAAACTCATTTCTGATTTTCCTACCAGGATGCAAGATTCTCCAATTAATGATGCTCTTCCTGATGAACATTTATTTTCCATCACCACCGACGATCCTTGGTACAGTGACATCCTTACTTACTTGCAAACCCAAAATTTTGCCCTTCATCTTGATCGTGATGCTCGACAATGTATTTGACACCAAGCCTCTCGCTACCTTCTAATCGGCGATGACCTTTATCATCATGGAGTAGATACTGTCCTTCATCATTGCCTCACACACGCTGAAGCTGAGCAAGTCCTCAATGCCTGTCATAGTGGTGCTTGTGGTGGCCACCTCTCCAGCCTCGGCACTACCCAAAAAATCATGTGTGCTGGGTATTTTTTGCCTTCTCTCTTCAGTGATTGCATTGAAGCAGTCAAACATTATTCCAATTGCCAACATTTCGCCCCCAAGGCGCAAGCTCCTCCTGCTCCTCTCCATCCTGTCGTCACAGCCGGTCCTTTTTGTAAATGGGTCATCGACTTTATGGAATTTCGACCTCCATCTGTTGGTAACCATACATATATCATCATGGCGATTGACTATTTCACTAAATGGGCCGAATCTATGCCAACGTTCAACAATACGGCAGCCACTGCAGCCCTCTTTTTCTTTAACCATGTCATTACTCGATTCGGAGTTCCAAAACAATTAGTCTCGGACCTGTTAGCCACCTATAATATTTGTTATAGCGAAAGGTGGCTAAAACTTTTTGAGCCTTAAAGGAACAAATTTCATTGTTAAAAATTGTTGGCTCTTGAAGTCTCTCGAAGGCTTGATGCCTCTGTCCAAAATCTTCATTGTTGTTCTCATTTTATACTCGGAATTTCTGCTAAAAAACATGAGAATAAACTGCTGCAAAATCATCATTTTTTTCCCTTCTCTCACTCAAAACTAACCTTCATTTGCTTCCCCTTTTTCCCCATAATTTTCCTCCATTATTCATGTTTTCCTTTCTTCCCTTCATGAAAATCACCCTCCCATAGTTAAAAACTCATTTTTTCAACTATTTCGAAACCCCCATTTCCATTGAAAACCATGAAAAATTCATAAAAAATACAAGTCTTTACTATGGACTTAAGCCCCTTTGGGCTAAGTCCTAAACCACTTCCCCCACATGCCCCTTCCCCGGAACCAGGCGCTAGTCCCATTGGCACTTATCGGCATCAGAATAAATCAAACCAGCGCATATGTTTTGTTGCATAAAAACCCCGATGCGATCGGCTCCCTTTGATATAACTCCAGATCTCATGTTTCTTTTGAAAACCAAGAGTTATTACCCCGAGCGCTAATCGCATCGGAAATATCCAAATGCGCTAGACTTGTGCTCTATTCAAAAGTTCCGATTGCGATCATGCTTTGGATTGAAAAACCCTGATGCGATTGATCCTTTGCGTTATAAATTTAAAACTCCGATATGTTTTATATATATATATATATATATATATATATATATATATATATATATATATATATATATATATATATATATATATATATATATCTTGTGGGCCTGCCTCCACCCTTAAAGCCTTGTAAAAACCTTCCCGATCACCTTTTTTCTTTTATAAAGTCAAAAACCCATTTATCCAAACTTTTGAACTAAAAACCAAAAGCACGTGTTAAATATTTTAATGGGTAGATTAAAAATACCGGTCGCGCAATCATAATCAGAAGTTTCAAATGGGTTGATCGAAAAGACCCACATCAAAGTTCCAATGCGATTGGGTCTTGTGTAAACTCACAGCCTTTGTTTCATATGAATTTCCCCGGGCCCAAGTGTTAAAAACCCCCGGCACTGAATTACATCACAAATGTTACAATGGGTAGATTAAAAAGACCAGGCCCGATGGCCCGATTGTGATTGGTCCTTGTTAATACTCCCCGGCCATATCACGTTTCATAAATCCAAAGGCCCCGCAGTCAGGCGCCTGTCCGCCTCATATATATTTTCTGCTCCCCGATCCATTAAACCTTTGCTTTATATTAAAAAACTTTGGGTTTTCGTGTATTATAAGGGTTTACTCCTTTCATTCTAAAAAATAATCCTCACCGTTGATCGAAAGTCGATCAAACGGCTAGTGCTCCGTCGCATCGGCGATTTCAATCATATCGCAATTTTCAATCGCATGCATTTTGTTTGTCCCTCCGATCAGCCAGTCCTCTGATTCATTTCCCACCATTGATCTAATCCTTAGATCGACGACCATCGCTTAATCACCTCGGCCCTTCTGATTGCGCAATCGCATCGAAGTTTTTTCATCACGCTCCTTTTCTCCTCCTGCCGATTGCAACCCTCGATTAGATATAGACCATCCATGTGTCTAGATCCAACGGCTACGCTCCTTCCCTGCCTTCTGAAGCAGTTTAACCTATTTTCGCAGGATTTCATAACATGTTGTTTGTTTTGCAGGTTCCGAAGGTTCTGTCCATATTACAAATGAAAGAAAGCCAAAGGCCCCGATCTTTCGGCCTTTGGTTATCAAAGGGAAAATGACTAAAAAAGGGGTTCCGCTCCATGATTATCAAAGTTTCATAAGCGCTGATACTATAAAGGCCCTGCGCGGACCTGCACATCGAAAAGACACTGTTTTATTCAAAGCATAGTTAAAGAGTATAAGTTTTGAAGAAAAAAGTGCAACCGAGAAGAAGATTGAAGACAGATTTGGGGAATTACGGCTAAGAATGATTATCAAAAGCCTAATTCCATAGATTAAAACACAGTCAATTGAAAACCATAAGTGTTTAACCGACAAAAAGGCTTCCACTTCTTCAATTGAGGCGAATTGATTCCTCAACTACCATAAGTGCCACCTGTGCCTCAAAGCATTCAAAACAGAGGCCGAATTTATTGAACCTGATCAGATATTTGTCTCAAACGCAGCCAGAGAGTTCTTCTGCAAAGGAACTTAATGAATAAAATATCTGTAGAGTTACTCCACACAGGACGCAGAGCCTCAAAGTCAAATAAAATCTCCCACCAAGCTTATTTCATAATTCTAAATAGTTAATACAGCAATCCACCTGTAATATTCTCCATCGAGCCCCTCAAAAGGCCGAGAAGTCTTGAATCTGTATTAATTGCCTTGAGAGATATTTTATCAGATATCGCCTCCTCATCCTTCTATAAATACTTCTGTAGAAGATGAGAAACTGTTGGTTGCAGAACTTTGAAATATGCTTGAGCTGAAACTTCTGATTGTAAATAGTTTTCACTGGCCCTTGAAGCTCTGTTTGTGTTAGACTTAGTTAGGCTGAATAGTGAAGATGATTGCTAAACTAAAACCTTGGACTTGAAGAGTGTAACTAGTTTGACATCAAATACAAGCTGCTGACTTATGGGATCCTGATTTATGTCAATGGTGATGTGTTCCTCACTGTCAATTGTTATTTTGCTTAATGTTTTCACTCTGTTCACTTTCTTTGATAAAGAGCAGCAAAGATAGATTTAGGATTTACTCTCAACAGTACCCTACTCTTACTGAAAGCTTTATTGTCTATGTTTTCTTCATTTGAATGTTCTCTTTGAAGAGTAAATTAATGCAGGTCGGTTTAAAGGCACTTGCCTGATCTAAATTTCTCTTTGTCACTGTTATATATGGTTTTCTTATTTGAATATGCTGAAAGCAGGGTAGTTTAAAGGCACTTACCTGATCTTAAGTTGTTCGACTATTTTTAAATGTTTTCTAACTAAAAGTACTTCAATGCAGGCTAGTTTAAAGGCACTAACCTAATATCAGAATACTTTTATGTTTTTCTTATTGAATATGCTGAAAGCAGGGTAGTTTAAAGACACTTACCTGATCTTAAGCCGTTCAACTGTTTTTTAATGTCTTCTAACTTAAATTACTTCAATGAAGGCTAGTTTAAAGGTACTAACCTGACCTCGGAATACTCTTATGTTTTCCTTTAAGTACATGCTGAAGCAAGATAGTTTAAAAGAACTTACTTGATCTTAGGTTGTTTCACTGTTTCTTCATTTGTTTGTTCTTCATTTCCTATCTGTTTCATTCCATAAAATCACCTTAAGAGATCCTTTGACATAAGTGACTTGCCCCATGGATCCTGCTTGAACCATGCTATCCAAATTAAAATCCTCCTATGACTCCATAGCCTAATGGACTAAAAACCAGCATTATATCTATATTTTTAGCCATAGATGTTCTGTTCACTTGGAACTTCTCGCCTTTGGAATTTTTTTGCACTTAGAACTTTCTTCTCAAACTAATAATCATGCTCAATCATCCAAAAACAAGACAAACCCTTGGCCTTCATAACTAGCCTAATATTATTACCCCAAAATTCAAAGACAAATCCATCTTTGCACTCATTGGAGAGATCCCTCTCTGGATTCAGGAGGGCTAGATCCTAGAATCCCAAAGTTGGTTGAAACGATGTTGATTCTGCGGTTTTAGTCTCACCAATCTGCTAAAATTACAGATTCCTAACAGGACCATGGCCGACATTTCAAAGATCAGATTTGGCATGAGCTATCCTCCCTATTGGGTTTTGAGCACCAATATTCATCTTCCTATTACCCCCAAGGTAATGGCCAAGTTGAAGCGGTCAAAAAAATTCTTAAGACCATGCTTCAACGAACGGTGAATAAGCACAAAACCAATTGGCATCTCATGCTCTTCCCTGCTTTGTGGGCTTATCGTACTTTTGTTAAAACCACCACCGGTTTCACTCCTTTCCACCTTGTCTTTGGCGAGGAGGTAGTCTTACCCATCGAGTGTGAAATCACTTCCCTTCACTTGGCCGTCGAACTTCTCCTTGATACCCAACCTCTAGAACAATGACTTATCATGCTCGAGCACGCCTTTGAAGACCGTCGTGTTGCATTACAAACCCTTGAAGCGACCAAAAAGCGCACCAAAGCTCAGTATGACCGAAAAGTCCACCCTCGTACCTTTCATGAAGGTGACCTTGTTCTAGTATATGACCAGGCCGACGATACCATAGGTCATGGGAAGTTTGACTCATTATGGCTAGGTCCTTACATTATTAGTAAAGACCTTGGTAAGGGGGCATATCTTTTAGAGGAATTTTAAGGCCACATCCTTCCTAATCCTCACAATGCACTCTATCTTAAGAGATATTACCCTTAGCATTTTCCATTCGAAATGCATGTTTTATTCTCTTCTAGATAGCCAGCACCTGTTTGTTTTGCATTTCGTTACTTCACCAGGACACCTGTTGTCCACGAAGCCTTACTTCACCTCCCCTAAAAATCGGATTTGCTCACTTACAACACATGTCATTGGGGGCACCACCTTGCTTCCATACTCATTCCTGTTTTTGTCAATTTCCATCATGAGACACCATTTTGTACTCATGTTTTTTATGATCCCCTTTGGATCATCCCCCATTTCATTATCATCACTCATGTATGTCTATTCGTCGCTCTACTTTTTTCTCCCAGGCCTTAGTTGGGGTTCCCTTATTTCCTCACCTATGGCGGACCTACTTCTGTCGACATCATCTCATTTACTCCAGAAACTAGGTATAGGGGGCATTGTACCTTGGTTCGAGCACTTTTCCACATGATCGTGTTCTATACACTTGATAGTCCAGTGATGCAGCAGCAACTATTGGTGATTCCTGGGCATATTTGAGTGTCTCAACCCTCATGAGGGGGTGGCCCTGAAGGTAGCCCCCCACATGCCCGGAGGACTTCTTCATTTCCGCCCTTGATGCAGCTCCTCTCATTTGATGATATCGGCCTCAACCGCTTGCAGCGCCTCTTCGATTTGCATGTATCAGTCAGGTTTTGCGAGCCCTTCCCCGTGTGTAGGGGGCATTTGGGTGTATTTGTATCTCATGTACAAAAATATTCTTTTATAAGTTCTAATGGTTATTCCAGGCATCGCATATATGTGGGATTCATCATTTTATTTATCTGACTCATGTTTAGGCCAACACATGCTATTGTGTTCTGTGGTTTTCTAGGCGCCTTATTCTTTGTACTCTTGTCTCGGCGGGCATAGGTATGCCTCCCCCGCCACCTTTAACACTGGTACTACTTCATCAACTAGAGACTTTTTGCACCTGCAAGTCTCGTCTCCTCAAGGTCTAGTCCTTTAGCACATTAGACTACCTTACATTGCTCTCTCTCACTCCCCTCTTGATGCCTAGTGATTGAGTTCTTACAACGTACTTCGGTCATACGATTTGCTCCTAACACTCGTACATTGGGGGGCAATCTGTTACACCATTTTTTTGGTCATCTAACCTATTATCATTAGATGAACCCAAGTACACCATGTAAGACCAATTTTACACTAAGTAAAATTGCTTTCACCATGTGAAATAACATTTGTCTATATTTCCTGGTCATATTTAACCCAAAACAAGGAAATTAATTAAATAAATCATTATTTATTTGATTATTTCCTTGGAATAAGTTATTTAAATCATTATTTAAATAATATTCCTAGTTAAATTTGACTAAATCATTTTTAAATAATTAAATAAACCATTATTTATTTAATTATATTCCCATCATTTCCCTAAAATAATAAATAAATCATTTATTTATTTGTTATTTATAAATAAAGGAATTGACCCAAGTCAAAAATCCTTTCCCTCCAACAAATATAATAAAATATTCCTAAAGGGTGATTCTAGAATTCGATTAATAATATTTTATTCATGCACCGAGTTCTAGAACACCCCAATATTTTGTTATAAATAGAAGAGTTTTCCTCATTCATTAGTCACCTCCATTGCATTAGATCACTCTGGATCTACTCTTGGTCACCATTTTCCATTTTTGCTTTGTGAGCTCCCATTGAGTTCTATGTTTGTCTGGGTTTCCACACCAATAAGAGAGAGGAATTTTAGATCTAAAACACTGAGGACTTTCAAGAACCCATCCCATTGAGGAGAATCGGAAAACACCTTTCTTGTTTTCCTCTCAGGTGCCCCATTCTTTAATATAATATAAAATTATTTTAAATACATTGTTCTTGCCTTGTCTATTGGATACATGGAGCCATATGGTATTTTATCTGCTTAATGTATTTTGTGCATAGATCTTGATTTGTGCAGCACTATTTGAATCACCTCATTGCAGACTTAAAGATATTTTGCAGCCATAATCGATGTTAGGGCTATTTGTTATGCGTAGCTAAAGTGATCTTTTACGACGAAAGATTCATACTAACAAACATGGAAAATATTTCTTGGACAATAAACCTTGAAACCTGGTATGATTTGCCACAATATTTCATGGTAACAGGGTTAATAGACAAATTCTTGAGTTTTTTGAGTTAATGAAGAAATTATTAATCCTTTTACCCTTTTCTATGTATCACCAAAATAAAAAAAGATGTATGGCATGTTACATCTATCTAACAAGTGATCTTATTAACCCTAGCTCTGTAATTAATGGAAGTTGAATCCTTGGGATACCTGATATATATCACATAGAGTGGACAAGGTTTAATCAAAGGAACTTCCCTTTAATACAAGCGATCACCACAAAAACAAATGAAGTCTGTCTAGACATTGGTTCTTGTCCAAAAATCATGGAGATGTGGAGGGCTTTTGTCCAAAAATTAGAGAGATGTGGAGGGTGGTCCATCTAGAAATGAAAAAAATAATGTTCCTATTTTACACCTAGCATCCCTTAACAAGCCAGGGGCTCTAGTGTTCATACTGGGATCCAGTGCAACTATTTTTCATGGGGTTAGATTCCCTATTGTTGTTCTCTTGCTTTCAAGTGTTAATTCCAGTTTTTATGAACCTCCATATAAGCTTCAAAAAGATTCCAGTATTTTAGTACTTATGTATATATTTTTGGAATTTGATGCTAAATACGAAACAAGGAAAAGTATCAAGATAGAGTAGAGGTTGCTAAAAGAGCGAGATAGAAAGGCCAAATTTTACCACATCCGTTCAATATTTTTTTAGGAGTAGTTGTTGAGAAGGTATGGAAGGATGCCATAACCGATTAGTATAACTCCTTTCTTGAGAATGATCTCTTGGATATGTTCCAAGATCTACTAGGTAATCAATGATTTCTTTTAGGCAGTTCGACAAGATCAAGCATGGAGATGATGGGAGCATTAAAAAGTACAATAATAGGTTTGTTTCCAAAATATGAAGTTGACCCTGAGGAGGCTTTCACACCAATTACAAGAGGTTTTAAGATCCATGGGAGAGATATCCATATACAGAAATTTGCAGGTGAAGTCTTCCTTAGACAGGGGAAGTACACTTTGACATTCTAAAGAGATTTCTAGGTACATAATATAGAGGTGGTCCTTGTTTATGTTCCTTCTATTTACAGGTGGCCAACCTTTTGTCAAATCTCCTAGCAAAGGGGATGTTTGAGATACTAACAGAGTATCTTGGTTTGGTGGAGAAATTGCTTCTTGCAAACAAAGACTATTAATTTACCATGTTTTCCATTCACCATTAGCAAGTTGAGCAGCTGAGTGCTTGACTTTCATTGGAGAGGAGGTACACCATTGAGAGTAATTCTCAAGCCCGGGTGACAGTTATTAGGGAATTATCTTCAGCTAAGCTTGGAACAATTACAATTCATTATGGGAATCACTCAAGCATGCAAGATGCATTCATTGTGTGGAGTTAATGCTTCTATGTAATATTCCTAGGGAATTTTTATAGTAAATAACCAAGCATGCATAGACATAAAAACCATGAAAAATAAGAACTCAAATCAAACCATGAAATTGCACCAAAAACTATGTTGTTGAGTCATTTTATTAATAAATTAGTGAGTACAATATGATGTTGGAGAGAGTGCACCTAGGCTCCCACAAGGCAAGCTAGCAAAGCCCAAGTGAAAGATACGAAGCCCCTCTCTGATGTGTTGTTGCTCTCTATTGAATATTGCGCTGAAATTGTCCAAAAATATGCTTATGGATGAAAATAACTACTGCTACAGACTCCTCTGATGCTCAAAAAATTCCAGGAAATTAGCCCTGAGCTCTCCATCAATAACCCAAAAAAACCCATGAAGGAGCTAACCAAATGTTGGCCTCGAAATTTCGGCCAAATTTTTCACTAGCTCCTCTAGCTGCTGGATGAGTTGGGATTCTTTTTTGGCCCCTCAATTATGCCTATAAAATTATTCCAAATTAATCTTGGCCTCTCCTCAATAAACCCAGAAAAACCGAGAAAGGGTTTTTCCTAGTTTTGATGCTCCCAACTAGCCCCAAATGGTTGGCCCTCCTCTACATGTAGGAGATGTAACCTGTAGAAAATTTTGTGTTTTTTTCTCCACCAAAATGCTAGAAAATCCCCCACAACACTTCCCCGGAATCCACCTCAAGTTTTAGCCCCTAAATCCTTTCACTCAATGTCTAAGCATGGCACTTCCAAGGATTGCGCAGTCACTGTGCTGTTACAGTTGGAACTTCCCCAAAATCGTAACCTTTGCTGCTAGTACGAGATGAAATAGGTGAGACTCCCTCCTTGGGA
This sequence comes from Pinus albicaulis, assembly GCA_034641835.2. Lineage (NCBI taxonomy): Eukaryota > Viridiplantae > Streptophyta > Pinopsida > Pinales > Pinaceae > Pinus > Pinus albicaulis. Next base: position 644,711,249 of record CM076581.1, on the reverse strand, counting down.
TGGCACTCGAAATCCACCGAAGCAAGGGCTGGAATTTCCGCTCATAAACACTTGTGTGATGAACAACACTTGTAGACTTGGCTTCAGCTCAAGCGCGCTTATCTAAGACAAATTCCCAAATTATCATGAATGCCCCAAATGAGTGCCTCTTGCTCTTTTTATCAAAGAGCCTCCAAAATTCCCATGTGGGCCCACCTCAATTTTCCCCCACCAACTTTTCTCCGATGAGAGCATATTCCTCATGCGGGCCGTAATTCTCCTTGGGGCAGCCCCCACGCTCCACTAGAGCCACAATATTTCCCTTCCTTCCTAATGTTTAGCCCCCCAAATAATCCCAAATTTCACGTGGGACCTCTGAACCCACATCTTCTAAGTGAAAACATGAAGTAAGCCAAAATTGGGAAAGATTGATATTTCCCTTAGAAATATTGCTAAGTGGGAATGTGACATTTTATTGTTGGAGGGTGCAATATTTTGGAAATATTCCCTTGCGCATGAACGAAATTTATTTCTAGTAGTTACACTAGCAAGTGGGGCACATTTATTCACTTGGGAGTTACTTCATGGAGGGTGCACTATTTGGGATTGATTCCCTTACTTAAATAGGCACCTTAATTGTGAAGATTTACAACACATGCAAAGTGCTTCACCCCTGAGATTATTCTTAGCCTTGTTTCTCCTATTTTTCTTCTTATATAAAAAATAAATAGACACTCTAGTTAGATGTGTCTTGAGAGATTTCAATATGAGCTTGTGAGAAGTTGTTGTACTAGTGTAGAAAGCTCTGGTAATCCTTTTTTCAGTGTTTATAGAAATATATGTGATTGTTGCTACATATTTTTACCATGTTGTTCTGAATTTTCAGACTTCTCATTTCATTGATCTACAATCCATTTTCTGCCAAATTGATATAACCTTTTGAGATGCAGTGTTTACAATGTTACACTCCTGAATATTCTATCCTTTATCTTAGAATTTGAAAATCTGAAGTTCTGATTAGAATTTTCCTAAGTCATCAATTTTAGTGGTAGGATTAAATTATTTGAGTGAAGATATATTATCATTAATTGAAAATATTGACAAATTTTGTTGGTTGCAATATAGGGTCTATAAATGTACCAACATTTAATTTGTGAATCCGGAAAGTTTGTGAAATTCGAGACTCAACATTGGAAACTCCAGAGAGAGCCCCTGGCAACTTGTAAAACAAATTCTAGTCTATCTTGTGCATTAATATCAGAAGTAAATGAAATCCTGCACTAAAAGAGAATTCGAGAAACACTAATCTAAACAATTAAAATCATGCGGGAAATAAAAGGAAATCCTATAATATCAATGCGAAGGGAAATCTAGAGTATGAGAAAATAAAAGGAAATCATAATTGGAAACCAAGTAGTGTTGACACAATATCAAAAGACTGTAAATGCTGGGATAAATTCAAAAGAAATTCAAAACCATTCTTCCTGCACTACTTCTTCCCGCAGTAATTCTGTGTGAAATTAACTTGAAAGCATTAAAAACATGACAAATAAATTTACTCTGTAAATGAGCTTATAGAAGAAATTAATTTAATATTAATCTCTTGCCTTCCTTCTCCCCAAATATTAACGTTATAAAATTGTCCAGAAGCTTAATGGAAAATAAGTATTATCATTTCCAACATAACAAAATTTCCATCACGACAACAAAAATTCATATGTGATTGTTGCTTCCATAAACACTCGAATAGATCTCAGGTTCTAGATTATGAATTAAATGGGTCTGGATCAACTCAAAGGATTCAAGTTGCACCTTACAACTCTAGAGGGACGCAGGCTTATTAATATGAATAAATGTTTTGAAGTGCAGCAAATTAAATTAAATTTAGAGTTGGCAAGAAAACATTGCAGCATATCAAATGAAATGAAAAGAGATTGTAGATAAATAAATTTCACACAGTAAATAATTTAAATGTTATTTGATCTAAGAGATGGAGAGCGGTGTTGAGCTAGGCTGGTGGCCAACCCAGCCAGCTCACACTCTCTATGATCAACCTGGTTTACATAGAAATTAAGATCATTAGATGCAACAAATAAGTAAATAGAACATGGATGAAATTTTCTTTAATTAATTCCTGAAATTAATTGTTACATTATGCAGACAAAACTCATCTTCAACAAGACAAGAGGAGAAATCCACAGATTATAAGTGTGTGATGCTACATTGGGAAAACTCCTCTTCCCTTCTGTGAATTCCTTTCGTGTGCACTGTCTCTAGCTCAATCAATTTCCTAATTCTTTGTCTGTCTAATTGATTGATTGTTTTCTCTAGTCAATTTATTATATAGACCTCAAATTAAATTTTGGGGCTTTTATTTAGCCAACTAAAATACAGGAAGGAGATTTACAACTTTTCCAAGAATAAATTAGTTTTCAACTAAATGTCAAAAGAGGCTCTTTTCTTGGAACGATTCTGGTGAATCGTTCCTCTTTTCTTGGAGTGATGTTGTTGTTGGAATGTACGATTCAACTACCCTCCTTAAATTTCTTGTTCGGATAAGAGTAACTCCCTTGACAAATGGGGATCGCCTGAAGCATTTCTTCTTTTTAGAAATTCTAGGTTTTACATTAATGGTAATTGATGAACACAATATTTCTTGCTCCCCAGATGATATCTGCATCGAATCCCTCACATATGAGTCTCTATCCATGTAAGAAGGTGAGAAATCATTCTGTGCTTGTCCAACAAGAATTCAAGGCAAATTTGGAGTCGAACTGTTGACCTTAGGAGTTTTCCAACGATCAAATGACTACACATGTCCCCTGTCTATGAGCCACAATTGTAGGGTAGAGGAGTTGTGCTCCCTCATAATTCGTCGAGAGAGAAAACACGGTTCTTATTATCCGCTGGCACTGTATGGATAGCGACATGGACCGTAGTGAAATCCCCTTAACCCTGTGATCACATGGGCATTGCCAGAGTTCACAAGAATCTTCAGTTTTTGAGATGAACTTCTCTTAAATTCAGTGTAATTATTTCCCAATTACTACTATGTCCCTCATGTATTTCAGATATGGTCCTGATACAGTAAGCAGGTTTAGTAAAAAGCACTTGTTGTGCTGCAAGACATAATGTAATAACAAGTAATCCTCTGCAGCTTGCCATGGATGACATTATCAAGTAGAAGGGACAAAGGGATTCTTAGAACTTTGGAAACATGGATACCCTTGTCATTCTTCAACAAAGAGTAATGATTTTATGCCATTGGTGACACCAAGATAGCAACATCTGCTGTGTAGGATGACTGTTATTTGCCACAATTCGAGCCCCATGAACTGGAGGATTCGAGTGCAGGAACAACTTCAACCACAATGATGTTAGTGTAAGAGTTTGCATGGATAAATGCAAATATGATGCTAAAAAATACTTAGTCACATCATTGCCATCATGAATAGACATAAGACAAGGTTTGAGTTTAGCAGAGTGCAGCAATGTGAGTGTAGTCCAGGAATCCTTCGGAGTGCAGGCAGCCGTAAAGTGGTGCAGGAATCCATTGCATGGTGTAGGTAGGTCCAAAGCATGATTGAACCAGTTGTAAACCTGCAACATACAAACCTTAATTAATAATGTTTTAATTATGTTAGAACAAGGAAGGTAATGAATACTCGCAACAATAATCATCAGCAACATGAGGGATTTTGAGTAAAAATAAGACAAATTGGAAGCCCAAAATCCCCCCATGCTGACCATCTTGCATGTCCTCATGCAAGGAAATATGGTACTGTCAGTTCCTCGCAAAAACAAAATTAGAAACATTTAGAGGCATTCAAAATGATGTTCCTGCAATTTTTCTTGATCACACTTCCTGTGCTAGTTAAAGCTTACTCTTAAGACATAGTGTCTTTTGGACTCTTTATTTGGTTAGACCGATTTCAAGAAAAACTAAAGCGAAAGCTACCATGAAAAACTAAATTGAAAGGATGGTGTTATTAATTGAATGAAATAGACAAGTTTTAAAATTTCCAAAAGAATGCCTCGGAGGCATCCCTGATTAGAAGTTTCACTTTAACATCCTCATTGTAAACATGAGTGACCTGATTTAAAAACAAGGTGTCAAAAGTAGACATAGTAATACCTTCCCATAGTAATCATTTTACCATTATCCATGTATATTTGAAGCTTCTCTTGTCTAGCACAATGAGCTACCTGCACAAAGGGTCCCATGCTCATAACAGTCATTCCAAAAATATAGAACTCCCAGGTATAACAACAAAAGGATTTTAAATCCATTCTCAAAGAGATTTATAGTGAGTTCAGGGAAAGGAAAAAACAACCAAGTAAATCATAGTGTAAAATTAACTTTAATACCATAACCATAGCCCTGCTGCTAGTAGGCGTCTATAGCCTCGACAGGGGTACCTTATGTTAGTATCCTATAAATCATAGGATCTCAAGGTGATTGGATATTTCATCTTCCTTGCAATTTCATATTGAATTTTTTTTCAATATTCAAATGATTTCCAATAAAAAAAAATGAAACAGAGGGTATAAAAAATAAAGAAAAAGAGAAAAAGAAAAAAAAGAAAGAAAACCCCAAAAAAGAAATAATACTAAAAGTATTGAAAATCAAAATGCCACTACCAATTAAATAGATTTGTTCAATCATACAGATTAATCATGATTGAAAAGTTTTCAATTTCTGTTGATAGGTTAGAAAATAAAGATTTTCCAAACTATTTAATCTTGGCATATCAGTAGATAGGTAGAAATGAGATTGACTCAATTGTTTAATATGAGTCAATGGAAGAAATAAGGATAGTTGTTAGGTTAGAACTTTAAAAGGAAAAGATGATTTAGGGTCTGCAAGTCTAAATGCACCCTACAAAAGAAGAAGAAATTTTAGATTTGTAGTTTGGGTAGGTAGATATGCTGAGAAGAAAGAATGGATGAAATTATGCAATTTTCCTATAAACTTCAGTTTACTAAAGTTTTAGGTTTTTTATGGTGAAGGAGAAAGTTCAATGGACAAAGGGTTCTTATCCTACAAGTTTTGTTCAGGGATATATCCCAAAGTTTGGGACTTGAGCTATATTCAAAGGCCATTTGGAATATTTTATGACACATTTCATTTCATCTGAAGTCCCAAAAAATTATATCCCCCTTTATCCTAACCTCAAAAACATTCCATACCCTATCCTAAGTCCTAAACTATAATTCTTGTAGCATACATACCCCGACCCCACCAGCGCATCATACATCCTATCGGCACTAACCAACCCTCATCTCCCCATCATCTCTGCTTACCTGTCCACATCCGATGGTTCACATAACCATTTGGCCCCCCTTAAGCCTTTGAACATTAACGACCGGGGGGGGGGTCCGAAATGGGTGGTATCTGATACCACCATTGTTGGAACATGTCATGCCCGTGTTAATTCATACCCCACCCCCCCTCCAATATGATTTACAACCATGAACCCCCTCCGAAAAGCAGTTTCCTCTATCAATAAAATAGCTGCGCCTTTGACCATTCAAATGACCGTTGCCAACTTCCATTGTGCCACGTTTCCATTGCCTTTCCACTCCAATATATCAAATCCACTCCTACCATGATTCCTTTGCACCATAAATGGTCTAGGCCATTATTCAATGGACCCACACCAAATCAACAGTCGACCAATTACCTTTTAAAACCCGAATTCAGGACCGAAAGCAAGGTTTTCCTTGTGTTATCACTAAAAAAATGATGCATCATTTGAAAAATTCATATAGTTTCATGTGTCAAAGGTAGGGTTGCAGGGTTCATTTTTATTTACTTGGTCAAGGAAAATTTTAAATTTTTCTTATTTAAGCTTACCCTAAGGTCTAAACCCACTCACTTTCAAATCCCTTCATGTTACATCACTCATAATTTTCTGACAGTTTTCAATTCCCAAGGTTTTAGTACTGAAATGGTCATTTTAGCAAAGAAACCATAATTTCATAGTGAAATACACTGAGAAATTTCACTTTTCGCTACGAAACTCCTAATACTTTCGTAGCAAAAACACCCAGTTTTACACTAAACACACTACAAAAGCGCGATTTCATGTGTATCATGTCAAATTAGCTGCTAGGTGTTAGAAAATCATTAGGAAAGGGTAAGTTAGATACCATTTGAGTCATTGAGGGTTAAGATCAAGATACATGGTCAGGTTTGAAGTCATCATCACCATTTTAGGCATGTATGAGTCACCATTGGGTTATGAGTGAATATCAAACTTCAAAATATTTCCTAATTCAGTCATTTCTCATTCTTCATTCCTTCTTCGCATAATATTGAGCTCTGGAGAGCTATTGCATTGAGCCAAAGCTGTGGCTGGTGTTTTCAAAGGTTTACAAAGATCACTGATCAAGCGAGGCAAAAAACTATCAAGTGAGGCAGAGAACTATCAAGCGAGGCAGTGAAGACACTAAAGAAGCTATGGAACCAAAAATATAGACAAATAAGGGTGGCCAATGTATAAGATATGAGCCATTAGATATGAATCTGATCAATGAAGACCCAACAACTGTAGAAGTATTGAGAAGGATAGGATGCTTACAATTTTGTGAAAGATTACAAGGCTGCCATGTACATGTTTCCAAAGAATTTTCTTTAAACTTCAGTGGAACAACTACCAAAGTGGGGATGCTTAATATTTCCATTACACCAGAGGTCATTGCAAAAGCAACAGAGACTCCAAGGGGACAAGAGAAGTGGTTCAAAGGGTTCAAATTCAACATGGAGCAGTCAAAAGAGTTTATCAAGCCAGAAAATGGTGAAATGGACTTTCCTATTGCCATCCCAAGAAGTTGCATGAAGGAATAACTACTCAAAGTTGTTGCTCATCATCCAGAAATATTTTACTTGTGAAGGGAGATACCATAAATTCTACTCTTACCATTTCAATCTTCTCCTACACTTTACTGGTAAGATATCTCTTGATCTGCCTTTCTATTTACATAGAAGTTTATAAAAAATGGTAGATAAGGTCCAAGAAAAATCTGAAGGAAGTGAGACTTCATTGTTTCATCATGGTTTAATTAAACTACTAATTTTGGATAAGCCCAAATACTAGGTAGAGACTAGTCTTCATTTTTGTTTGTTATTGGTTTTGAGTTGGATACTCTTACTCCTACAAGAACTCCTAAACCTAGGAGTATCCCATCACCCTTAGTGGTAGAAAAATTTGAAACAGTGGTGGTAGAACCAAGTGAACCAACAAGAGTAGAACCAAGTGAACCAACCATGATGGAAATAGAGAAATTGCAGAGTTTTGATACACCCATTGTTCCACCTGCAAAACAAAATTCAATCAAACTTGCAAAACAAAAACAAGATGGGAGTAAACAAGGAAACAAAAGGATGACAAGGAGTCAAACAATGGCTTTAGAAGACAAAATAGTGACTTTAGAAGATAGAGTAGTAGCTAAAGGAAATCAAGAAGACATATTACATGCCATTGACATAGAAGAGACTCCTATAGTCTAGGCTGAGGATATATAGGAAGGTGGACATAAACTAAAGAAAGCCAAATCTCCAAAGAAACTAGAATTTGAAGGAGAAGATGCAGGTTTTATGTTCCAGGAAATAAAGCCCATGACAAGGCATGCTAGAATACTTTTGGAGAGCAAAAAATAAGTTCATCCAGCTACTGATATTGTCAAGCCACCACAAGACAACATTGATCTTTCATCATCTGCAGAGAAATATTCAGTTAACAAGTCAAAGAAAGGAAAGGAGAAAGTAATGGAAAAAACAGAGTTTGAACTCCTTGAAGAAAAATTGAAGTTGGCCAATCATGAAATTTCTGTTATTTAGAAAGAATCAAGGAAACACAATGTCCAGAAGGTTAAGTTTGAAAAGATGAAAAATATTTGGGAAGAGAAATTTGATAGTGTTTCCAAGACCCTAGATAGTACACAACAATTTATCAAATGGAGCATGCCATTGAGGAAGGAAGTGAAACATGTTAGGAAAATGAATTTACATTTGAAATATGCAAACAAAAAGTTGAAGGATTAGGTTAAAGACCTCTAGGAACAACTTGAACTAATCCATGAGGAGTTGGAGAAAAAGGGCATTAAAATGACAGTAGTTGAGGAGCCAATTGCTCAAATCATCATCAATGAGGAAGAAACACCTCAAGAATCATAGTGTGAGCTGGTTTATGATTCTAAAGGTAAATGGCATGTTGGAAACAAGGTTTTTATAGTTACATTTTTTAAGCTAGACATAAATCTGGAAATTTCACTGTTTTCAGTAGTTTCGTAGCTTTCGTAGGCTTGAAGGCCAAGGAAATGCTACGAAACTACTGTAGCTTTATTTTTTCATTTTGAATCATTTTGAGAAGCTTCTAAAGGATTAAAATTATATGGTATAGGTTTCAAGACATAAGGAATACAATGTTGAAGGAAAGAATCAGAACAGTTGATGAAAAAGGCATTTTTGTAACGCTACAAAACTGTCATACTTTCATAGCATATTGTTTTGAAGCTTTATGAGAAATATTTTGTGCACTTTTGGACATATGGGTACTTTCAAAGGTTCAAGGGACCTTTCTAGCAGTCATCCAAGAATTAAAGACCATGAGATAAATACAACTCATCAGCCAAACCCCTCGTTGAAGATAAGGACCAATTTTCCTAAAAAGTAGGGTTTGTTTCCCGATTTAGGGGAGGTCAATTAGAATGTCATGTAATGATGAGTTCCATCACACCCTATTTCAACATGTGAAGGAATATTTTTCAAATATGTAACTAATATTAGGAGATAAGGTAGTTTATGTAATAAAGAACAGTTTGAGCCCTATTAGGAAAAGGACTATCAAATAGGATAGATGTCATTTTCTCATTAATGTAGATGTTTTCTTGTTATGAAAGGTGTCATTAGCAAAATTTCGATGAATCTAGCCATAAGGTAGATAATCTCATCATGTAACAAGTCTATTAAAGGGAAGATATTCAAATTTTTAAGGGTTGGAGACTTTTTGGCAAAACTGCAGCTTTATGTAATTGACTGGGTTTCAGTAATACAACAGACTTGTTTCTTGACCAACCTAAGATTATAATTGATTTTTTAGTGTTTATCTGATCTATATTTTCTATGTGTACCATTTTTAGTGGTTTTCATCTTTAATACTCATAATTCATTCATGTAATGCTTTGAATTCCTTTATAGATGAATTGACTGTGTTTTTTCCTGTTTCATGAGTGCTCACCTTTGCTAAAAAATATTACCTACCTCAGATTCCATGTCAAGTGAACTTACTAATGAATTATTGCTTTTTTGACTCCATAAGACTAATGTTTGCAAACTTATGTTCTTTTCAACCTACACTTATCACAAATAAGTCATTTTTCAAGTAGAGTTAGCCATCTATTTTATCATTATAAAATATCATTAGCCCTTTTTGAGAAAGCCCTCTCAGACTTAAGAGGCTAAGATTCAGTCACAAGTTGGTTTGAAATAGTTACATAAAGCTGTGTGGTTAGCAGCCAATCAGGTGCAATTTTTTGATAACACCTTGCTTACTCTGTCAAAAAATTGCAGGTTATGGATTTACAGAGAATTTTTAGCGAATTCTGTCAGAGAAAAGTCTTTGGATTATCAAAATAACTCATAGTGGTCTGCAGAATGAATCACAGTTCCCTTTTATACTATGTCCCCTCCCCATTTCTGTTTTGTAACTTTTCCCCCTCTATGTTCCCTCTCCTTTCAATCCTTTTTTTTTATACAATGAAATAAATAGTTAAATTCATCACAAAAGACAAAAATGCCTCTAAAGAAAGATCAGGATCCATTTAACCCAATGGTCTACCCTAAGGTGCACCTAGATCAATTGGCATTGGAAGACTGGGACTTTAAAATCCATGAGAAAGAGTCTGACTTTGATTTATTCGATGTCTACTGCTGGCTCGAGGACAAACTACTTGATGAAGTTGATGATATAGGCCTATGGGAAACCAAGCTGCCCTATTATATATTTCCCAAAACCTAGAGCTTTCCAGAGTTCATCTGAAAATTCTAATCCTATTATGACATCAACCACAGACCTATAGTGACTCCAGCAGGAGAAATATTGTTTTCCATTAATGCCCAATCCATTCAGCAGATGATGCAATCCCCCATTATTGAGAATGCCATCCCTTTTTATTATGAGGCCCTTAGGAAATAATTTCAGAAGGTTGAATTTTCCAGTAGGGCTAAAACCTTAGAGCTCTTCATGGCCACTAATGCCCCAATGCCTACAAAGAATCCCCCATATCCTTCTTCTATTTTACTTGATAGGACCCAACATATTATCACTGCTTTATCATATTTTTTAGGGTATCACACAGACCAGTGGGTAGATGAAGCCATTATTGGTTTCTTATCCATCCTTTCATCAGATTCTAAACCATCAGTGATGTTTGATTATGCCCAATTCCTTGTTGATTCTATTCATAACCAGTTCTTAAAGTTTCAGACAAAGGAGGTGTTAAAATACACTTCTGTGTTGGTGTATATGTTTGTCTATTTTCAATCCAACATATTTTAGTTTGACATGATGAAATTAAATGAGGACTCCCAACCACAACCAGTTATTTTCTGGACCACTTTATTGATGAAAGAGAAAAAGTATTACTCCTACAAGAGCTTCGTAGATTCATTTATACATCCAACAATCAGTGCAACAAAGCCAAGGGTTAGTCAAGAAATCAAGAAGATTATGCAATTGACAAATTAGGTTAGAACAAAATATTAGTACTTGTACCAAAACTACATAGATATCAGGGTTTATGGGTGTGAATTGGCTCCCTACAAGCTGCCAAGGTACCTCTTTATGAGTATCTTTGCACTAGAATATATAAGACAAATGATAAATGTAGTTGAGGTGTATTTTGTCTCTACAAAGAAAAAGTCTCAATTCAGGATCAAATCACAGATTGGTCCATTCATTTGCAACAACATATCAGCAGACAGATACAATATTGAAGGAGATGAAGTTCACTCACAGCTCACTTGGTCCTATGATCCAATGGGGATCATCTCCAAGAAGAGGGTGGAGAAAAAATCCACACCATACATCCAAATGCATAGATTGGAGATAGAGCAGTACATGAATCAAGAAGAATGGGTAGCCAACACACTGCAAGAGGCTGAGGAACATGTGATTTCCACCTCATGGATTCAAACCCCAACTCTACAAGAAAGGAAAGATACAAGAGCTAAAGAGGACAAAGGAAAGGAACCAGAGAAGGAAACAGGAAGCAAGAGGACAAGAGAGGATCAATCTGACATGGATATTGACACATCCACCAAAGAATTGAATATGAAATATAGGAAGAGAGCCAGAGTCCACATGGAAATTGACCAGAGCAGTGATAAAAATCAACAGACAATTATTAAAATCAGAGATTCACCAAGCTCTTCTCCAACAAGTGGCTAGAAAATTTTCTCAACATCTTCTGCCACCATTCCATTTGAGGATCATAGTTTACAGACTCCTACATCCAATACCATTGTAGGTAAAAGGGAGAAGGATATCTATGATACATTCAAGGATATCAAAATAAGGAATGAGATACTCAAAAGCAACACCTATAGTTAGTTCTAGAAACAGACAAGTAGTTCACAGGGGAGGCTTTTATTAGCCTTTGACTCTGAGAAGGGAAGAATGAAGATGGCTTTCTTAGAAGCACAAATTACTCAACCCAAAACTACAGCAGAATACAAAAAGACTTATTTTGAGTTTTATGTGAAGAACATTCATGCAATATACCAAATGGAAATGCATAAATAGATAGGAGAAACGATCTCCTCTACATTGACCAGTACATCCATGAGTCTATGAAAATTGCAGGTTACATTGTCTAATACACAGTCACAACTTAAAATGGAAAATATTTCTTCCATGGCCAAAGATACAAGAATTAAATCCTTGGAGGACTTAGTGACATATATTGGGTATGACATAAAGACCCTATCTTTGGTAGAAGCAATTGTAAAGAAGAAGAATGCAGATATAGATGATTTGAGGAAGTAACTCAAGATGCCAACAACCGAAGATCCTCTAACCAAGGATATAGAGGAAAATGAGACACATAAGGCATAAATGATGTAGCTGATCATTGAATAAGTTGAACAAATCAAGAAAACGAAAAATGAGATGGACAAAATGATAAAAGAGAAACCAAAAGAAGTAAGAGAGATAGTAAAGGAAGCAACAAAACAAGCAGCTAAGGCCATGATTCCATTACAAGCAGTCCCACTTGTTTTCATTCATTTAGAAACATCTACAAATATAGGTACATCAAGTGGAGGCACTAAGAAGTTAGCCAAGGCTATGGAAAATATGTCTTTGTAGATAATATAAATAAAAAATCTACTAGACCAAGTCACTGCATTACAAGATCAGATAATGAGGAATGATTCAGCACATGCTACAGAGTTACAAATCAGCAAGAAGGTAAAAAAGATTCTACAGAAGTCCCTTCAGGAATCTTCAAATGGGAACATGGTAGGATGAGTCAAAGAAATGATCTGGCTGAATATAATTGACTCCATGAATGAGATATGACCGTCAATTAAGATAATTTTTTAGTAGAGAGATTTATTTCATCTAGTAAGTGTTGCAATAGAAAAGGAAAATGAAGAACTTGGTGATAATCCTACAACTGCTAACAACATCATCAAATTTCAAAATTCCAAAAGAAGTTTTGAGTTGGAACCCCTTGGAGTAGAAGACGGGACAAAAATTATACTTGAAGTCAAGAAAGTGTTGAACAAGAAGAATTTAGTTGCACAGGTTGAAGAGAAATGTCATCAACTTCAGATTGGAGTAAGTAGGTTCTTCAACATGATTGAACCTCTCAACAAGAAAGGATTGTCTTCCTTGTTTACGATAAATGAAAAGCTTATGACCAAGCCTGATTATGTTAAAAAGCTCACATAGATTTACAAGGATGCATCCAAGTATGCTAATATCAAGAACAATATGACAGGGAGGGATTTCTATGAAGTTCTTAGCAATGACATCTTCACATATCATGAAATCAAGCACATATTTCAGTTGAAGCCAACATTCATGAAGTACACAGAAACTGATGAAATCTATAGAAGATTAATCAAGATCAAGATTCTTAGTCTAGAGGAATGGGAGAAATTATGTGACTTGCAGGAAGGGTGACAACTCAACATGACAACAGAACAACTAGCTCAGCTCATCATTAAATTCAACAGACATAGTGTATCAGTACAACACATTAGCCTCGGATTTTCCATCACAACAATCCACTACTACACTCAATAACAAATTTTTGGAAACTTTAGCCATCTGTAAACACTATTATAACATGTCCATGCAGTGGTCACAACTGTCAATAATCATTTACTATTGTAATAAATGAGTAGATTTCCTCTGTTGATACAAAAATCAGTAGGAATTAGTTTAAATATAGAATTTCTTTTCAGTATTAGGGGTTGGACCCAAGATCGTAAGCATTTGTAATTTTGGAGCTGGAGCATAAATAAAAAGGCCATTTTTCAAGATTCATGTGTTGTGTTTTCCTGTTGATGTCTTTTCCTTACAATGTGTAACGTTTTCATTGTTTTTTTGTCAATGTATCATTTCCTAATTGTAAAAAAGAAATCTGAAGATTAAGATTTTCTGTACAGAGCACCTTAAGTCTGGATGAGTTTACAATTTAATTGTTTTTCTTCTGATGTCTGGTTTAATAATACTTAACTGCTTTTAAACCACTACTGAAATCACTTTTATCCATTTCATAATTTCGCTTTGTTACAAAACACCAGTATATACATCTAGCTTGCCTTGCAATTGCTCTGGAAAATTGATGCATGAACCCAGTGTGTACTAACTCCATAGCCCAATGGAAATAGTTTAAAATTATCCCTTAATCCAATTAAAAAAAACTCTCACAATAAATTTAACTAGCCTAATATCAGAAAGCTTATAAACAAAGCTAAATCTTATAGAGAGATCCCTCTCTGAGTCTAGAAGGGCTAGATCCTAGGCTCCAAAGTGGTTTGATGTTGTTATTTATAATTTAGTCTTTCCAATCTTATAAATTATATAGGGATAACATAGTGGTGACAATACTGGGGAGTTAATTGAAAAAACACTCTTTCATTCGAATTCAGAAATTCTAGCTAAAAGCACTATATGATAGAATTATTGTTTAAAGATTGGTTTCTTTCAGTTTTAGTGATCAGTTTTCCTGTGATTCATATTTAAATTATGTCTCCCAAAATAATATCCACTAGATCTCAACCTGATCCAAATCCTCCTCCTATTTTAGATGATCCTAAGAAGATTTTGGGAAAGACTCCTATAACTGAAAGTTAAACAAGTAGTAGAGTCCTCCACAGATCTAACTCCCTACCTGAAAACTTTGTCACTTTGCAAGAAATTCAATTTTATTTAAATTTTGAACAAGGCCTATTCAGAACCAAATCTGAGAATTGTACCAACCTCGTTGTAGCCGCTACAACACCACCCAAAATTTTGGGTATATTTAAAATTTCGGGTTCCCCCTCTGCTCGCTTAGGCGTTAAAGTCTTCCACCCGACCTGCAATCATCTGCATCCTGCCGACCTATCCCCAACCCCTCATGAGTTGCCTCGCCATCATGATCCGATGTCATCGTTGCAATCACACCATATGTGGGAAGGATCATCCAGTGTGTGCCCAAACACCCTTGTCGGAGTCGCGCCAAGTGTAGCGAGGCTGCCATGCATACGTTTAAATGGAAACCTTTTGTGTATTGACAAGTAAAAGCCCTCCTGTTGTAGGTCATTAAGCATGTTGCTTGAACACTTCTCTTAAGCTTGTTAATCTCATGTGTTTCATCTGTGGTCATCGTTATTGAAGAGTAATTATGATGTTGTAATATTCCACACAGGGGTCTAAAGTCATCATTTTTGTTTGTGCAATTAATTAAATGTTGCCCCATTATTATTATTATTCAAATCATGAAGACATGTAACCTGGGTTATTTTATTGCAGGAAGAACCTCTCTGTTTGCACATAAGAGCCAAGGTTTTCCCCAGCAAACAAGGAGACCATTTTCAAAACAAGTAGATGCTGGCGAAACTCCAAGGAACTCATTGATCTGCCCAAGGTCGCAGGTCGCAAATCTGCTGAGGTCGCAGGTCGCAAATCTGCTGAGGTCGCAAGTCGCAAATCGGCTGAGGTCGCAGGTCGCAAATCTGCTGAGGTCGCAGGTCGCAAATCTTCTTAGGTCGTAGGTCGCCAATCTGCTGAGGTCGCAGGTCGCAAATCTTCTTAGGTCGTAGGTCGCCAATCTGCTGAGGTCGCAGGTCGCAAATTTGCCTAAGTCGCAGGTCGCAAGTTTACCAAGGTCGCAAGTCGCAAATTCAACGAGGTCGCAAGGTCGCAAGTTCAACGAGGTCGCGAGGTCGCAAATACAAGGAGATCGCAAGGTCGCACGTCTGTCAAGGTCGCGAGGTCGCAAATTTGCCTAAGTCGCAGATCGCAAGTTCACCAAGGTCGCGAGGTCGCACGACTGCCCAAGGTCGCAGGTCGCAACATCTGTCGAGGTCGCAGGTCGCAAATCCCAGGAGGTCGCAAGGTCGCACATTGCCCCGGGTCGCAAGTCGCGGAGGTTGCCAGGTCGCGAAGTCGCACCCCTTGGTAAATGCCCGACGGTGCGACCCAGCGACCCAGCGACTAGGTCGTAGGTCGCAACAACGGCTCAGGTCGCAGGTCACAAAAATACTGGGTTGCAAGGAAGTCCAACCGTCGGGAAGCGGAAAAGTCAGGAACCCCAGAGGGAAGAACCTCTCTGTTTGCACATAAAAGCCAAGGTTTTCCCCAGCAAACAAGGAGACCATTTTCAAAACAAGTAGATGTTGGCGAAGCTCCAAGGAACTCACTGATCTGCCCAAGGTCGCAGGTCACAAATCTGCTGAGGTCGCAGGTCGCAAATCTGCTGAGGTCGCAGGTCGCAAATCTGCTGAGGTCGCAGGTCGCAAATCCAAGGAGGTCGCAAGGTCGCAGGTCGCGAGGTCGCACAACTGCCCAAGGTCGCGGGTCGCAACATCTGCCGAGGTCGCAGGTCGCAAATCCAATAAGGTCGCAGGTCGCAAATATGCCTAGGTCGCGAGGTCGCAAATCCAAGGAGGTCGCGAGGTCGCAGGTCGCGAGGTCGCAAATCCAAGGAGGTCGCAAGGTCGCATTTCGCGAGGTGGCACAACTGCCCAAGGTCGCGAGGTCGCAAATCCAAGGAGGTCGCAAGGTCGCAGGTCGCGAGGTCGCACAACTGCCCAAGGTCGCAGGTCGCAAATTCAAGGAGGTCGCAAGGTCGCACATCCCCAAGGTCGCGAGTTCGCACAACTGCCCAAGGTTGCAGGTCGCAACATCTGCCGAGGTCGCAGGTCGCAAATCCAATGAGGTCGCAGGTCGCAAATCTGCCTAGGTCGCGAGGTCGCAAATCCAAGGAGGTCGCAAGGTCACAAGTCGCGAGGTCGCACAACTGCCCAAGGTCGTAGGTCGCAACATCTTCCGAGGTCACAGGTCGCAAATCCAATGAGGTTGCAGGTCGCATATTCACTGAGGTCGCAGGTCGCACATTGGCTTGGGTCGAAAGAAATCCCAACCGTCGGGAAGCTGAAAAGTCAGGAACCCCAGAGAGCAAGCTTTGCCCTATAAATACTTCTTCCGGGAACTTGTAAAAGGCTTTTATTTTTTTGGAAACTCAAGAGCTACATGGCATTGTATTGAAAGATTATACACTTGAGCATATGAATATAGATTCTTGTTAAAACACCCTATGGTTATGATGTGTTTTGCTATGCGAACACTGTGTGTATTCCTTGTACAGTTTCAGAACATCCTATGATTAATGAAGCTGCACTCTTCATGTCATCGTTTATGCGTCATGGCTATCCGTGTTGTATCAATGATGTTCATTTTATCATCTGTTCTATTAATGAATGTTAATGAACTATTTTGTTAGCATTTCGTTTCATCTTTCAGGAAGTGAAGAGGTATCTTATCATAAAGAACTATTTCTTTGGTGATCAGACTACCGTACAAGCATTACCCCACAAAAGATGTGTTGCTAATGACATCTCTTGAGGTGTATGTGCTTTATCTATAATCTTGCTACACATAGTGTTTGATTCATGTTTAACACATTAATCTCGTATTCTATATCATGTGAATAAGTGTATGTCCGCAGGTTCAAACAGGTTCTTTTGAGACCGAAGGGAAGTCATCTTAAATGGTAGCCGGACCCACACTCCGGACGGGATCCCTACTCCAAACGGTTTAAGGTCTAATTGGGACTTTCTACCGGGGAGATCCCCTACTGTTGGCCGGACAAATTGTCCCGTCAACAGAATTGGCGCTAGAAGGAGGGCTTGAACCTCCGACCAGATGTTTAACGAAAAGGGGGGGGCCAGATGACAAGCTGAGCCCTTAGAGCCTGCAGTTAATCTCATATCTGTAATGGCTCGTTCCCAAATCATTCTCCCGAGATGTTTGTCTGAGTTTTATGAGCCTGTATACTACATCTCCGATGAACTTATGTATCACTTGTCCCAGTTAACATTTGATGGTGAAAATGGGGTGTCCATAACCCAACACTTTTCAGATTTTTTTGGTGAGTGCTATGAAATTGATGATGAGGGTTTGATGTGTTTGCTTTTATTCCTGACCCTCGAAGGTCGCGCTAAGCAATGGTGCCGCACATTGCCGAAAGCTTCCATCCATTCGTTTGACCAACTTGCCCATAAATTACAACAAGCTTTTCACAGGTATAATACTCACAACGTTGTAATAAAGTTACATGAGATCAGAATGGAACCTCAGGAATCTTTAGGTGAGTTCTCTATTAGATTTATTCATTATTGTTTTGAGTTTCCTGAAAGGGATGTTGATCAGAAATGTTTAAGTAGACAGTTCGAGTATGCGATTCTCGCTTCCCGTGAGCAATCTCAGTCAGATCCCAGAGTTCCCTATGATAACCTGCAAGTTACCGATTGTTCAGACTTTGTCCCTAATGCTTCCTTGTCCATCTCCCTGAGTCCAGACCTCATTCAGGCCTTCAAGGAGAGTGTTTCTATTTGTGATATTCTCGCTCCTCTTCCTGAGTTGTCTGAGAGTGGAGTGGTGACCTTGAAAGTCCTGAGCAAGGATCGACACTGGCAGGAGGATAGAGCCTATTTCATTACCTTGGAATCTTTCACGCACCATGTCAAATCAAAGTTTGAAAACCACAGTGGCTCATTACCTCTCCCGGTTCATGAAACCTACCCCCAGCCCACTCGATGTCTCCCTGGAGTTTGTCCTAAATCTGGTTCACATTCGAATTATGAATCAGATCCACATTCGGATTATGAATCTAGTTCACAGTCGGATTTTGAATCTAGTTCATATTCGGATTATGAATCTGGTTCACATTTAGATTATGAATCTGGTTCATATTTGGATTATGAATCTAGTTCAGATTCGGACTATGAATCTGGTTCACATACGTATTATGAATCGACTCCTACCCCGCATAAAGTTTATTCCCTTACAAGGCCTGTCAAATCTTTGTGTCCTCTGAACGACACGGATGTGCGTGTTGAAAAGCCTCGTATGGTTAACACCCCTGCTATTCAATCTTTTCGTTCATTGTTTCCTAGTTTATTCCTCGATCCCGCCACACCAGTAATTTATTCGAGACATTCAAAATTGCCTTATACTGGTATTGGCGATAATCATAAGCACGCAGATGGTGTTTCACAATCACAGTCCAAAATCGATGAATCCTTTAAATCTGATTTTTCTCACTTGGGATCTTTAGACAGCCATAGGAGCGATTCCCCGTCTGAACAACTCCAAGATGTTCCCTCTATTGATCCATCCCAGTTGGTAACGCTCGGGGAGCCTGACATCTCAGGTACCCAATTCGATCAAATACATGGTTGCAGCGATCACTCCTTATTTGAAAACATATTCAATCATACCGCTGACGACCGTCACTCAAATCCCTTTGCCGACTATACGAAGACACCTGAATTCGATGATCCGATTTGGGAAGATTCGAATACCCACCAGAAAATCGAAACGCGTCAACTGCCGCCGAACATTTCTGAAATGACAATTCCCCAGTACCATGCTCCTTCTAGCATAAACGTATCGAATCCACCCCATCCTGGCAAATCTGGAGAATCCGACATTTTGGATTATCAATCTGTCAGTGCGCAAACATTCGACCAAATTGATACAAAGCCCACTGACATCTTTCAAATCACTACAATTGATGATCACGCCCATTTGCCTGTTAATCTCGCCGAGCAGTCAAAGTTGGAGAGCCCCTTGCTCGAAGGTCCAGAGTTTGTTCAAAGCAGTGAGGAATTTCAGGCTCCTTTAAAAGTGGATTCAGATCCCCATACCCTTAACCAAACCCAGGAGCAACCCCGGACTAGATTTTTCGAAACTAGAATTTCTACACTTGGATGTGCATGCATCTATAATTCGCCTAGCACTTGCGTATTGTTTCCATTCCATAAAACTGATGGTCCCCAACACCAGGATGAGATTGTCGATCAACTCAACCGACCCCATTCAGTGAATGTGCTTGCAAATAGAAATGGGCTTACCCATCACCCCTCAAATCCAGGATCATGCATGAATGATTTTTTGTCATTTATCCATAATGTTGAGTTTCAACAACATATTGTTGGTTACCAAGATAAGAATGGGATTCAGCTTGCACAATCTGTTCTGGCATGTTCTTTGGTAAGTATCTCTGATCATCTTACTGTGGCACCCGCTCCTCAAGTAAGTTTTGTTGTTGCTGCAATTTTTTGGATGCTAGCCCTGATCCTGATCATTGTTGTTCTTGCAAGACAGGAACTAATGCGGTGGCTGCACTGGAAAGCTGATTTTACATAACCCGACCGCATCATTGGTTAAACTAGGATTTAGGTGTAGGCTAGCTAGGACCTGCAATAAAAAATTTTAGTTTCAGAGTTAATTAGGTTTACTTGCAAAATTTTTACTTCATAGTTTAAAAGTGTGTTTGTTGTTTTTGTTTACGATTAATATTTTAGGCATCATCATGTTAAAAGTATTTTCCTTTCAATGCTTTTTCAGTTGCTTGTTGTTGCATAAATAATCACTGCTTGTAGTTGCACTTACAACTGGTTGATCGTTCTCGCACACGGCGTTGCATTGCACCTTGAGCCTCGCTTATTACATTGCGTCGTACTCTCTCTCCCTCACATCATTTTTTTTGTCATATCGCCTGCCACTTCATGAGCCCTCATTGCAACCCTATCACCTTGCAGTCTTGTTTTGCCCCGATGGCTGAAACAATAACCCCATTGTTTTGTGTGAGGTTGCGGTGGCTATCTCAAGAGGCAGCTTTCTCTTAGGACTAGTCATCGAAGTCGCATTATCAACAAGAGGCCTATGAGTCTAAACTTATTATCTAGGGAGATACGAGCCGGTTGTCTGTAGGAGACCTGATGAGTTGAAATGACCCCTACTCGTAGCCTAAGCCTTGTGCCCAGCATAGTCTTGGACGTCTTAATGATCTGTTTTGCACACTTCACCTATTGTGGTAGATGGGATGTGAAGGTTCGGCACAAGGGAAAACCCAAATCAGGACATCTTTCAGTTTCTGTAACACAAGAAACAACCTCTCTTGCTCATAAAATAAGTCGGGATCCCTCATCCACCCATGAAAAATAAGTGCCATGAGCACATGAAAATAAGTGCCACGAGCACATGAAAATAAGTGTTGTAAGCACATGAAAAAAATAAGGGTAAAGGATCGAGAAAGGCTTCCTGCGCAGAGAGGTAATGCAACGACTCCGCCGGGGTACTGACCAGGCTCGCTGGCAGCGGAGCAACGTTTGTGATTTCTTGAAGTGACTCCGCCGGGGTACTGTCCAAGCCTGCTGGCAGCGGAGCAACACCAGAAACTTACTTTAAAAAATCCTGAAAATAATAAACCCAGTGCCTTTCTCTTCACATCATCAACAAAATACTGGCGTCTGTGAGCTTTCTCTTTGATGTGTTTCTGATTAACGAGACTTAGTTGAGGCACAAGGATTAGGCATACCTATAAAGGGCCAGAGTAATACGAAGCGGTACCCGCGAAACTTGTTCAATATTCCCTTGCATCACTATCTTGGCTCAGACCTTTGTTGTGATATGAACAGAGATGCTGGATTCTACCAGTGGTTCGCCATTTGTTGTAGCCACTACAACACCACCCAAAATTTTGGGTATATTTAAAATTTCGGGTTCCCCCTCTGCTCGCTTAGGCGTTAAAGTCTTCCACCCGACCTGCAATCATCTACATCCTGTCGACCTATCCCCAACCCCTCATGAGGTGCCTCGCCATCATGATCCAATGTCATCGTTGAAATCACACCATATGTGGGAAGGATCATCCAGCGTGCGCCCGAACACTCTTGTCGCAGTCGCGCCAAGTGTAGCGAGGCTGCCATGCATATGTTAAATAGAAACCTTTTGTGTATTGACGAGTAAAAGCCGTCCTGCTGTAGGTCATTAAGCATGTTGCTTGAACACTTCTCTTAAGCTTGTTAATTTCATGTGTTTCATCTGTGGTCATCATTTATAATATTCCACACAGGGGTCTAAAGTCATCGTTTTTGTTTGTGCAATTAATTAATGTTGCCCCATTATTATTATTATTTAAATCATGAAGACATGTAACCTGGGTTATTTTATTGCAGGAAGAACCTCTTTGTTTGCACATAAGAGCCAAGGTTTTCCCCAGCAAACAAGGAGACCATTTTCAAAACAAGTAGATGCTGGCGAAACTCCAAGGAACTCACTGATCTGCCCAAGGTCGCAGGTCGCAAATCTGCTGAGGTCGCAGGTTGCAAATCTGCTGAGGTCGCAGGTCGCAAATCTGCTGAGGTCGCAGGTCGCAAATCTGCTGAGGTCGCAGGTCGCAAATCTACTGAGGTCGCAGGTCGCAAATCTGCTTAGGTCGCAGGTCGCCAATCTGCTGAGGTCACAGGTCGCAGGTCGCAAATTTGCCTAAGTCGCAGGTTGCAAGTTTACCAAGGTCGCAGGTCGCAAATTCAACGACGTCGCGAGGTCGCAAGTTCAACGAGGTCGCGAGGTCGCAAATACAAGGAGATCGCAAGGTCGCACATCTGTCAAGGTCGCGAGGTCGCAAATTTGCCTAAGTCGCAGGTCGCAAGTTCACCAAGGTCGCGAGGTCGCACGACTGCCCAAGGTCGCAGGTCGCAACATCTGCCGAGGTCGCAGGTCGCAACATCTGTCGAGGTCGCAGGTCGCAAATCCCAGGAGGTCGCAAGGTCGCACATTGCCCTGGGTCGTAAGTCGTGAAGTCGCACCCCTTGGTAAATGCCCGACGGTGTGACCCAGCGACCCAGTGACTAGGTCGCAGGTCGCAGGTCACAAAAATACTGGGTCGCAAGGAAGTCCCACCGGAAGTAGTGCCGGGAACTGAGGGGAAGAACCTCTCTGCTGGGCATAATTAACAAGGCTTTCCCTAAAGAAACAAGGAGAGACCCTATTTTCAAAACAGCAGATGTCAGGCGAAACCTAAGGAACTCACTGATCTGCCGAAGGTCGCAGTCGTGAAACTTTAATGGAAATACAAGGTCGCGTCCACAGTCGCAGGCCGAGTCCAAAGAGGTCGAAGGCCGCAGGCCGCGAGGTCGCACAACCGCCTGCACAGCAGGCCTACATTTCTGCCTGTATCACAAATTCAAGGAGGCCGAGTTGCTGCATCTCCAAAGGTCACGAGGTCGCACAACTTCCAAAGGTCGCAGGTCGCAACATTTGGCTGAAAGGTGGCCCAATCCAATGAGGTCGCAAAATGCACCGTTTAGGCCGCAAGGTCAAAATCAAGCAGGCACCAGGTCAGCTTCCAGGTTAAACCGGCCGAGCCAGGGACAACCGGCAGCGTACCCCATAAACGGCCCAATAAGGTCGCAGGTCGCAAATATGCCTAGGTCACGAGGTCGCAAATCCAAGGAGGTCGCAAGGTCACAGGTCGCGAGGTCGCAAATCCAAGGAGGTCGCAAGGTCGCATGTCGCGAGGTGGCACAACTGCCCAAGGTCGCGAGGTCGCAAATCCAAGGAGGTCGCAATGTCGCAGGTCGCGAGGTCGCACAACTGCCCAAGGTCGCAGGTCGCAAATTCAAGGAGGTCGCAAGGTCGCACATCCCCAAGGTCGCGAGTTCGCACAACTGCCCAAGGTCGCAGGTTGCAACATTTGCCGAGGTCGCAGGTCGCAAATCCAATGAGGTCGCAGGTCGCAAATCTGCCTAGGTCGCGAGGTCGCAAATCCAAGGAGGTCGCAAGGTCACAAGTCGCGAGGTCGCACAACTGCCCAAGGTCGCAGGTCGCAACATCTGCCGAGGTCGCAGGTCACAAATCCAATGAGGTCGCAGGTCGCATATTCACGGAGGTCGCAGGTCGCACATTGCCTTGGGTCGCAAGAAAGCCCAACCGTCGGGAAGCTGAAAATTCAGGAACCCCAGAGGGCAAGCTTTGCCCTATAAATACTTCCTCCGGGAACTTGTAAAAGGCTTTTGTTTTTTGGGAAAACTCAAGAGCTACATGCAATTGTATTGAAAGATTCTACACTTGAGCATATGAATATAGAGTCTTGTTAAAATACCCTATGGTTATGATGTGTTTTGCTGTATGAACACTTTGCGTATTCCTTGTACAGTTTCGGAATATCCTATGATTAATGAAGCTGCACTATTCATGTCATCGTTTATGCGTCATGGCTATCCGTGTTGTATCAATGATGTTCATTTTATCATCTGTTCTATTAATGAATGTTAATGAACTATTTTTTTAGCATTTCGTTTCATCTCTCAGGAAGTGAAGAGGTATCTTATCATAAAGAACTATTTCTTTTGTGATCAGACTACCTTACAAGCATTACCCCACAAAAGATGTGTTGCTAATGACATCTCTTGAGGTGTACGTGCTTTGTCTATAATCTTGCTACGCATAGTGTTGATTCGTGTTTAACATATCAATCTTGTATTCTGTATTATGTGAATAAGTGTATGTCCGCAGGTTCAAACTGGTTCTTTTGAGACCGAAAGGAAGTCATCTTAAGTGGTAGCTTGGGTAGCCCACCCACACTCCTGACGGGATCCCTACTCCAAACGGTTTAATGGGGATTAGACTTCACCGGGGAGATCCTCACGTTGGCCTATGGATAAATTTTCCTGCCAACACAACCATACAGTTTTTGATCCATCTATCCTACATCAAAGTCCAGTAAGAGAAGTTTATTCCCAACTTCAATCTGATATCCAGCTTCTCCAGGATTTTGATACTCTCCAATATTTGGTGACTAAGTTTACTTCTACTGTTGATGATGATTACCTCCAACAATCTATAGAGTTAACTTCTTTAACCATAGCAGCTTCTTGAATTACATCTCAAATAATCCATCTTAGGTCAGCTAGTCCTACTGTCTCCACAATCCATACCACTAATTTTTCTCATCCCCACACTCAAACTTTTACACAAACATCTTCTCACACTACCTCTACCCATCCTACTAAATCCACTGTTCACCTCCCTCCACCACCTCCACCAATCATGGTAGCCAAATATGATCCATTGGTGCTGCCAACACCTTTACCCCCTATGCCCCAGTATTACCAATTAATATTCCACAATTTGATGGGACTAGTCCTGTGATTTCCCAACAACATATAGATAAAATAAATTATTTTTTTGACCTACAAGAAATTGATGAAGACAGTGTCAAATTGAGAATGTTTTCTCAGAGTTTAGGGGGTGAAGTCAGAAAATGGTTCAAGGGTTTAACTGCTAATAACATTCTTGATCTCCCTGCTTTTCACCAAACATTTGTTGATAGATGGAAAATCAAGAAAAATCCATTACAAATTTTATTAGCAGGGAAAATTTTAAGGATGGAAAATTATCTTGAAGTTTAAAAAATTGGCGAATCTCACTACTCCCTAATATGTCAATTATAAAAAAATTATTAATATATTTGTAAAATTATTCAAATTTATAATGATTTTATATATAGTATATATATAATTTTGGCGATTTTGAAGGTTAAATAATTTTATATTGTAAAATTTGGGCGAATTATTTTTAGAAAAAATGGAAATTGGCGAATCTTTTTTTTGGAAAAATCATGGAAAATTAGCCCACCTACGAATATTAGCCCCTAAAATTTTCCATGTTTATTAGAATATGAGAGTATCAAGAGGTCTCCAGGAGAGAGTGTACAAGACTATTGCACTAGATTCAAAAGTATATACAACACACTTCCTGCTCACATGAAACAATCCCAGGGGTTAGTTCTGGTTAAATTCCTAGATGGTTTTGACCCACACATGGCCTATCAAATTAGGGAGAGAGACTCATCAACTTTAGAGGAAATGCAAAGAGATGTTGTGAGTGTAGAAGCCAACTTGTTAGCAAAAAGAGCTAGGATGAGAACAGAGAGGAGAGTTACTATATAAGAATAACCTGTAGCCTCTACATCTGATGCTAAAATTGAAAATTTGGTAAGAAATATGGAGAGGATGATAGAAAGAAGTAGTCTAAATGAGAGAGCTATTCCCAGAGAAAATCAACCAACTCCTCAAAACAGAAATCAGAATCCTAGAAGAAACCCTCCTCAGGTTAGACAGAGAGAGAAAAGAGGTCATGATCAGCAAATTAGGCCTCCTTTTCAAGAAAATGATGCTGATGAAGATGAAGGATTAGTTGAGGAAGTTGAGGAAAACCAGATAAATTTAGTGGGGATTAATAAATATGACTCTATTTTTCTCACTAAAGAAGAACAAGGATTATTTTCACTGACCCAAACATAGTTAGAATCTGAAGAATCTAATGATTAAAAATTGGGATTTGAGAATTCCATTATGGAGGTTCACATACAATACAATTTAAGAAGCAAGAAAAACTTAGATAATTCCAATAAAAATAATTCAGAAATTTCTGCCAAGAAAGTATCTGAATCCGAGGTTAAGAAAACAACAGAAAACTCAAAGAAAAATGTAAATAACTTAGAAAAGAAAAACACAGAAAACAGTACTAAGAAAACAATAGATATCCCTGCCAGAAATGATCAGACAGACATTCCTAGTATAAGCAAACAAACTAAAATTACCCAAAAAGTAGTGGCTAAAAGAAATGATTTGTCAAACTTGCTAAAAACTCAAACACCATTTAGTATTTGAGAGTGAACTTGCTAAATTGAAGATATCTATTCCTCTCATTGAATTGATCAACAATAATGTGTATAGGTCTCAGGTCCTAAAAGTACTAAACATAGGGGAGGCTAATGATACTTTCAATTTAAGTGATGATCAACCTGAACTTTTGTTTGGTACAGAGGTTGATGGTAAACCCCAAGAAGGAGGTGTCCCTCCTTTTTATGTCAATCTAAATATTCATGAAAATATTTTCCATAATGCCATGTTGGATTTGGGTGCATCGCATAACCTTTTTCCAAATGATGTCATGGAGAAGCTTGGACTTGAAAACACTAGACCTTATGAATATTTATACTCTTTTGATTCCAGTAAAGTTAGGTGTCTAGGTCTTATCAAAGATCTTTGTGTTAATCTATCTCAAATACCAGCAAAGAGTTTAGTGATGGATATCGTTGTAGCTAACATCCCCCTAAGTATGGAATGTTTTTATCTTGCTCATGGGGAGAAAAATTACAAGGGAATCTACAAATGGACATGACATATGCTACAATACTGGTGTTTGGTCAACCAAGAAGACTGTATAGGGAAACATTAATGAAGTGCATGGTAAGTGGTCAAGAAAATCCACACAATTACCCTTTGTACTCTGTTCACACTGACCATGAAACTTTCATTATGTATAATGATGGAGGCACTGATTCACAGGTTTCCCATACAGAAAATGATCTTAAAGAAAATGATGACAGCCAAATACAACCAGATCCTAAAAATGAACCTCCTTGGAACATGAATTTTGATGGCTCATGTGGAAAAGCTGGCTTAGGGGCAGGAATTTGGGCATATAATGCAGGCAACAACAGTGCACAAGGTCATTCATACAAGTTAAATTTTCAGTGCACAAACAACATTGCAGAATATGAATCCCTACTCCTAGGATTACAAATGTTGAAAAGATTAAGAGCAAAGAGGATTTCGGTACATGGTGATTCTGAGCTAGTAATAAAACAAATAAAAGGAAAATATGCAGCAAACATCCCAGATTAAGAGCCTATAGAAATTTTGTACTTGATTTCATGAGAAAATTCGATGAATATTATTTAGCACTTATTCCCAAAAATCAAAATGTCCTAGAAAATGGCTTAGCGTTTTTAGCTAGTACATGTAAACTGCCTCACCCAAACAAACAATACACAATAGAGGTCAAACATCGTCCTTATGTGCCAGATAACATGAGGTACTGGCAAGTTTTTGGTAGTGATAAACAAATTGAAATTTTCCTACAATCTAAGGATGAATTTGAAGATAACAATATAGACCTAGATTGTGAGGAATAAAGTCCTGTTGATGTACATGATACTGAAGAAAACCAAACTATTGTTTTTTATGTAAATATTGCAGCTAATAAAAATGTGTATAGCACAGAAATTCAAAAAGACCTTGAAAAAGAAGAATTTGAAGTACTCCAACTCAAAGACAATACTCTACCTACAGGGCTAGTCCCTTAAGAGGAATTATTTGACTTTAATGATGTGTCTAAGAAACCCAAAATGTGACAAACTAGAACAAATATTGAAGAATGTAATATAGGCACTGAACAAAATCCCAAAATCATCAAACTGTCAAAATCACTACCTATCATTACAAAAAGAAGATATATAGCCTTGTTCAAAAAAATTATAGATGTATTTTCTTGGAGCTATGATGACTTAAAATATTATGATACTGACATCATACAACATAAGATTCCAATCAAGGAGGATAAAAAAACTTTCAAACAAAAACTGCGTAGAATAAAACCTGTTTTTATGCCTTTGGTTGAGAAAGAAATTAAGAAGATGTATGAGTCAAAAATCATAGTACCACTTAGATATTCCAAATGGGTATCCAACATTGTGCCAAATAGAAAGAAAACAGGTGAAATTAGACTTTGTATTGACTTTAGAAATCTTTAAAAAGTATCTCTTAAGAACAATTACCCTTTACAAAAAATGGACCACATATTGAAGAGGGTAGTAGGTTCCAGTATGATTTATTTGTTATATGGATTTTATGGCTATAATAAAGTTTTAGTACATTCTGATTATTAAGATAAGACAACTTTTACTACTCCTTGGGGGAATTTTCATGTATGTGAAAATTCCCTTTGGATTAATGAATGTTGGAGCTACCTTTAAAAGGACCATGGAGATTGCATTTGCTGATGAAATTGGTCACTTTATTGTAATTTATCTAGATGATATCAATATTTATTCTAAAACTGATGAAGAGAATTTAGCACATTTAAGGAGAGTTCTTGAAAAATGCAAAAAGTTTGGAATTTCCCTCAATCCTAAGAAAACATTATTTGGACTTGAAGAAGGAAAACTGTTAGGTCACATTATTTCTCAAGATGGAATCACAATTGTCCCTAGAAGAATTGAAGGAATACTAAAAATTTCTCATCCTAGAAACCTTAAATAACTCCAATCATTCATTGGTAAAATCAGCTTTTTGAGAAGATTTATACCAAACCTAGTAGAACTTTTGAGGAAGATTACCAATATGCTACAGAAAGACTCAGAAATTAAATGGACCATTGAAGCAAAATAGTCTTTTGATTTAGTTAAGCAAGCATTGACAAAAGCCCCAATCTTAATCATCCCAGTATTTACTAAAGATTTCTTGGTTTCTTCTTTTGCTTCTGAACATACTATTGCTACTGTTTTGTTGCCAAAAAAAAGTGAAGGACATGAGTAGCCAATAGATTTTTTCAGCAAGGCATTAAGAGATGCATCATTGAAATATAATATCATGGAAAAACAAGCTTTTTCTTTCGTTAAATCGTTAAAGGATTTTAGAGTCTACATTATACATTCCCATATCATTGCTTATGTTCCTAATGCAGTTGTCAAAGACATATTAACACATAATGGTCCTGGTGGAAAAAGAGGCAAATGGATTGTTGTGATCTTAGAATATGATTTGGAAATCAAGCCTACCAAGTTGATTAAAGGCCAAGGATTAGCTAAATTGATGGTCGAATCCAACTTTCATGCACTGGACATCCACATGGTACATTCATTGGATGATCAAGAGGAATTGGTGACTCCATTGATTGATGAAGCATTATGGAATTCTCCCTGGTATGTTGATATTTGTATGTACTGTAAAATTTGAATGCTCCTCCTAGTTTTTCCAAAACCAAGGCTATATTTCTAAAACTTAAAGCTGTCAAATTTTGTATTTTGGAAAATTCTTTGTATTGGAAAGATATTGGAGGTATTTTTCTTAAATGTTTGCTGAAGGATGATGCATATAAAGTTATGCAGGTGTTCCATGGAGGTGACTGTGGTGGCCATCTCTATTGGAAAATCACTGCAAAAAAGATCATGAGAGCTGGTTTCTATTGGCCTACCCTTTTCCATGACATCCATAAAATGGTCATTTCTTGTCACAAATGTAAAATCTTTGAAGGAAAGAGAAAGCTACTGCCCTTACCCTTGAAACCTATTTCTGTAGAGAGCCCTATCCAACAATGGGGATTAGACTTCATTGGAGAAATTCATCCCCCATCCTTCGCCCAACATAAATGGATCCTCACTGCCACGTATTACTTCACGAAATGGATAGAAGTCACTCATATAAATTCCACTAACTCTGTCATAATAAAATTCCTTGAAACCAATATCCTTTCTAGATTTTGTTGTCATAGAAAAATCATTATAGACAATTTTGTAGCCTTTAAGTCTGAAAATATGGTTGATTTCTATCACAGTTATCATATAAATTTGGGGCATTCAACAACCTATTACCCTCAGGGTAATGGATTGGCTGAATCTTCAAACAAAAATCTGGTGAATATCATTAAAAATCTCTTGGAGGATAATAAGAAAAAATGGTACAATAAGTTGATCAATGCTCTTTTGGCTGATAGAATTACTGCAAAGAAATCAATTTGGATGTCTCCATATCAATTGGTTTATGGAATGGATGAAATTTTCCCTTCTTCCTTAGGAGTTCCAGTTATGAAGATTATTCAGGAAATTCAAGATGAACCAAATGATATACAAAGAAGGATCAATGACACCATTCAGTTGTAATAGTCCAGAGAGAAAGTTTATAACAGAACTTAAGTAATTCAAGAGGATATCAAGAATATTTTTGATAAGAGAACAAAGGCTAATGATTTCAATTTAGGAGACAAAGTTCTGAAATGGGATTCCAAAAGAGAAAATAAAGGCAAGCATGGAAATTTTGACAATATTTGGAAAGGGCCATATATCATTAATGATTTCAGAGGAAACAATGCTTATTTTCTTAAAGAGTTGGATGGTACAGAATGGACAAGAGGTCCTGTCAATGGCAGGATGGTGAAACATTATTACTTTTAAAATTCAGGTTGATTTTTTCATCATTGTAAATACCAAAGTTTTAAAGTTTTCAATAATTCATTGGACAAGGTTGAAGCTTGAAGAGAAGGCCCTAAGCATAGTTTGATGAGCTGTCATAAAAATAGAAAAAGAAATTAGTTGAAGATGTTGCAGAAAATGGAGCATTCAAGGCACATATGTTGCAGTTGAAGGTTCTTGACACTTCATTTGGAGAATTTCCATCCATAGTTGGAGCCACTGTTAGTATCCTATAAATCATAGGATCTCATGGTGATTGGATATTTCATCTTCCTTGCAATTTCATATTGAAAAGTTTTTCAATATTCAATTTTTTTCTAATAAAAAAAATGAAAAAGAGGGTAGAAAAAACAAAGAAAAAGAGAAAAAGAAAGAAAAGAAAGAAAACCCCAAAAAAGAAATAATACTGAAAGTTTCGCAAATTAAAATTCCACTACTCATTAGATAGGTTTGTTCAATCATATAGTTTAATCATGATTGAAAAATTTTCAATTTCTGTTGATAGGTTAGAAAATAAATATTTTCAAACTGTTTAATCTTGGCATATCATTAGATAGGTAGAAATGAGATTGACTCAACGATTTAATCCAAGTCAATAGCAGAAATAAGGATAGTTTTTAGGCTAGAACTTTAAAAATAAAACATGATTTAGGGTTTGAAATTCTAAATGCACCCAACAAAATAAGAAAAAATGTTAGATTTGTAGTCTGGGTAGGTAGATATGCTGAGAAGAAAGAATGGAGGAAATTGTGCAGTTTTCCTATAAACTATAGTTTAAAAATTTCAGGCTTTCTATGGTGAAGGCGAAAAATCAATGGACAAAGGGTTCTTATCCTTAAAGTTTTCTTAATGGACGTATTCCAAAGTTTGGGACTTGAGCTATATTCGAAGGCTATATGGCATATTTTATGACATGTTTCATTTTATCCTAAGTCCCGAAAAATTATATCCCCCTTTATCCTAACCCTGACAACATTTCATACCCTATCCTAAGTCCTAAACTATACTTCCTGTCACATACATCCCCCGACCCCACCATCACATCATACATCCTATCGACACTAACCAACCCTCATCTCTCCATCATCTTCGCTCACCTTTCCACATCTGACAGTTCAACCTTTCACCCCCCTAAGCCTCCAAACATTAACGACGGGGTGGGGGGGGGGGGGGGAGGTTTCCGAAATGGGTGGTATCTGATACCACCATTTTTGCAACATGTCACACCCGTGTTAATTCTCACCCCCCCCCCCTCCAATACCATTTACAACCATGACCCCCCTCCAAAAACAGTTTCCGCTATTAATAAAACTATCGCGCCTTTGACCATTCAAATGACCATTGTAGACTATCATTGTGACATGTTTCCATTTCTTGTCCACTCCAACCTATCAAATCCACTCCCGCCATGAATCTGTTTTGGCATAAATGGTCCAGGCCGTTATCCAATGGACGCACGCCAAATCAATGGTTGACCAATTACCTTTTAAAACTTGAATTCAAGACCGAAAGCAAGTTTACCTTTCTTATTCTGTCAAAAAATTACAGGTTCTGGATTTACAGAGAATTTTTAGCGAATTCCGTAGAAGAAAAGTATTTGGATTATCAGAAAAACTCACAGTGCTCTGCAGATTGAATTACAGTTCCATTTTCTACTTAGTCCTTCCCCATTTCTGTTCTGCAGCTTTTCCCCCTCTCTGTTCCCTCTCCTTTGAATCCTCTTATTTTTTATACAGTGAAATAAATAGTCAAATTCATCACAAAAGACAAAAATTCCTCCAAAGAAAGTTCAGGAGCCATTTAACCCAATGGTCTAGCCTCAGGTGGACCTGGATCACCTGGTATTGAAAAATTGACACTTCAAAATCCATGAGATAGAGTCTGAGTTCGATTTATTTGATTTATAATTACTGGCTCGAGGTCAAACTACTTGATGAAGTTGATGATATAGGCCTATGGGAAACCAAGATGCCCTACTATATCTTTCCAAAAACCCATAGCTGTCCAGAGATCATTAGAAAATTCCAATCCTGTTATGACATCAACTAGAGAGCTATAGTGACTCCAGCAGGATAAAAATTGTTTTCCATCAATTCCCAATCCATTCAGTAGATGATGTAGACCCCCATTATTGAGAACACCATCCCTTTTTCTTATGAAGCCCTTAGGGAATTATATCAGAAGCTAGACTTCTCTAGCAGGGCTAAAACGTTAGAGCTCTTCATGGCCACTAATGCCCCAATGCCTACAAAAAATCCCCCATACCTTTCTTCCATTTTCCTTGATAGGACCCAACATATTGTCACTGTTTTATCATATTTATTAGGGTAACACACAGACCAGTGGGTAGATGAAGCAATTATTGGTTTCTTATCCATCCTTTCATCAGATTCTAAACCATCAGTCATGTTCGATTATGCCCAATTCCTAGTTGATTCTATTCATAACTAGTTCTTAAATTTTTAGACAGACGAGTTGTTCAAATACACTTATGTCTTGGTGTATATGTTTGTCTATTTTCAATCCAACAGGTTTTAATTTGACATGTTGAAATTAAATGAGGACTCCTAGCCACAATCAGTTATTTTATAGACCACTTTATTGATGAAAGATAAAAAGAATTACTCCTACAAGAGATTTTTTGATTCAATTGTACATACAACAACCAGTGCACTCAACAGTGAAAAAAAGCCAAGGGTTAGTGAAAAAATCAAGAAGATTATGAAATTGACAGATTAGGTTAGAACAACATATTGGTACCTGTACCAAAACTACACATATGTTAGGGTTTATGGGTGTGAATTGGCCCCCTACAAGCTACCAAGGTACCCCTATATGAGGATCTTTGCACTATAATATATAAGACAAATGATAAATGAAGATGAGGTGCATTTTTTCTCTACAAAGAAAAAGTCTCAATTTAGGGTCAAATCACAAATTTTTCCATTAATTTACAACAACACAACAGCAAGGGAGGAGGTAGATAGAATATTGAAGGATATGAAGCTCACTCATAGCTTCACTTGGTCCTATGATCCAATGGGGATCATCTCCAAGAAGAAGGTGGAGAAAAAATCCACACCATACATCCACACACACAGATTGGAGATAAAGCGGTACATGAATGAAGAATAATGAGCAACTAACACACTGCAAGAGGTTGAGGAACATGTGATTTCCACCTCATATATTCAAGCCCCAACTCCACAAGAAATTAAATCTACAGGAGCTAAAGAGGATGATGAAAAGGAACTAGAGAAGGAAATAGTAAGCAAGAGGACAAGAGAGGATTAAGCTAACATGGATATTGACACATCCACCAAATAATTCAAGATGAAATGCAAGAAGAGAGCCAAAGTCCACATGGACATTGACCATAGTAGTGAGAAAGATCAACAATTATTACGATTCACCGAGTTCTTCTCCATTAGGTGGCTAGACCATTTTCTCAACATCTTCTACCACTATTCCATTTCAGTAGCAGAGTTTGCAGATTCCTACATCCACTGCCACTGTAGGGAAAAAGGAAGAGGATATCTATGATAAATTCAAGAAGATCAAAAGAAGGAATGAGATACTCAAAACCAACACCTACAATTAGTTCTGGAAACAGACAAGTAGTTCACATAGCAGGCTTTTATCAACCTTTGAATCTAAGAAGGGAAGAATGAAGATGGATTTCTTAGAAGCACAGACTCCTTAACCAAAAAATGCAATAGACTACAAGAAGAATTATTTTGAGTTTGATGTGAAGAACATTCATCCAATAGAACAAATGGAAATGCATAAGAAAACATGAGAAATGATCTACTCTACATTTACCAATACAACCATGAGTTTATGAAAATTGCAGGTTACATTGTCTAATACACAAACACAAATTAAAATGGAAAATATTTCTTCCATGGCTAAAGATACAAGAACTAAATCTCTGGAGGATTTAGTGATATAGATTGGGTATGACCCAAAGAACATAGCTATGGTAGAATAAATTGTAAAGAAGAAGAATGCAGATATAATTGTTTTGAGGAAGCAACTCAAGATGCCAACAACTGAAGATACTTTAACCAAGGATATAGAGGAAAATGAGACACAGAAGGCATAAATGATGAAGTTGATCATTGAAAAAGCTGAACAGATCAAGAAAATGGAAAATGAGTTGGAGAAAATGATAAAAGAGAAACAAAAAGAAGTAAGATAGGTAGTAAGGAAGTAACAAAAGAAGCAACTAAGGCCATGATTCCATTACAAGCAGTCCCTCTTACTGTCATTCATTCAGAAGCATCTACAACTACAGGTACATCAAGTGGAGGCACTGAGAAGTTAGCCAAGGCTATGGAAAATATGCCTTTGCAGACAATAGAAATCAAAAAGCTGTAAGACCAAGTCACTTCCTTACAAGACCAGATAAATAGGAATGATTTAGCTCATGATACAGAGTTACAGATCAACAAGAGGTTGACAGAGAGTCTACAGAAGTATCTTTAGGAATCTTCAATTGGGAACATGGTAGGAAGAGTCAAATAAATCATCTGGCTGAATATAATTGACTCCATGAATGAGATATGGCCATCAATCCAGATAATTTTCGAGCAAAGAGATTTAATTCATCTATTAAATGTTGCAATAGAAAATGAAAATGAGGAACTTGGTGATAAGCCTCCAAATTCTAACAACATCATCAAATTTCTAAATTCCAAAAGCAGTTTTGAGTTGGAACCCCTTGGAGTAGAAGATAGGACAACAACTATACTTGAAGTCAAGAAAGTGTTGAACAAGAAGAATTTAGTTGCACATGTTGAAGAGAAATGTCATCAACTTCATATTGGAGTAAGCAGGTTCTTCAACAGGATTGAACCTCTCAACAAGAAATTATTGGCTTCCTTGTTTGTGATAAATGACAAGCTTATGGCTAAGCCTAATTATATTAAAAATCTCACATATATTTCCAAGGATGTATCCAAGCATGTTAATATGAATAAAACTATGACAGAGAGGGCTTTCTATGAAGTTCTCAGCAATGACATCTTCATACGACATGAAATCAAGCACATCTTTCAGTTGAAGCCAACATTCATGAAGTACATAGAAACCGATGAAATCTATAGAATATTAATCAAGATCAAGATTCTGAGTCCATAGGAATGGGAAAAATTATGTGACTTGCAGGAAGGGTGACAACTCAACATGACAACAGAACAACTAGCTCAGCTCATCATTCAATTCAGCAGACCCAGTGTATCAGTACAACAAATCAGCCTTGAATTTTCCAGCATAGCAATCCACTATTGCACTCAATAATGGATTTTTGGAAAATTTAGACATCTGTCAACACTATTTTAACATGTCCATGTAGTGGTCATAATTATCAATAATCAGTTATTATTGTAATAAATGAGAAGATTGCCTCTATTGATATAGAAATAAGTAGGAATTAGTTTAAATATAACATTTATTTTCAATATTAGGGGTTGGACCCGAGATCATAAGCGTTTTTAATTGGAGAATTTGCAATTTTGGAGCTGGAGCATCAATAAAAAGACCATTTTGCAAGATTCATGTGTTGTGTTTTCCTGGTGATGTCTTTTCTTTACTATGTGTAATTTTTCCATTGTTTTTATTTCAATGTATCATTTCCTAATTATAAAATAGAAATTTGAAGATTAAGATTTGTTGTACAGAGCACCTTAAGTCTGGCTGAGTTTATAATTTAATTGCTTTTCTTCTGATGTCTGGTTTAAGAATACTTAACTTCTTTTAAACCACTACTGAAATCACTTTTCTCCATTTCATAATTTCAAAATCTATTATAAGACACCAATATATACAGCTAGCTTGCCTTACAATTTCTCTAGAAAATTGATGTACACATCTTGCTTATACTGACTCCATAGCCTAATGAAAATAGTTTAAAAATATCCCTTAATCCATCCAAAAACTATCAATCAAAAACAGCTCTCATAATCAATTTAACTAGCATAATATTAGAAAGCTTATAAACAAAGCTAAATCTTATAGAGAGATCTCTCTCAGAGTCTAGGAGGGCTAGATACTAGGCTCTAAAGTGGTTTGATGTTGTTCTTTATAATTTAGTCTTGCCAATCTTATAAATTATAGAGGGATAACACCTTCTAACCTCATGAAATTCTTTTGTCCCACCTATTAGATATAGATTTGGAGTCATTTAAGAGCATTTACT
This sequence comes from Pinus albicaulis, assembly GCA_034641835.2. Lineage (NCBI taxonomy): Eukaryota > Viridiplantae > Streptophyta > Pinopsida > Pinales > Pinaceae > Pinus > Pinus albicaulis. The sequence continues at coordinate 644,674,459 of CM076581.1, read as the reverse complement.
TTTTCTCTTTTTTTTAAAAAAGTTAATTGAAGGCCACTGACTTGGCTTGGTAACCAGCTAAGGACAATGCCATTCATAAGAACTAAAAATAATGAACAAGCTGGCTCGTGATGAGACCTCTTATCTTCCAGATTTTTAACTGAAATCCATTACCCTGGCTTGGTGACCAGTGTGGTAATGTCATTCTCCTTAGTACCCATGATCATAGTAGGTAGGCTCGCAATGAGACCTCCTATCCCTCAATTAATTTATTTATGTTTTTTTTATAGAAAAACTCTGATTATAATTAACCTTAGATGGGTTACTTAGTAGGTGGTGAAGCAAATCTACTCCTTAAGAGTGCAAGATGGTGTGAAAATTTTTAATTACTATTCTTTACTGGTCAGTCATAGTACCCTAAGAAATTATTTAAAAACATCTCAGATAATGACCAAAAATATTCCTTGAGTTGATCATGCCAGGGTTCTTTATGAATTCTTATTAGAGTTTTGTAGGTGTGGTCCACCATAGTAGGTTTTTCATTGATCCCTTCGAAGAGGACTTAAAAATATGTTCTGAATCATAGTTTGTTAGAAATAGGAAAAAAGCATTACATGTAACTTATAACAATACCCTTTCACTAATGCATTGATCAATAATCGAAGTCACTTTATAAAATATGAGGCATTAAGTGTAAAGTTCTTCTGACACGTCTTACCATTAGTGTGCATGATAATAGAAATTTTGGAAGCTGCACTTTTAAGGAATCACAATTTCAAGAATGTTGTTATACATCTTTATTCATTATTCTCATATTACCCTACCCTATTTTTAAAGAAAGAAATATCACCTTTAAGTGTAGGTGTACTTCCAATGAATCCATGTGCGTAACAAAATGTTGATTATACTCACACTTAGTTTTAAAGAATTGAATTCAAGACATACCAACGCATGAGAAACCAGTTCCTTCAATTGTTATGGTACCAAGAGTTTCTGAATGATGAGGAAATAAGGTGTCTTGATAACTGCTCGAAACCAGGATTCAATGGAATCCACATATTTATGATTTTCCAACTGATGCAAGTCTTTAACAGTTTGATAGTCGCTCACCTGGAGGCACAAAGAATCTGGTGAAAGACAAAAGATAAATCCCTCAAGTTCGGGCTCAAATATTTGATTTTCAAATTGACAATAATGGTTGAGAGAGGTTCTAAGGTTTTGAGTTTCAACAACATTTTCAGAACAAGTTCCAATGAAATATTGCTCCTTTGGTGGTCTTTGAAATATATCTTCCCAGTGTGAATGTTTTGCGGTAATGGGGGAACTTTCCAAATTGATTCTCTTTCCAAAGATGGAAGATGTAGCATTATGTTCAACATGGGAATCAACGGTAAGAATAGGTGTTTGAAACTGCTGTACAACCTGATGGTTTAGATTAGGGTTTATGATATGGTTTGGGGTAGGGTTTTGGTTAAGGCTTGGACTATGATTTGGATTTGGATTGGGCTTTGAAATAGGGTTAGGTCTAGGTTTGAAATTAGAACTAGGATTAGGTCTAGGGTATGGATTAGGGTATGGACTAGGGTTAGGGCATGGATTAGGGTTTGGACTAGGACGAGGGTATGGATTAGGTTTTTAATGAGAGCTAGGGTATGGATAAGGGTAAGAAGTAGGGTAATGATTAGGATAAGGGGTAGGGTATGGAATAAGGCTAGGGTAAGGTTTCACATGCGGTTGGGTCCATGGAGGAGGATAACTTAATCGTGCATTGGAAAGGAATTGTGGTCGTCGTTGGTGCTCATATGATTGAATTTTCATGGGAGATTTCCCTAGAGATAATGATCCAAATGATTCTTGAGGCCATGGATATAGTTGACTCGAGGATGATGGACATGGAGAGGGCCACTACGGCCATGAAGTAGGATATTCAATTGGATGAGGATTGAAATTTTGCCATGAAACTGCAGGATTATAAACATGTTGAGGAACTTGCTTAGAAAAATAAGCATTATTCCAAGTAGAAAATGATAATGGGTTTTGAGTTATACCTGGTATTCAATTCAATTCCTTACTTGATTTCCTAATTGCCTGCAGTAATCTTGGTAGCAATGGGAAATGTTCTGTTAGATGATCCTTTGCACAAATTTTGCAAATTTTCAGGCTACTAAGTGGAAACTTTCCAAGGAAGTGTTTCTTCCTACAATTGGCGCAAAAGATAAGCAGTGGGTTTTCATCCTACCTCCACTCTTCCTGCAAACCGTCCAATTTCAAAATCAAATATTTAATAATATCATTTTATGTTCAAGAAAAATGTTAAATTCTACATTTTTAAATTCCTCATTGGATGTGTTGTATGTCTCTGTAGTAGCATAAAAACTCTTCATTGAATTATTCCTCAAAATACCATTTTCCTATTTTTAGCAAGCCCACTGGTATATTTGTTAGCACATGAGTAGTGTGTATATATGTGGGTAGGGTGGGGAGTTCTTACAACATTAAATAAAATGGAAAACCTTAAAGAAACAATGTAGGAAAGAAATAAATTTAGATAAAATAAGATTGTTGTTAAAAATCAAATCACTCAAAAAATACATAAAACACACATAACAAACCAGAGACAAAACATTGGCAGAAAAGGATTGAGCCTCACGACTTCCTCATACTCTGATTACTAAAATAATGTAATAATACAATTAAATAGATGAGGAGGTTGTCTCAATATAGTGCGTATATCTTTCACAAATTGGTTGAGATATTCTCTCAACCACACACACTAATCTAGGAGCTACCTAAACTAACTCCTAACTTAGAGGAACAACCCAATCTAGAGAGTTAGGCATAAATTCCTAAATTTTAATATTTAATTAATTTAATTAATTTATTTTGGATTTATATTGTTTTATGAGAGAGGCTAACATTCCCCCCCTCAATGATAAATCCAAAATAAGAAAAAGGGACCATCTTCCAAGTTCTCATGCTGAAATTGTTGTTCCTCAAAAACACTGCTTGAAAAACCACCAAAGCTTGATGTCGAAAAAACTACAATCTGAAGAGACCATGAGTCAGCTGTATGTTGATTCATCTCTAAATTTTTCTGGACAACTCCATCACGTTCCAAGCTACAAAAGGATATATTTGTCCTTTGCATGAAATTAGCATCCTTTGTCCATTGCCAAATTTTTTTGAACATCCACTGGTTGATGATGTCAAAAACAACTCAATGTTGCTTTTTCTGTGTTGAAAATTACTCACTGCTGCTTTGCTGTCAACTACCAAATTGCTAATTTGTTTATTCCCACTGGTGGCTGAAGATTCCCACTGGCTATTTTTGTTGGTTTTGTTGAGACTTTCAGTGTGACAACCACCGTCAATTTCATTGACATTTACCCCCCTTTGTCAGCTGAAAGGAGAGACAATCATCTGGAAATTATTTCTGAACTCCACCCCTTTTGGTGTAGGAGAGTTTCACTGGTGTACTCCTTAATTCAACTGCACGAAAGTACCATCTTCATTTAAATTTTGGTTGCAATATGTGTGAGTGAACCCGGTTATAAAACTTATACAATATGTTGACTGTTAACGACCATTACGAAGGATCAATCCATTCATAATTTATCTTCAATCTGGCCAGTTGGTGTTGGTTGCAACATTTTTCTGATGATTATGCTTGTCACAATGGAGACAAGGATGGAGATCACAACATTGATCTTCCATATGACCAGCTCTTTGACAATGAGGACATTTCGGTTTGAATGCAATTTCGGGTTGCATGCATTTCTGTTTGTCTGCAACTTTCTCAAAATGTACTAAGGTGATTTTTTCAAGAAATACTGCATTGACGAACTGAATGGGCTTGGAATAATCTGGGATATGCAAGTTGGCATCATCTTTGACATATCCTAAGCCTTGTCGATTTCTGTTACTTTGGATTTCTTCCCATGGCTTGATGATTGGTTTGGAAGAAAGGTGAACTTGAACAACTTCGACACTTGAAGCTGTTTGGATGAATGGCTTATCATCTAGATGGTTCAAAGACTCGGAAGCATCACCCTTCTCTTGCAACTCATTTCTTTTTAATTACGACTCTAGTTGAAGGAAATCAATCATTTCATTTGTCTATTGTAGATGCCGTGAAAAATCAGCAAGAGTTTCTTTGTTGATTTGCACCATGTCTTCAGCACTTGAGAGGATCAAATTGTGAAGAATTTGTAACAACTAGATGTGTTGCGCCATATGAAATCGCTCGCTTGAATTCAGGTTCGCTTGTCGTAGATGTCATTCTTTGAATTGTCTCACTTGATTTTGTTACTTGAATGACATGCTCGCTTGCTTTTTTTCTTGAATGGCACACTTTCTTGTACTGTTGCTTATTGCACTTGCTTTAAACACTTTCTAGAGTTGTAGAACTTGCTTGCTTGAACTCTTGAATTCACGCTCGCTTTAACTTGATTGATTACTTCACACTCACTTGAATGAATACTCATGCTCGCTTGCAGGAGATGTGAACTTGTGGTTGGTTTTCTTTAGAGTTAAAACTCGTGCACTCACTTGATTCTGCTTAAAGGAAGGGCATCAAATACTGTAAAAAATGAACCTAAAATAAAAATGACAAGTTCAATCTTGATGAATGAGTTGAAGACTTAACGTAATCACCTTACTAATTCAAATTAGGGTGTCAGTTTCAACCATGAATGCACCCGTGCAATTTAACTTAGTTACAAGAATTTTTATCGGCAAGTGATACAAAAAGTGTTGTTGATGTTGAGGTCATCTTGGCTTGGAATGATTTGATTTGGTAGAGTATTCAAATTGATTTCTTTGTTTAAAATATATGATGTGAATATCTCTTTATTGAGAGGATGATGTATCACATAAATGCATTGTGCGTGTTTGTGCTTATGTACTCCAGCTTGATTAATTAAGTGTGACGACATGCATACTTAAGCTTTCTTATGTGCATGTAGTTGTGTAATTTTTTGTACCATATTACAAGAAGAGTGGTTTTTGAAATTGAACACAAATCATGCACACGCATTCACTAAACACGGTGTACCTTATATCCCCTTATTCAATTTCAGGTGGATCTAGGACACGATCACCACACAAAAAATTATGATTTTATTAAGTATTGAGTACATAAGAAATATTCATCTTCAAGGAATGAAAATGGAAATTTGGAAACCTCGTCTTCGAAAACTGACCTCTCTCAAAGGATCAAAACAATAAGATTCTACTGATCACTCTAGATTCAGCTCAAAACACTCATTAAAACACACTAAAAAACTTATCACTCCAAGATAAACAATCATAGTAAATTAAATAAAAAATCTGGAATGTTGCCAGATTTTAAAATCTTTTTGCCCGAGACTTCTTTAATCAATTGTGAAGGAAAGGCATTGATGGAACTACATGGGACCAATAATTTTAAAACATAAAAAGCATATGTATCTATCGTAATGAAAAATGTGAAATCTTGAGTTTCAAGTCTAGAAAATCTCAAACATAAAAAAGAATATACACACACCAAAAACACACCATCAACGTAGAAACACAGACATGATGGAAAAGGCTTGAGATCCTTACTACATTTCTTGCATAATTAACCATAAACAAACCCAAATTCATGGGATCTGAATGCTAATCTAAGGTTCACTACAACTAATCACTACTCAACAAAAGGATCGAGCTGCTCTATAGGCTGGAAATCCCGACTCTACTGTAATTGTATGCATCTCTCAAGAAATGCAGCTACCTCCTCTTGAATTCCAGCTCGATCTCAATGCTTACCACACCATTGTTGCAGTTGTAGAATGATTTGCCTTCGACCGCTTCAATGGAAGAAATGTTCAGGGATTAAAAAATGAGCTCAATATCCAACTGAGCCCCATTCGTTGCACCAAATTCCACCATAGAACCATGTCGATGCATATCTCTAGGAAAAGGACAATGAAAAAGACGATATAAGAAAAGGATAGACTTCTTGATCCATGCAAATGTCTGTCACATGCAGATCATAGAATCTTGAATATGCTCCTCTCAAAAAGTAGTAAATGACTTTCCAAACTTGAAAAAATGATCACTATGATAAATTCACACTCTTCTCATATTCAATAGCCACACATGCAACCTTTCCATTCTCCATGCTCACTACATCAGAAAGGACGTTCTGCAACTAGCATAACTGGCACTAGGTGACCCTTTGCAACATAAATGGATCTGAATTCTCTTTCAACACAACTCGTGCCTCTTCAAAGCCACATATGTATGTTCTCAAGTCAAATTCCCACATAGATCAACAAGCTCACATCAATGAGCCTCAACAACCATGCTTCGATCTTACTGAAATCAATTCTTCAGTGCGAAACCACGACCGCATTTCCAAGTCTGCAATTTGCAGTTTGGCTTGACTTAAGTATTAAGAATTCCACACACATTGTCAATTGCAAATACATATACTTGGCGTGCAAGAAAAACGAGCCTTCCTCATGCTGACACACATACCCACTCTATCTGGACACAATGCTAGTAGGTAGTAACCCAAAATAAAATAGATCCAACACAAACACAAATCAATAACACAGAGACACAGAAGGTCGGGAAGGTCATCCCTTCCCTAAAACAAAAAGAATTCCATTTAATTAAATTGTAAGATGGCTTGCCTAAAAATGCACCCACAAAGGAAACACCATGTCAAATAATTTTCTTGTGAATAGACCACATTTAGCCTTACGAACGTAAATAATCAACGCAGTCTACAATTTCACGGAATTCCACTACTCAATCTACCATTTCACAATATTCCAATGCTCAACTCGAAGAAAAAAAAACAAAGACTACAGTGGATTGGAACTCTGGAAGTGTTGCTTGTCAAGGCCGAGGGGCTGAACAATTCTATTTTTCTTTCTACCATGGACACCTATGTCATCATCGAGTGCCGAACTCAACAACAGAAAAGCAAAGTTATAACAGGTGAAGGTAGTGATGCTCAGTGGAATGAGCAGTTTTTTTTCACTGTAACAGATGGGGTTGATGATCTCTCCTTGAAAATAATGGACAGTGATAACTTAAGCAACGACGACTACATTGGAGAAGTGATAATTCCATTGGAGGTGGTATTCGAGGAAGGAAGCCTACCTCCAACTTCCTACAATGTTGTCCTTCTTGACCAGACCACTATGCGCTCGAATCAGTTCATAGAAATAGCTCTTCAGTCAACATCCAAGCCTCCATTCGGTTGCTCTGATACCACATGTTAAAAATAAATCACTCAAAAAATACATAAAACACACATAACAAACCAGAGACAAAACATTGGCAGAGTTGGCTTGAGCCTCACGACTTCCTCATACTCTCATTATTAAAAGACTGCAATAATAAAATTAAATATATGAGGAGGTTGTCTCAAGATAGTGCATATATCTTGGACAACTTGGTTGAGACATTCTCTCAACCACACACACTAATCTAGGAGCTACCTAAACTAACTCCTAACTTAGAGGAACAACGCAATATAGAGAGTTAAAAATAAATTACTAACTTTTAATATTTAATTTATTTATTTTGGATTTATAATTTTTTTATGAGAGAGGCTAACAATTTCAAGAGAAACTAGGTGAAGGAAAAAACCAAATGCAACACGTCACTAGGGTCAATTCCCTAAGCATCTCCCTGACAATGGTGCCAAAATGTTGGTTGCAGTATAGGGTCTATAAATGTACTAACATTTAATTTGTCAATCTGAACAATTCGTGAAGTTCAAGATGCAACACTGGAAATTCTAGAGAGAGCCGTTGGCAACCTGCAAAACAAATTCTAGTCTATCTTGCACATTAATCTCAGAAGTAATTGAAATCTTGTGCTAAAAGTGAATTTGAGAAACACCAATCCAAAAAATTAAAACCATGTGGGAAATGAAGGGAAATCATATACTATCAATGCGAAAGGAAATATAGAGTACGAACAAACAAAAAGGAAATCATAATTGGAAACCAATCAGTGTCAACACAATATCAAAAGACTGTAAATGCTGGAATAATTTTGAAAGAAATTCAAAACCATTCTTCCTGCACTAATTATGTGTGAAATTGACTTGAAAGCATTAACAACATGACAAATAAATTTACTGTGTAAATGAGCTTATAAAATAAATTGATTTAATATTAATCTCTTGCCTCCATTGTCCCCAAAGATTAACCTTATAAAACTATCCAAAAGCTTAATGGAAAATAAGTATTATAATTTCCAACATAACGTGATTTCCATCACGACAACATAAATTCATATGTGATTTTTTCTTCCATAAACACTTGAATAGATCTCAGGTTCTGGATTATGAATTAAATGGGTCTGGATCAACTCAAAGGATTCAAGTTGCAGCTTACATCTCTAGAGGGACGCAATATTATTAATATGAATAAATGTTTCGAAATGCAGCAAATTAAATTAACTTTAGAGTTGGAAAGAAAACATTATAGTATATCAAATGAAACGGAGAGAGACTGTAGAAAAATAAATTTCACACAGTAAATTATTTGAATGTTATTTTATCTAAGAGATGGAGAGCAGTGTCGAGTTAGGCTGGCGGCCTACCCAGCCATCTTGCACCCTCTATGATCAACTTGGTTTACACATAAATTAATATAATTAGATGCAACAAATAAACAAATAGAACATGGACGAAAAATGATTTAATAAATTCCTAAAATCAATTGTTACATTATGCAGACAACACTTAGCTCTAGCAAGACAAGAGGAGAATTCCATAAGTGTGTGATGCTACATTGGGACAACTCCTCTTCCCTTCTACGAATTCCTTTCATGTGCACTGTCTCTGGCTCAGTCGATTTCCTAATTCATTATCTGTCTAATTGATTGATTTTTTACTTCAGTTGATTTCTTATATAGACATCGAATTACATTTTGGGGCTTTAATTTAGCCAACTAAAATACAAGAAGGAGATTAACAATTTTTCCAAGAATAAAATTAGTTTTCAACTAAATGTCGAAAGAGGGAACGATTCCGGATAATCATTCCTCTTTTCCTGAAATGATGTTGTTGCTGGAAGGTGTGATTCAACTACCCTCTTCGAATTTCCTGTTTGGATAAGAGTAACACCCTTGAAAAATGGGGATCACCTAAATCATTTCTTCTTTTTAGAAATGCCAGGTTTGACATTAATGGTAAATTTATGAATTTAATATTTCTTTCTCCCCAGATGAGATCTGCTTCGAATCCGTCACAGATCAGTCACTATCCATGTTAGAAGGTGAGAAATCATCCTACACTCATCCAACAAGAATTCTAGGCAGAGCAGGAGTCAAACTATTGACCTTGGGAGGTTGCCAATGAGAAAACGACTACACATGTCCCCCGTCTACAAGCCAAAATTTCAGGGTAGAGGAGCTATGCTCCCTCATAATCCATCAGGAAAAAACATGGTTTTTATTATCCGGTGGCACTATATGGATAGTGGCCTCGACCATAGTGAAATCTCCTTAACCCTATGATCATGCATGCGTTGCCAGAGTTCATAAGAATATTTGGTTTCTGAGATGAACAACTCCTAAATTCCATGTAATTATTTCCCAATTACTACTGTGTCCCTCATGGCTTTCAGATATGGTGCTAGTACAGTAAGAAGGTTCAGTAAAAAGCACTTGCAGTGCTGCAAGACATAATGTAATAGTGAGTAATCCTATGCAGCTTGCCATGGATGACATTAGAAAGTATAAGGGACAAAGGGATTCTCAAAACTTTAGCAACATGGAGACCCTCATCATTCTGCAAAAAAGAGTAATTATTTTACGCCATTGGTGACACCAAGCTAGCAGAAGCTGCTGCGTAGGATCACTGCTATTTTCCACAATTTGAGCCCCATGAACTGGAGGGTTCAAGTGCAGGAAAAAATTCAACCACAATGATGTCAGTGTAAGATTTTGCATGGATAAATGAAAATATGATGCTAAAAAAATACTTGGTCACATCACTTCCATCATGAACAGACATAAGACCAGGTTTGAGTTCAGTAGAGTGTAGAAACGTGAGTGTAGTACAAGAATCCTTCGGAGTGCAGGCAACCATAAATTGGTGCAAGAATCTGTTGCATTGTGCAGGCAAGTCCAAAGCATGATCAAACCAGTTTTAAACCTGAAACATACAAACCTTCATTAATAATGTTTTAATTATGTTAGAACAAGGAAGGTAACAAATACTCGCAACAATAATCATCAGCAACATGAGATATTTCAAGTAAAAACAAGACAAATTGAAAGAACAACACATGTCTGGATAGGCACTGCCTAGATCATCGATTTGTACTTTGATGTATCATTTGACTTATATTTTTATGCGATAATATAATACAAGATGCATTTTTTCGACAATTTTTTTTTTGAATTTTGTCCAATTTGTTTTAATTTTTGAGAAATAAAATATGAATCTAATTTTATTATTCTAACTTGTATATTTGATTACCTTATTTTATCAAAAGACTTCTGTACAACAAAGAAATATCATTTGGGTAATAATCTTGGAACCTACAATGTCAAATGGTCCAATAGTCAAATGATAAATGTCCCAAGACACTCCAAGAGTGTTTTGAGGGAAAAAAACATATGAAAAATACCCCAATTCCAATCCCATTTAGCTAATCCTTCCTTGAGACCATCAAGGACTAGGAAGAGAAAAAACATGCTTAACATTATTCCATGCAAATGAAAAAATACAAGAAGAACCTTGTCAACACAACAACAATGAAGCCAAGAAATATTTAGTGCAAATGAAAGTACCTTGTTAGTCTCAGACTAGAAAACTACACCATGACAGTGATGAGTGTGATACAATATTAGCTCCCTTAACTTTCTTTAACTCCTATCGACAACTTTTTTTCACTATGTTGGTTTTAGAGAACTGTCCATGTCAATTAAATCTTATAGAAATTTATTTTCATTTTCATCCTTCAACTTTTCTAAAGAATGAGAATCTTTGATCTCAGTAGAATCCTCATAACATTTCTTGTCATTCACACTACATGGTTTTTCCGGATCAACTTTACCTCTGAAAGAATCATACAAAATGGGAATATCCACAGTTATAAAATACCATGTCTGAAAAATGACCAAAACACTAGGTCAACCAAACTAAGAAAGTACAACGAATGCCAGTACAAAGTGGGATTGTTAAAACATCACCTAAAACAATACTAAAAGTAGAAATATAATATAATCTAAAAACAAGCAACAAAGTAGATCTTAAATGTCCTAGTTAATTACCTGTATCTTTCTCACTCATTTTTTCCAAATCGGAACCAACATTTCCAACTTGGGGTTGTTCTCTGGACGGTGTTTCTTCCTCCATATTTGTTCCTTTTTGTTTTTTGGGTATAGCAGAAACACTTTCTATCTTAGATGTGTCCTCTTCAAAACCTTTTTTGTGCGCTAGCGGTAAAGTTTATTTTTCTAGTGTTTATGCATCTGTCATGTCAACAACGTCAAGAATTTTCCATCATTTCAACTCCTTTGCATTACATCCATGGACAATGATTTAAAACTAAGAAAAAGAAGTTGTTAAATTCTCTATTTGTTGATAAAATATTCCATACCTTTCTTTTGTGGTATCTTTGGTATCACACAGAGAGTTCTCAAGTAGAAAGAAATGCTTTGTAGCAAGATGAGTGGCAGGTTCTTCTTCACATATAGCTTTTATTGCACTTTGAGCTGAACATGTAGCTACTTAAGGGAAAACCATGGTAGCAAGAATTGACACCCACAAAATAGGCCAGTAGTTGAACATTTATTCATTAAATTGAGAATACATCAGAAAAGAAAAAGGAATAATTATGTTAACTTACACAAATCTCTAGATATCAGGGTTAGCACAAAATAACATCGCGTGAAGAAAATTATTTCCAGCTTACCAATGGCATGACAGGGTTTCCTGCTTCTGCAAATGATAGTGACTCCTCAGATCCACATAAGGCACCAATTTCCTGGAAAGTAGCCTTGATTTCCTTGATTGCATCATTCTCAACTTGTTTTGGTATAAGTTCACCTTCCTCTAGTAGTTTTATTTTAATATCATTATTCTGAGATACCCAACAAGCTCCTCACTACTAGGACTTTTGTCAACTAGACTCTCTGAAGTGCTTTGAGAGGCATCACTAGTTGAATATTTGCTTGCTAAACTTGTTTCCAAGCTTCTCTAGATGATCATAGTCAGGTGCCTTGTTCTCTTCTAAAAAAGGATCTGCTATTAGAAGCCTAATAAAATGTAAGATACATTGATCCTTGGATTTTGTAGCTACATGTTCTACAATTTCATTCCAATTTTCCGTATAAAGTTCTAGAGTCTCAAGTAGAAATAATGTATCTTGGTAAGTCTAACTACCACCATTGACACGTGCTCTCTCAATCATTTCCATGAGGATAAAATCTGTTGAAAACATGCTTGTGCCAAACTTCTTTGCATTATAACATTTTGAACATAAATCAAAATTTTCCTACCATAAAAATATATGCTCAATACGAATTTGAATTGAATTGGTAATCAGATGAAAAATGTTTCATAATGCAAGCATCCACAAATAAAGGAAATATAAGACAACAGACAGAAAAAAAAAAAAAAAAACATAATTCACAACAAAGGATATTAGACTGATGCTAAAAAAACTCTATTTTCAGAGTACAAATAGAATAAAACCATTTACCAAGAAAATTGGACTTCACTTGCAAATCAAACATTGTACGCAAGATTAAATGCTCCAATACTATGTTCTCATAAAATGAGCAAAATATCAAAACATTGCACAAAAAGGATATATTGAAGAGTTTGTGTGAAATTAGGAATAGATAACTCACCGACTACATTAATGAACTTCATTTATAGCATAATTTCGTTCTTGGTATCCTTGGTAACCTTGCAATATATGAGACCTTTTATATTCTATGTCACTAGCTTTACTTTATTCCATGTCCTTAATTATTATTTGTATTCCTCTTTTGAAATTTTTTTGGGAGACCTATGTAAGACATAGTGTGTTTTTGTGATATTTTCTATAGTGAGTCCTAGATAATTTTGTTGAGTTCTTGTAACAAGAAGCACTACAAGGAGGAGGAACACCATCTTTCCTTGGCTTGTGGGATGAAAGTGGAGAGCTTTTAAACTCTTTCAAGATGCAAGATGTTCTTGTGTAATGCAAGAGGAGTTTGTGTGACAAATACTCGGTGAATTTAGTTTTAGTTGTTGGGATCCAATCGAGATATTTAGGGGCAGAAGAATTGGTGTTGATGTGAGACTTGGTGTTGATGTTAGTTTGATGTGAAACCTTCTGTCTGGCTAGATATTTTGGTGGGATTCCTTGCTAGCCTTCGCATTTCTAGTCAGGGTTTGTTGTTGATGGTGGATATCCTAGCTAGGTTTTGGGAAGAAATTAGAAATAAATTTCTTTGGATGAGCATAAAGGACTTTTGTACTACCTTGAGATGAGTTTAAGTATTTTACAAACCTAGATAGATCTCTTTTATGATGAATTTGATTCCATTATGAGAGCCCTATTTCCAATCTCATTAATGCCCTAAATATCATCCAGGATGATTATGAATACGCTAGGTATGGTGTTGAATTGGAAGAGCCCCTCAATCATTTTCTGACGTCATCAATGTTTGAGGAGTCTAGATAAGAGTCTATCCATCAATTTAGATAAAAAATGTAGCAAATTTTTTTTTTTCATTATGGTGACTGGTCCTCTACACTTTATAGAATTTATTTTAGTCACCCTAAGTTTCCATTTGTGAAATCAAGGTTTAAAATTTTCCATTGACAGGTCTTTCAAGACCAATTTAGCATCATCGCATAAATTCCTTGAAATTTTTTCAAGGTTGTCCTAGTTAGCTTAGAAATGGAAAGAAGTCATTAAGCTTATAAGCGTTTTATTTTATTTTTCTTTACTGGTGCATTGATCATGCCATGGGTAAGTCCTTTGATATGACAACCTACAAGAAAGGAAATTAAATTATTATAAACAGATTTATTTTATGGTTCCACAAGGAAGTTTACTAGCATGAATTCCTTAAGGCAATAGTCCAATCAGCTACAAAAACAAAGTAAACAACTAGAAATCATAAATAAGTTATTTGATGCATCCCTTAGACTGTATCATAGCCATTGTGAGTTGAAAATTATCCATTATATATATTTGGTGGATCACTTGCAAGAATTTTGAGCCATCTCTTGCCAAATTTGGCAGTAGAAATAATAGAAAAACAATTTGATTGATCATTATAGCTAACTGAAGATAGTATTACAAACTAGAAATCACTTCATTACAACATTTATACCTCTAAGGAAGAATTCATAAAGGAGGACGGTCTTTCTTTCTCACACTAGTACCACCACTACCTCTTATTTCATTCACCGAAAATATGTGAGGTCAGGATATTTGCACATCATGATCTCAAAATGGTATCCTTATATTGTAACTTATAAACTTCATGTAAAATAAATTAATACCAAGGGCACAAAAACCATATAAATTTTAGTCCAAATTTGTGCCAAGGTTTTTTTCAGCAGCTTTGAAAGACATTTCTCAATGATCATTTGGAAGAACACCCTTCATGTGTTTTCTGTTGAAAGCTAATTCACCGTCAATTGTGACCACCTCAATTAAAATGGTCATTACTCATTAAGTGCTACATTTATCTCCTTAGCTCAGAAAATCCCCTTGATATACAATGACACAATTTTTCCAAGGAAACATCCTTTCTTAAAGATGAAATTGAAGTAAAAAAGGGAGGGCTATGTATGAATAATAGAATACATTACTGCAACATAAGTAGGAAATTTCTTAAGGTTGATGAATCACCTGAGACGTGAACTTAGATGCTCCCACTTGTTTCTGTACACCCTACCATGTTTGAGTAGTCCATCTTGACTTCCTGACTACACTAGTAAGTAATGAGTTCTCAGTTCCTTGACTAGAATCATGCTGATCTGACTTTTTTTTTTTTTCAATTTTAGAAAAAAATATGGAACAACAAGATTTTCACATTCATTAATCACTATAGGATGTTTCTATGATTTTGAGGACCTTTCATTCTCATCAAACTTCATATCCTTTCTCACCAATGTCTTTAGTTTCACTTGAAATTAGATCATGTAGGCCTTGCATGTCTTACTCTAGAGTCTATCCAAAAAAGATCCTCTTTATATTCAAGGGTTCAAGATTAGTCCTTTTCTCATCATGAATATGAATATAAATTGGACAAAAAAAAATAAACAGAAATGTAATACTTGTGGCTTCTCACCAACAAAATATTTCTTTAGTGTTTTTTCCTTCAAGATCCTGTGAGGACATTGGTTTAAGATATAGAGAATTGTGTTGCAATATTTTCCTTAAAAACACATGGGTAAATCCATGTCATTGATCATGGTTTTAGCTATCTCAATGATGGATTTGTTACTCTACAACCCCATTATTAGCACCTGCTTGATCCTTGTTTCCCTACAAAAGGTATCAAAGTCCTTGGATGTGTTATCTCCCCTAAAATTTAAGAATTTTGATCTCTTCCCCATTTGATTTTTCAACCAATGCTTTGAACTGTTCAAACTTACCAGATATTTCATCTTTAGTCTTCATAAAATAAATCTAGGTTTTGTGAGAGTAATCATCAATAAAGGAAACATAATATAAATCATCTATGAATGAAGAGGAAGATATAGGCCCATAAACATCTGATTTCATTAACTTGAGAATATTTCTTTATTTTTCCTCACTATATGGAAAATAAATCTTTGAATGCTCATTTACTACAGACCCTATACACTCTTCAATATTCTCTACCTTGAAGTTTATAATTCCATACACCATATCCTTCAAGAGTGGAAGATCTTCACTGTTCAAGTGACCAAAGTTCTTGTACCAAAACTTGCATAGCTTGCCATTATCATGCACTAGAGTATCATGCTTTGTAGTATTTCCAATAATCTTGTAAAGGCCTCCTTCTGACACACCTTTAGCCAAGAGCCAAGGAATTCATGGCTGCAATATCTAATAATGCACTTCTGATCATTGAAATCAACTATACGCTTGCTATTTGTGATAGATGAGATATAAATATGATTATTCATTAATTCTGGTACATAAAAAACATGTTTCCAATCAAGAATATCTCCTGATGGCATCCTAAAAGATATCGTTCCAATTTTAAATCCTAGGATATGTAGTATTATCACCTAAATCCATTTGTATACCCACATCTAGTTGTTCTATAATATTGTTGAATTTTTTTTTATTGGTCACATGGCGAAATTATCCATTGTCCACATACAAACCAACACTAGAATGGGTACTGGTAGAGAGGCATGCAACCATAGAAAGGGTGGTTTCAAGCTTGGATGCTAAGTCATTCACTCCAGCTATAGATTTTTCACTCCTTACAACTTGTTTCTACTACTTATAAGTTATCACCCTTATCTTTTCACTTCTTTGGACATGAATAGAATAATGCCCCTTATTGTGGGATCTCAAACATGTTACATGAATCATGTTGTCCTCACTATGGTTTGAATAACATATTTCTTCCTTCTCAACTAGCATGGTTCCAACACCTTCACAATGAGAGAAAGGTCACGAGCCTCATCTATTATTGTTGACATTTTTTCTCACCTTGTTTTTTATGGGATGAATACTTCCCAAATATACTCAAAATTTGATACATGTTCTTCAGTAGAAACACCATGCACAAAATCTTGCAAACATGGAGAGAAACCATTTAGTGCAATGGGCATTAACTCATCTTCAATATTCACACCAGTAGAAAAGCATTGATCTCTATGTTGGGTGATATTCATGAGGAAACATCCCGCAATGTTGTTAGATTTTTATCTTTTTTTGGCTTCGTTAGTCTTCTCCACAGTACCAAAGCGCACTTAGCAAGTGGGTACATATTTAGGTTTGTACAATAATGCTGAGGGTGCATTTATCGCATGCCCATACAATGGTGGTATGGTAGAATTTTTCTTTGGTTCTTGTGCATAATAGAGTGTGAGGGAGGTGCAATTTTGTAAGAGAGTAGGGATTACATTCAACATGCATGCACCAATATTAGTATATTTTTTATTTTTCCACCTTCAGTTAAATTGTGTTTATTGATGTCCCAGATTTAGTACTTTCTAGTTTTCTTTAATTCATCTTTTGGGTCAATCCAATTTTTGAATGCTCATATGATCCATTATTAGACATGATGCTCTCCAAAACTACCACCAATATCATCTATGAAGTTCATACATATCTAAAGAAAATAAAAATGAGAAGTTGGTCAAATGGCTAATGGAGTAGTCTCCATCACAGATGGAATTCTCAAACTTCAGGGCAGATATACACATGAATGCACAAAATTTCTACTCATCCTGTAGACCTTGAAACTTGATAAGAGTGGACAGAATTTCGGGAAGCTCAAGTACACAATAGAGAAGTAATAGAGAATCATTGATGTGCCAAGTGATGCTGAATGAAATCAACTTTAATTAAAATTTTGAACAATAGGAGACAGAGGAAAATAAGTTTGAACCACATAATTTTGAAAATTTGGCTACAGTTTATAAATAAATTAATGTTTTTAAGTATTCCATGGTGTTTGTAATAGTGATAAGTGTCTTTGAGATTACAAAAGTATCTTCTATGTCAACACAAAATTAGTTTGTATGTCTTCCAGTACAAAGAGCTAGAAATGAAGTTATGTGAAAAGCTAGAAAAGGAAAGGTTGTTTATGGGAGAAACCAAAAAAATGATCAGTATGAGTGACTCATTATCATCCTCATATACAATGTACATACAACTATTTTACTAGGAAATATAAATACTCTTCTTCTTGTTAAAAAATGGAAGAAGTTTTTTTTATAAAAAATATATCAAAATGGGAAGCTTTCCCACTTGCAGTGAACTCTAGGCAAGATAGCATTCCACAAGAATGAAGAAGAGCAAACCATAATTCCATAGCTAAATACCTTGGAAATATTGTTAGAGATGAAGTTCACATATACTCCTTGAGGATACATGAGTTCACTATATTTTTCTATGATAGTCCTCTCGATCACCATGGTCACTTAGACGACAACTGCCCATTTCCCACTTGACCCAAACCAGGCCTTGCAAAACACTATATACCCATATCCCATATTTGTACCCAAAAATCCCCCTACAATGAACCCTATCCCTAAACCAATGACACCCAAACCATAAGACTCTTTTTTCTACTTAAATATAATTTATTTCCTAATTAAATGCAAATGCAAGAATGCCATCCCCAAAGAAATACCAATGGTTTTCATTTTCACAACAACTCTATGTTTAGAGGGTGGCATAGAGTTTATGGCCATACCAGTTGTTGGCACTTCATTCCAGCCTAAAAATCATAGTCCAATTGATAGAACAAATCAAGTTCACATAACTCACTATTAAAGAAAAGGATCTCATGCCTACAAGAAAACCTCTAAAACTCAGCAATTGGAAAGTGACATTGGAATTACACTTGATTAGAGCACTAGTTTAAAATGCATTGGAAACAAATTCAGTTCCTTTTTTTTGTGACAACATAATCTCTCACTATCCTTCTGGCTACCAAAGAGTTAGAGGAACTATCTATACTTAACTAGATAGTTAGTACATTATTGATTAATGTTTCTATGAACCTTGGTAATATTAAGGAAGTTGCGTAGTATTTATTATTTACTTAAGGAACAAGTATCATATTATTCCACTACTAACATTGAATACCCTTTTCCTCTCCGAGAAATAAAGTTAAACAAGATATCTGAACCCAATACCCTCACTTCTCTATCTACTTGATCTTTAGACCTGAGACATCTAATCAACAACATTATCTAGTCATCGTCGTCTACTCCACTCATTAGAATGAAAATATAAGCTAGCTCTTTCCATATGAATTCTAGATCAATATCAAATATTTTAGAGACTGCAACAGAATCCACATCTGAGCCACCTCTGTTAATATTCCATTCTACACATGCGACAGGCCCTGGTTGCAGCCATGGCATTTTTTTCTCAGGAAACAAAGACATGGAAGTAGGCACATGACATTAGATAATTATTCAGAGTTCCAAATATTTAATGATTAAGCATGATTTTACTCTCTTCCTCTATCCAAGACACAATGCATCCACATAGCCCTCCACATCTAGATATCTCTAGAGTCTGCAGCGACTGCTGCATAATTTAAAGGAAGGAACTGGAGTGAGATGGAGTTCGTATCATGGGCATGGTAGATATATTTCATGAATTCCTTCATGGAAGGATGGGAGATGTTGTTTGATATCATAAAAACATCATAAGAATAACATTTGATCAATATAAGCCCACTTATGCCTTCAGTTTGGAACCTCTTTTGGTGGCTGGAACATCTCTCTCATTGATCTTCGAATCAATTCTTCCTTCTAACAAGCTTGAAATAAAAACTAATAAATTTCCCACATAGGCGATTCCTAATTCAGAAAAAATAGTGGTTCCCCTTACAAATTCACTAAAGTTAGCCATTGCAACCACCCAACCATGTTTATGATAACCAACATAATCATGCATCAACTTCTTTCACCATTGAATACCGTCATTTCAAAAAACATGAGTGTGAAGTTTTTTGAACCTCTGAGAATAAAAACTCATTCATCAGTCAATTCGTTTTCTTTTCCTCCTTGGAAATGCTAATTTTTTCCCTTAATGTTTAATTCAACCTGTTGGTAAAGAAAATTACTTAAAAGCTTAGGGATAATTTTATATGCTTTTTTAGTTGGAAAATAAAGGCCTTACATACCAACTATTGGTAAAATTAAAAAATCATGAAAGGTGGAGAAAATGACTCCTTACAAATGCTAATTGTTGCCCTTAATGATTAATTCTTCCTGTTTGTAAAATGAATTACTTAAAATCTTAGGGAAAATTCTATCTTATTTTCAGTAGGAAAATAAAGGCCTTACATACCAACTATTGGTAAAATGAACAAACCATGAAAGGTGGAGAAAATGAGGAAGGTGAAATTATCAATGTTTCAATTATGAGGAAGGTGAAATGTTCCAATGTCTTATCAATTATGTTTTGTCCTTTCTATGCTTGTTCAACATTATTATATCTCTTTTTCCAACCCTTTCTTTCCCTACAATCTGCTTCTTAGAAATTAGTTGATTTCAAAGTCATGAAATCATAACTTTGCAAAAACTACAATTTTAATGCCCACTAATTTTCTCACTCTTAACTTGTTCTTTCAAGATACGTGTATGTCCACATACCACTGGAACAAAGCATATTCTCGCCATATGTGGTGATCAAATTTTTTTTACCTAAGGAATTCTTCCAAACCATAGACACTTCCTTTTACAATTTGACCAAAAATATTTTTACAACTTGAGACAATAGAAAATATATTTTGGATATGCCTAAACTTTTTCCTACACATAACATCTTTTATGGTCATTTATATAGTTTCTACTACTTTCAAAAATTATTTTATTTTCCCCATGACATAGGTAATACTTTTCTGTCAATGCATTCAATTTTGGTTCATAAAAATTATAGTTTGAGCGAATGCCAAAACCATGACACCTAATCATAAGTGCAGAGATAAAAATAAATAGAGAAATATGGATGAAAGAAGGCCATGCTATTAGAGAAAGCAGGACCTAGGCACCAAATAAGATAATTTTAATAGTGTCTAAAAAATAACCACAAAGTAGGTTAATGGCACTAAGAGTTACATATAAATCAAACACTATGTGACTTAAAAATTCATAATAAATGGTTGACTATAATTAAAGGAGGCAAATAAAAGACTTTATTCCAAAATAAGTAAATTGGAATCTACATATAAGGTAATCATGAATTTTTTAAATTCTTATATAAGATAACATAATGTTACTAATGTCCAACAAATGAACACAAAAATATGGCAATGGGAATGAAGAGTACAACCATCGTGAATACAATGTGGGAGTGCTAGTGCAACTCCTAAAAAGTGCCAAAAATAATACAAAGAAAGAAAACAACATAAGCATAACATACGAACATCTATATAGTAGAAAAAATACATGGGGAACCAAGCAAGGGATCAACCTTCAGATGTCTATAATAATTTTGAAATGCTACAACCTTTACACCTAAGCTTATTGTTGTTTAAAAGGAGATCATGTGCAGTGTTAGTGTCCAATATTCAGTGAGAAAAAATACTCTTTTCAAGTTTACTTAGTAGCGGTCCTAGGTTAAATTTTTATATTTTCAAGTAATTTTTCAAATAATTTTTTTTCACTGAATATGTCTAGGTCTGAAGATTTTATGATGTTATAAATGGAAAAGGTGACTTCCTCAACTCATATTATCCTCTCTTGTTTGATAGAGCTCCTCCCTCACCTTCAGAATACACTACAACTACCAAAGGTGGAAGAAAACCAAAGAAATTTGTAACCAAACTCATTCTGCTACGCTTCTATAAGGCAACATGAAGTTTCTAAGTATTGGCAAGATGTTTATGGGTGTTGGTGCTATGTTTATGCCACTATGCTACGCTTCTTCCAAAGACGCTACGCTTTTTTGTTTTTGTCGCCAAGTCAGCCATTCAAGCTTCAAAAACAACTGAACAAAGAATTAAATGCCTCCTAATCAGTAAGTGGACACTCTCAATACCTCTCTCAAGTCAATTCATCAACATATGAGTGATTTATCTCCTTAGGGTTTTTCTCCACTATATTTTTAGTGCCTTCCATTCTTGATTGGTTTCAGTTATTTAAAACCCTAATCCCACCCTCTAAGACCTTCACATATATTCCACAGACCCTACCCTAACACTCTCTATCACTCACAACCCTCTTTACCATTATTTTAATCAAAACCCTAATTTCCCACTACATTTCCCCAGGAAAACTAGGAAATCCATGTGTTTTAACATTTTAGTCAATCTCCTCATAACCATTTTATGAAATTTCACTTGTAGTCTAAAGCTAACACATCACCATACCTCCTAAATTTTTTGGGGAAATTTCCTTATCTTCCTTACACCCCATAGTAGCCCTTAGAGTCACCCTATCCCTATCACATGTTTTCCCAAAATTCACTTTCCCTATCCACTCCATCTAGCTAGGGTTTTATCTTGTTCACCAACACTATGGAGAGTTAAAATGAGGTTCATAAGGGAGCCCAACATTCTAGGTTTGATTCATCCAGTTTGCAAGAACTCAATGCTTCCCCTTATGCCAAGAGAGTTTTTGAAAAAAATGGTTGTTTGAGGTTTTGTGAGAGAATCATGGAGCTAGGTTGTCATTCTCAATTGACTAGAATTTTTGCCACTAAATTTAGTAGAGAAAATGCCATCATAGTAGGCATTAAATTCACTTTGTCAATATATGTTATCACTTTAGCAACAAGTATTTCAAATTATAGAGAAGTCTGGCTCAAAGGCATGGAATTAGACCTTGAGAACTACATAATGTTCTTAGACCTTCATTGCAGAGATCAACTTGAGCATGTTTTCCCTTTCAGAAATTTACTTGCTAAGTATGTCCCATTGATGAAGCTAATCATGAAATATTTTACATGCGAAGGGATATTTTCAAGACTGTACCAATACCATGTCAGGTTACTAATTCACTTCACAGCTACCAAATCAATCAATTTGTCTAACTATTTATTCAAGAGTTTGGTCAAAATGAAAGAAAAGGTACAGAGAAAAGGTAAAAATCATCATCCTAGTTTGTTCCACCATGTTTTGGTCAATTTGGTTGTTTTTCACAACCTCTCAAAAACAATATGACCTGGGAAAAATTCATGGAGAAAGTAGCATGAACGCCTACTACTATTCCACCTATTGTTCATAGCACATCATCAACATGAACATAGCCAAAGGAGGTTGGATCTTCAAGCAGGAAAGAAGGGGTTTCAAAAGTTCCTAGGTTTGATATCACTCAAACCTATGTGAAGGGTAAGAGGATGGTTTTTTCTCCTAAGGCCATCAAAGGTGTACTTGCACCTGAAGCTACACCTGAGCAAAGACAAAAGATAGAGCAACCACCTAGTCATGATGGTGAGTCACCATTGCAGCAGAATGATGAAAAATCACCCCTAAAGGTTGACATGGTGGAGCATGTGAAGGAAAAGTCAGCCGAGGAAATAATAAAGGAAAAATATGTAAAGATAAAAAAGTTGAGGGAGATTTTCTCAATGGAAAATTTTCAGATCACCTTCTTACAACAAGAGAATTTGCAGTTCAAAGTTAAAGAACTCCTCCAAGAGAAGTCAAAGGCACATATTGAGGTAGAAAAAGGTAAATGAAAAGAAATAGTAGATGATTATTATTCAGAGGATACATAAGTTGAAAAAAAAAAGCGAGGAGACCAAGGACAAGAGGTCTCAAGAGGGCGCTTGAGAAAGAAAAATAATCAGCTCCTCCACCAGGTTGGAAAAAAATTGATGAATTAATTCTTGTTGAAATCAATCAAGATAGAGAGTATTGGATCAACAGGGTGAATGGACATATTGAGAATATTTTTAAGAAAGCCAAAAATAATAATGAAATCCATAGGCATATGAAAAACCATTATTGTGCTAGAAATAGAGTCTCCCAAATCAGGTTGAAGCAATTGAGGAAAAAGCTCAAGGAAGCCCAAATGAAGCTCAAGGAGAAGGATAAATTGGACCTACCTTTTGAGGCATCCTTAGATGTTTAACCTATCATCCATAGGTATCATAAGACAAATTTTCAGATATTTTGAGCATTTTGATAATTTTTGGTGATTTTTTGTAAGTTCTAGAAATTTGGCTTTCATAGAAGCGGCACAACGCTTTTTCTCAGAGCACTCAAATGAAGAATGACTTATGTTGATAGATGGATTTTTATTTGTAAATTCCATATTAGATAATTTTTTTTCATGAAACCTCTTAACTGTGAAGAAAATCCAAAAAAATGCCTCTTTTTCATGTTTATGCCAGTGATGTTGATCAGGTGCAACGCTCCTAGACTGAGGTTGGGAGAATCAAGTTTCGAAGGTCTTCCCATGGGTGTTTTCTCAGTTTTGAAGGTGCATTGGAAAGTAGAAACATAAGTCTACCTGGCCCAACCTTCAAACTTTCAAATAGATTTTTTAGAGTGGGTCAAATTCACCTCTAAACAGGTGTGACACTTCTGATGGAGAGGCATGACGTTTCTGTAAATGGCACTACATTTTTGCATTGGATTCCCTTTGGAGAGTTGTCAAGCCAGGAAAACTCTAGAATTCAAAGCTAAGTTGTCCCATTAGGTGTAATTTTGAGTAATTTATTTTTATTTTTCCTCTTATGATGAGGAAACATGTAATTAAATGAAGGAAACACACACTCCTAGTCTTTAGCTGAATTTGAGGGAATAGTTTCCCTAGATTCTAGGAAGTGACTCATCTGATGTAATTATGATGATTTTTGGATGGGATTTAGACCCTATGAGGTGTCATGACTCTTATTTCATATATTTCGTCCAAATCAAGCCATTTTAAGGTTTTTATAGTTTTTATTTTCAATGGAGCTATTGTACAAGATTTTGTTTTTAATGAAATAAAAGACAGTGTTGCAGACATAGTGTTGAGACTCCGTTGGTGTGCATTTGAGCATTTTTTTCTTTTTAATATTATCAAGTTTAATTTTATGTTATCCTTATTTCACATATATGCTTATGTATGTTAATATTATCAGTATATAGGCATAAATCATGCTTTCCATGCTCTTTTTTAATAAGATTTTCATGAACATGTCTCTGCTCTTCTGATGAATGAATTCATTTTAATGCTCATTCTGACTCTCTCTATTCACCCTATACACAAATGAAAAATTAAGAATGTTCCTAAGCTTACCTACCTGGACTCATCCTTGCCTCTACAATCTAACCTTTGAAATATGACCTAAACGATAGACCCAGTTCTATTAAACTTTCATTCCTATCCATCAAAACTTCAAACAAACAAAAGCCCTAACCTACTGAGCATCATAACTAGCCTAAGATAATTATATCAAGTCATATCTTTGGCTGCAAAGTGACATTTAGAGAGCCCTCTCTAGTTCTGGTAGGGCTAGCTACCTGACCTAAAGGCTAGTTTATGGTTACCTTCCTTCAGTTCCATTCTCAGCCTTGGGAAGCATGGGGAAGTGATAACATTTTTGGTGTTGTTGTTGGGGAGCGATTGCAAAACTTTCCCTGGGAAAAATTTCTTTCGTTCACTGAAGGTTAGACTTGTGGGTGAAAATTTCTAACATTCGAAGAAGGATGAGTCAATAAATTTGAACCACAGTACAAATTCTCAAGAAAACCTGACTCCCAAAAGACACACTAAGTCAAATCTAGACCCAATCCATCACCAATTGTCAATGACCCTAAGAGTCTTTTAAGAAATAAGAAAGAAAAGTCTCAGAAATTTGGAAGGCTATTTCTCCACTTGTGAAATCAAACTCCTTGCCTCTAAGCTTTGCTTCATAAGATTTGTCCTATAATTTTGACTTTGAAACATCTTTGTTCAGGTCTAAGTATGAATCCTTTCTTTCAGAAATTGCCTTTGATCCTATTGATTTTTAGACCTATTTACCATTTTCTGAAGCATCTTATTCTGAGGTTGATAGTGAAGTCTGGTATAATTTTCACAAACGTGAAGATTTGGAGGATAAGTTTCAGGTAACTTCAGAAAAAGCTTATTTCCAATACCAACAGTAGGCTTTTACTTCACCATCTACTATTACACCTCCTCACACAACTACATCATCATTTCCTCCTTTCATTTCATCATTATCGCTGTAAGTTTTCACTTCATCAACACCTCCACAACCCCGTCCATTAACCATGGCCAAATTTTCTTTGTTGATCTTACCAAAAAAACCCACCGCAATACCTCAGAACTATGGTCAAAGATTGCCTCTTTTTTATGGAACATCAGAGGTTATTGCCCACCAAGACATTGTCAAAGTAGTTGATTTCATAGATCTTGAAGAGATTGACAATGATGATGCCAATGCATCATAGCACAAAGTTTCTCAGGAGAGGTTAAAAAATGGTTCCGCTCTCTAACCGTTGGTTCAGTAGCTAATTCACAACAATTGATTGACTTGTTTATGGAAAAATGGGAGGAGAAGAAGAATCCATTACAGATCCTAGCTGAATATAACACCTTGAAAAGTAATCCTAATGAGTTTGTACAATAATTTACACCTAGATTCAATAGAATTTATGATTATATTCCTAAAAATATCAAGCCTCCTCCAGGCCTTGCTTTACTTAATTACCCTGATGGTTTCAATCCTGATATGGCTTACCAGCTGAGGGAAAGAAATCCATCAACCCTTAAATAAATGTAGAGAAATGCAGTGAGCATGTAAGCGAATCTCATTAGGGGAATTTTGAGGTCTATAATGGGCCTCCTAAGGAAATTATAAAATTATAGTGGAAATAATAAAATAATATTTGATTACATCATCAAATTTTAGGGGGAAAAAAGAAAAAACTACTTTTTCAACTCATATTTTCAACTTATCTCCCAAAGTTTTTACTCAAATTTTGAGAGAGAGTACTTGTTAGATGAAAAATTTAATTCCTCATCCATGGAGTACCCGTGTTGGATACTTTTGGTGGGTCCTGCTACACGAAAAATGAGAAATACATGAAAAACATGATTGCAATCACGTTTTTTTTAAATGTATTTCTCACTTTTCGTGTAGCAAGGTCCATTGAAAGTATGAAACATGGGTATTCCATGGATGAGGAATTAAATTTTTCATCCAACAAGTACTCTTGCTTAAAATTTGAGTAAAAACTTTGGGAGATAAGTTGAAAATACGAGTTGAAAAAGTAGTTTTATTATTTTATTATTTTTTAATCTTTTTACCCTTTTACTTAAAAAATGATGAATCATCCCTTATGGTTGACATCATTATCTTGAATCCTATTGGTTCTTATAAAAATTATTTTTGTTGTACATTTTTCTTAGGAGGCCCATTTTAGACCTCAAAATTCCCCTAATGTGATGATCAAGAAGTAAAAAATAAATACAGAGAAAGGGGTGACTATCAAGGAAGAATCATCTACTTCATCGAAGGGTAAGCTCGACACCTTGATCAAAACTATGGAGAAGGTGATGGAAGAAATGGCCATCGTTTATAGACAAGTTGAACCCTACTTTAGAAATCACAATTCAAGTGGTAAAAATCAATATCTTCAATATAGGATTAAGAAAAGGGAATAGAGGGGCCAGTATCCACAAAGTCAACAACAAATTCACACTCCATTTAAGAAAAACTACACAGAAGGCCCTGATGAAGAAGATGAAGAGGATATTTAAGGCGAGAACCATTATTTTAGGAAAATTAGTAGCCTATTTTGTTATAGCATCATTTATCACCTTTATATATTTGATGACTTGTGCATTGGCCTTGGGCAATCCTTCCATTTAGACTTGATCACACTCCTTAAAAAGTAGTATTTTAAAATCCATACGTGACTCTGCCCAGTTTTTTCAGCGTGTAAACGCGGGTCCATCCATAGCTAACCCGCATATGCTACTTAAAATATTAAAAAATATATAATTTCCCTATTAATGAGGCGGAGTTTATGGTTTTTTCTTGTAACTTAACTAGCCCAACCCGTGGCCTAATTGTTGCCCAACTAAAAATAATAATTTGAGGAAGCATAAATACACCCCAAGGGAATGGCCTAAGGGAGGAGAGAGAGAATGCTATTGATATTATAGCCTGTTATAGCCTTGATCAAGTCTGATATTTCCTTATGCCTCCTGCACTTCCTAGGTTCATGAAACCCTTGTTTCGTTGTGATGATCACCCCCACTTTATGTGCCATCCTTTGTACACCATTTATGGAAAAATCTTTGTGAGACTAGGGTTGGATGGATCTGAAGGAATTTTTTTCTCAACGCTATGGCAGATCTTAGGTTCTGGTGAATGAGGAGTAGCATAGGGTTTGCACCCTGCGGGAATGACCTCAAACAAAGGAAAAATGGGTAAGGTCCTCTATCCTCATTTTTCTAGTTCAAGAATAATAACTGATAATTAGAGTGCTTCTTGTGATGATATGTCATCCGCTCTGTTAGGTCTCTCAACCCAGACCTTAGGGTAGCTTTTCCTATAATAGAATTGGCGACTCCACTAGATATTCAATTCTTGTAATTCCTATTTTGGGTTGTTTTTATCTATATTGTGGGTTCCTTGATTGTTTAATCACTTTTTCAGTCTAGTAGGTTATTTTCCCAACCAGGTAGAAGTCCCGATATTTTGGATTAGGCCTGGGTTTTTATTTTTTCCCTATTTTATTTTCTATACACTACTTTTTTTGTACACATTTGCATATACCTATTGTTTCTTCCAAAAGAACCCGCGTATATGTGTGTTTCTTTTGGTAAAGTCACGTATACACGTGTGTTGCACATGGCAAACCCACATATGCCCAGTAAATTTTGAAAATTTGAATTTTGAGGCCCTGTAAGTCTTTCCTATTTGTGGTTGGACGTCCTTGTGGAACCTCTTAGGTGTCTATATTGTGATTCTTGTGGCTGTATGTCAGTTCCTCTCTTTTTCAAGTGAAGACCTAGTCATTCTATGGGTTTTCCTGTTTGGTGAAGTCTTAATTGCAGCTGTAGCACCAGGACTTCTTTATGGAATTATTGGTTGTTCCGACCATTCATAACAGTGAGCCTTTGTTAGCTTGCTCATGTTTGCCTTATGTATTGCTTCACTTTTTGGTTTTTTCCTTCTTGACTTTCTTGGTTTTCTTATTTCTTGGGATTAGCTTTCTAGTGAATCTTGAAGCTTTTGTTTGCTGGAAGTTTGTGCTACTGTTCTAAATCAATTTCTTGAGTTGGTTACTTCTTCTTGTTCATTTGAGTCCTGCTACAAAAGTACCATAGTTGGCTTGTTCATTTGGAAGTCTCCTTGTTGGCTCATTTTCTTGATTTTGGACCTTTGGTAGTTTTGTGCTTGTCTCATTGAAATTTTCTTGTTTCCTTAAAAGTGAAAATCCAAAAAACATCTTTGTTTTCCGTTGTTTTTTATTTAGTTTTCTTTTCATGGTTTTCATCCATTTTGAAGCAATTTTCTAGTTTCTCGTTTTTGGTTCATTGGCTTGGTTTCGAAAGGAGTCCTCGTTTGGATTTCTCTCTCTTTTATATCAAGTTTGTTTTGGAATTTTTGTGTGCAAAGGAGTTCTTATTGGGACTTGCCTCTACTTGTCTTTCAAAGTGATTGAACCAATCTTGTTTAGAAATTCTCTTTTGCTTCCTTAGTGAGTAGTCCTAGGATTTGCATATCATTGGTAGTTTCTGCATTAGTTTCACCGAAGAATTTTAGTCTTTTTGATAGTTTTCTGAAGTGTGTGAAGAGTGATAATTGAAAAGAAAAAACAATTATTTGTTTATTAATAGCTTCATAGAACCCATTTAGAAATCTCTTTTCATCAAAAGGAAAAAATTGCATCTTCATGTAGTAGGTTTCTATTGATTTCTTTTGCTTTGGAAAACATCATAAGTTTCATCTCCATCTACCCATGACTTAAGTAATAGCCATTTAAAATCAAGCAATTTAATTAAAATGAACTAGGATATTTTTGTATTGTCATTAATTATACACCAACTAGTGTAGGTCATAGAGCCTTGGAATAGGTGAGTGGAGAGTTAACTCTCTAAGGCGAATCAAAACTGTGAAACATATAAAGTTGATTAATGAGTGAAATCGAATTCCGTTAAGTGGGCCGGGAAAGATCTACGTCAAGAGATTTAAGTGTGAGGGATAGTGAAGGCAGAGAAGAGAGATACCCCCTCTCTTATTTGTTGAATATTGACCTAAGACCGTTTCACCCGGCTGCTGATACAGATTGGTGCCCTTATTTTCCTTTCCTAGGGACCACATAGGTGACTGCGGGGGGGGGTGAATACCCATGGTGCCTGAGGCAAACATTGTATCACTTTCATTAGTACTTATGGAGGGTGCCCTTGCAAAGCTCGGGTACTTGCACCGACAGAGGCTTTTGTCAGGAGGTTAGTGTAACTGTTTCTATTTCATTTGCTAGTAGGCCTGGGGCATAATTACCCTAGACTATTTTTGGAAGGTCCTTTTATTCTCTTTATTGTATTTTGGTGTCTGATCTAATCACTCGAATTGGAAATAGCTAAAGGCTACACTTGATTGTTGTATTTTAGGGAATTTTAATAGAGTGTGCTCTTTTCTCCTAGATTTCCATAGATTCTTAATTTTTTGAGTATAATTAATCTCATAATTATTATAAGTGGTTGACCGATCGCCTCGTAGATCGAGGAGGCCTTGTGGGCTTTCTCCTGTGAGTGCCAAGCCTTCTTCAAGAGGGTGTAGGAGTAATTCAATGGGTGATTTTAATCCAGTAGTTTTGAATGCAACAGAGATTGATCCTCTATCTAGGGTTGTTGTTACTGTGGGCGGTCCTAGTACTAGTGGTATTGTAGAGAGGAGAACTCCACTCATCTCTAGGGTATTATTCCTAGTAGAATAAGTTGAAGTCGAAGTGGTTCCCTAACCTCTATGTACTCCTTCCTCTCTTCTTCATGCTAGTTTTCTAGACGTTGTTTTGTATGTTGGGCCTGCATCTCAAAGACTAGCTAGCCCATTTCATCATCCCTTTCTTTCGATGGCCACGACTGGGAACACAACTTTGGCTATGAGCACTGCAAGTTTTCATACTCCTCTTTCAATCGAAGGAGGAGGTACTATTTCTATTTCAACAATCACTTCAACTGCTACTATGTTTGGCTCTACCTCTATTCTGTCTACGAGTGGGGGCACCCAGGAATTTGCTTCTCATTCTATCCCCTTTTCTTTCGGAATGCCATCTAGTGTGATTCCTTTTGTCTCCTTCACTGCTCCTTCCACTGTCTTCGCGCCTATTCCTTCAATGGCTAGTGGGTCAGCTTCATTTCATGGTTTCCCCTTTGGAAGTGGGTAGATTCCTCATTCAAACCCTTCCTTAAGATATTTACCTTTCACCTCTCAAAATTAAGGATTTAATCCTTTCATCGGACGTCAAAGTTCTAATTATTTTTCAGGTTGGAACCCTACTTTTATAGGGTTAGGAGCTGGGAGTCATTTTTTATTTGGTTATCAAGGGAATGCTCCTTTCCCTTCGGTAGGTGTTTCTCAGGGCTTCTCTACATTCGCCAACACTTGGAAGCCTTACCAAGGGGTGTATTCTTCATTTAAAACTTTGATTGGAGGGAATATCTCTATTTATAGTAACCCTATGATGGGAGGGGGTCCTTCTCCAAATGCTAGGTCACAAGGTTTTTCTTATGGGTCATCATTTTCTATGAACAACTTATGGAAAAATGGTGCCTCAACAAATCCAGGGTATTCTTTTCAAAATGTTGGGAATCCTTCTTATGTGGGATGGAATTCTCAAGCTCCTCTGCACTTACCTTTCCTGGCGATTTTAAACTTTCCATATCTATCGAAATTGATGAATGATCCTATTCAGTATAGTCTGGGTGGGCCTCTGTTCCCTACTAAACTTCCCTTAGACATTCCAAAGTTTGAAGGGATGACTGGTGAGGATCCATCTGACCATGTTACCACTTTCCACTTATGGTGTTTGTCAAACTCCCTTATTGATGATTCGATTAGGTTGAGGCTATTTCAACGAACCCTAACAGGGAATTCCACAAAATGGTACAACGCACTGACAAGGGGAAATTTTTCTACTTTTGGTGAGTTGGCTACTATGGTTTTGAACCATTTATAGTTGTCTATCTATTATAATGAAGGGACTGATCTCCTGGCCAATTTCCAACAGGACAAGGAAACTCATATTTCTGATCATATTCAGGAATGGAGGAGAATGAAAAGGCTCATTAAAACCCAAATTCTGAATGAGTTCATTCTCGAATGGTTTCTTAAATCTTTGCAGCTAGAAATATCGAAGGATGTATCCCTTTTAGGGGTATTTTCTAAGGAACATGCTATCTTTAGGGCTCAAGAGTTAGAACTTATCTATTCTCATTCTGGGGTCCTTAATAATATTTTTCCAGATGCTCTTCATTCCAAGCTAGATTTTGCCTAAACGAAGGTAGGTCCTCATGCTAATGGAATTATCAGTATGATCGATAGTGGCACGACTAACCTGCTATACAATTTAATCCTTCTGGTCAGGTTTCAATTTCAGTGTTGACTCCTTCTCAGCCCTTGAATATTAATGTTGTTCGGGCTTCTAACCCATAGGAAATTGACAATCCGATGGGAAGAAGAGAGGAAAAAATAATAATAAAAAATACAAGGATGGGAAGGGAAATGTGAATAGATCCAACGATGGTGTTGGAGAGGGTAAGAGGGATAATAAGAAGAAGGTTAAGTTTCCATGAAAGTTATTCACCGGATACCATCTTACTCAGCTTTGCCCAAAAATTTAGGATGCTCAATGTTTGTTAGCTCAGCAAGGTTCCTCCAATTCCCAGGCTGTACTGACAAACTCTTTTCCCCAAGGGAAGTAGTTTCTTGCTGGCGCAAATGTGAATACTAGAGCTCCCTTAGGGGGAAACCAGGAAGGGTTAAATTCATCAAGTGTATATATGATGAGTGCTCAAGCTGATATCGCTACAAGATCTTGTGACTATGGGGAAGCTGAGTCTTGAAAAGCTAAATATTCTCCTAGTAATCTTGAGCCACTCCATATCAAGAGGCCTATAGGTGAGCCTATACCTTGGATGTCGAAAGGGTCTACAAAGCGTATGAAAATTAATTCTAATGCCAGGGCTACTCAGAACTACTCGATTGTAGAATATTGGTCCCAAAGTCCTTGTGCCATGTCCGCGTTATAGGTACTCCAGTCGTGCCCAACACAAAGGAGTGCATTTATCACTGCCACTGGCAGTGTTGATCCAAAAAAATCTCTTATGATCATATTTGAAATGTCAAATTTTAAGAAGATACTTCACCGTCATATGGATTTTAAGATTAAGTCTACATATCGGAAGATCAATATATTTTAAACATTAGTCGATGAGGGTGCTTCCACATGTGTGATGTCTATCTCATGTTCGAAGGGTATTGGATCTCTTTTAGTTGTCCCTTCAGCTACTATTCTGACTACATTTTATGGTCATTATCGCAGGCCACATGGAATTGTTCCAGCTTTACCCATGTGTGTTGTGCGTAAAACTGTCAATATTGAGGTCAAAATATTCGATGCAAATTTAGACTACAACCTTCTGTTGGGGGGGAATTGGAATTATGAGATGGATGCTATTTCTTCCTCATTATTTCACATCTTGTGTTTCCCCCATGAAGGGAGGATTGTCACTATTGATCAGATCAACTATTCTCCTGTAGATCCAAATGTGTCTCCTGACTCAACTGTACACTTGGTGAATGATGCCAAGCAACCTGTTGAGAATTTGGGGGTTGGAATGTATACATCATTCATGGGTACTTTTGATATTCTGCATCCTTCGATTGATATTCATGCTATCTCATCCTCTATGGTTCCTACTCGAAGAGATTTCTTTCAAACTCATTATTTTTCAGACCCTTGGACCTTGCCTTCTCCTACCTCCACATTAGAGGAAGGTCAAGTGGGTGGAATGGCATTTCCTATGTCTACAGCTGAGATTGCATATCATTCTGTTACTGACTTTGCAGACTCCATTCCAGTTTTTCTTTCACCAGAGGAGTTGGATGGAGATGTGGCTCTGGCTTGGACTCTTATTTCATCTTTTGCTCAGGATTGCCCTGATACCACTCTTCCATCTGAATAGGCCATCCATGAAGCAATGACTAGTGTGGAAAGACTGTGGGATGATTTGCATCATTGGTCCTATTTTATACTAGACTTGCTAGAAGTTGAAACAATTTTGTCTCGCCTTCATTATTATAGTCCTGTTCACCCAGTCTTGAACCCCTTAGCACTAGCACAAGTTTTTACTGAAGGGAGCATGGCTATTACTTCTTCTACGACCCCAAAGAACATCTCCAAAGATCCCAACATTATTGAGAATGTCTTCATTGGAGCTAAATGTTCCCCTGAAGAGATTCAGACTTACAGCGATCTGTTTCGAGAATTTCGGGATGTGTTCACTTGTTATTATCAGAAAATGCATGGTATGGATCCATCTATTTTCTAGCATGAGATCAAGACTTATGAAAATGGTAAGCCTATTTGGTGGAAGCTTTGTTCGATCAACTCTAGGAAGGCTGCAAATGTCAAAGTTGAGGTTGAGAAGCTACTAAAAGTGGGTTTCATATACCCCATTCTGTTAATTGAGTGGGTTTCAAATCTAGTTCCCATGAACAAGAAAAAGGGAATGAGGAATGATCCGAGTTTGCATTTATTTCAGGTATTTGAATAAGGCATGTCCTAAAGAAAATTACCCCACATCGTTTATAGATCATATTATTGATGAGTGTGCAGGGAATAATATTTTCTCCTTCATGGATGGTTTCTTGGGATACAATCAGATCACTATCCATCCTGAAGATTAGAATAATACTACTTTTATTTTTCCTTGGGGTACATTTTCTTACAAAAAGATGCCTTTTGGCATTAAAAATGCTGGAGCTACTTTCCAGCGGGCTATGTCTTATGCCTTTCACGACATCAAACATATTATCGAAGCATATTTGGATGATTTAGTTGCTCTTTCTCGAAAGAGAATTGATCATCCTTCACACCTTTGTCAAGTTTTTGAATGGTGTCATTACTATAAAATTCAGTTGAACCCTAATAAGTGTGTTTTCACCATCACATCTGGTCAGTTGTTGGGATTCATCATGTCTACAGAAGGGATTCGGATAGATACCTTCAAGGTTGAGGCAATACTTCAACTTCCTCCCCCGTCTTCAATTTGTCAGCTTCAAAGTCTACAAGGTAAAGCCCATTTATTACAGAGATTTATCGTTAATTATGATGAGGTGACAAAAGGATTTATTGGGTTGTTAAAGAAAGGAGTTCCATTCTTCTGGGATGAATTTTCTAAACGCTCGTTCGATGCTTTGAAAAAGGCATTGACCTCTGCTCCATTACTGAGTCCACCTGATTATAGTAGAGACTTCCTTTTGTATCTCGCTACAGCATAATCTACTATTGGTATGGTTCTGGTTCAGGAAGATGATGCTCTTTATGAGCATGTTTTTTACTACCTTAGTCGAGGCTTAGTGGGTCCTGAACTCTGGTATTCTCCAATTGAGAAATTATCTTTGGCAGTTGTTCATGCTATCCAGCAGCTCAGACATTATATCCTTCTTCACAAAACTTATGTTTTGGCAGCAGTTAATCCATTTTAATTTTCTCTT
This sequence comes from Pinus albicaulis, assembly GCA_034641835.2. Taxonomy (NCBI): domain Eukaryota; kingdom Viridiplantae; phylum Streptophyta; class Pinopsida; order Pinales; family Pinaceae; genus Pinus; species Pinus albicaulis. The sequence goes on along the minus strand of CM076581.1, from coordinate 644,639,165 downwards.
AGTAGGCGAGTGATTGGGGGAAAATACAATCAATGGATTGTCATTTTGCAAGAGTTTGATCTTGAATTCCTATCTACCAAGCCCAAGAAATATTTGGTATTTGTGAAGTTGATTTCTAAGTTACCCTGTGGAGAGGAGATTGTTTATGAAGATTCATTCCTTGATGAACATATTTTCCTCATTTCTTCATAGATTGCGAAGTTTCCCTTAGATTTTTTGAAAGATGAGCATTGAAAGTTACATCACTTAGCTAAAATTTATTTGATTATCAGTGACAATAATCTGTATCGTCTCAGGGTTGATTCGATCCTTAGACGTTGCTTGACTCTTGAAGAAGCTGAGTTTGTGCTGAATGATTGCCACAGTGGAGCTTGTGGTGGTCATTTATTTGGGCTTGCTACAACCCAAAAGATATTGTGTGTAGGATATTTTTGGCCCTCGATTTTCAAAGATTGTGTTGTGGTAGTCAAAAAGTGTCATCCTTGTCAAGTCTATACTTAGAAGATGTGCACTCTTCCAGCTCTACTCTTTCCTATTGTCATTGTCAGTCTATTCACAAAGTGGGGTATTTATTATACTACTTGTAACCTGCCTTTGACAAAGGGTCATAAGTACATTATTGTACCAGCAGACTACTATATGAAGTGGGTTGAGGCTATGCCTACTTTTGCGAATGATGATGAAAGAGTAGCCCTGTTTCTATTCAACCAAGTCATTTCTCGCTTTGGTATCCTGAAATAGATTATCATTGACCATGGCCATAATTTTTAAAACAGTATAATGGCCGAATTGGCTATCAATTTGGGTTTTCAGCAGGAGAATTCATATCCATATTATTCGTAGTACAATGGGCATGTTGAAGCCATAAACAAGTCCTTGGAGACTATCCTTCAACGCATAATTGATAAAGCTATATCTAATTGGCACGTCATGTTGTATCCTGCACTTTGGGCATACTGGATGTCTGTGAAGACTGCAACTGGTTTCACTCCATTTCAACTAGTTTATGGGCTGGAATATAAATTTCCTATTGAATGTGAAATTTATTCCCTTAAGCTAGCAGTTGAGCTTCTTCCTGACACTTTTAGCCTTGAAGAACGCCTTGTCCATCTAGAAAATCTTGATGAGCAGTGCTGAGATGCAGCTACGATGAATGAGGTTCATAAGAATTGAGTGAAGGTTCAATATGATAAAGTGGTCAAACCTAGGGTTTTCTCTAAAGGTGATCTTGTTTTGGTTTATGCCCAAGAAAAGGATGCCTCGGGGGAAGGAAAGTTCAAATCCATGTGGTATGTCCCTTTCATTGTTAAAAAGGTCCTAAAAAAGGGAGCTTATACCTTGGTTGATTTTTATGGAAATGAGATGGCTAAGCCCAGAAATGGGCATTGTCTAAAGAAGTATTATGCCTGGGCTTCAGCATAGAATTTTCTTTTTTGTATATATTGTATTTTTGTACATGTATATTTATCAATTTTTGATGTGAATTTGATGATTTTGATCTTCTTTGGCAGGTATTTTTGGATTAGATGAGTCATTTTGGCTTTGTTGATGGTGCTAGTAGACATTCCCAGAACCTTGCTTCTGCGGCTTGGGTAATTCACTATCCATCCAGTCAGTTGCTAGTCTCAAGGGGTGTATGCATTGGTACTAATTCAAACAATGTGGTAGAATACACTGCAGTGGTCAACCTACTCTCGAAGGCAGTATCTCTTGGTGTTGATTCATTAGTACTTTACTTGGATTCGTAATTGGTTGTTTTGCAATTAAACAAAACCTATCCTGTTAGAGACCCATTTTTTCACCGATTATTTTTTAGAGTGCATTTGTTACAACATTAATTTCAATATATTACGTTCATTCACATTCCTTGTTCATATAATTGGTTAGCAGACTCATTAGATAATAAAGCACTTGATTAGCATATTAATCATTCAATACTTTAAAAATATCAAAAATGTAATTCATCATTGGACATTTGGAACAATCACATCATATAAAATCGCTATGTGTATATATATATATATCAAAGTGTGTTCAAAATATACAAAAATTGGACCATCATGTCCTACAAAATTAAGGCTTATGCGTGATCATGTTTATCATCAAAAATAATATTATAGTCATCCGATCAAATATAAAATCTATACCTAAGGGCCCTGCCCAGGATAGGTGTTCCAGAAGAACACAATAGCAGTAGCTACATGACAAAATAGCTGCACCCAGTCATGTGGTACTCCAACCACTCATCTCTGGATAGCCTCTAGGAGATCCTCTATGGCCTCCATAGTGAATTGGCAAGTCAAACTCTACAAGTTCCTCTAAATAGCGTGGAGGGTTATGCCCGAGTCTTTAGCAGCAGCATCAGCCTCTCTTCCGCAATGCTTATGTATTTGGAAACCCTCAGGTCTCACTGGTCCCATGTCTGCATCATGATCATAAAAAATTTGGAAGTCATATTGTCATAAAAAACACATATTTCATTTTCATATAATTTGAAAAATAAAAAAATAATATAATAAAAAATCATTGTGCGATCTTACCAATCTCCCCCCATGCTGCACTGGGTGGAAGAACCAATCTAGATATGCTATGAAATCCATCCCAGCATAGGGATAGTCCTATACTAAGATGACATGTTCTCCCCACCACAGGAAGAACTCATCATCCCATGCAGTGTGGGGGACCTCACTACCCCCAAGTCTCTTCATCAAGTCTTCCCATCTAGCTATCTGCAGATCATGAGGGCTACTGATGGTAGAGATGATCTTGGGTTGAAGCCCTGGAACTATCTCAAAGAATAATGTGCAGAGAATGGTACCATAGCCAAAATGTTTTGTTTTGACCTGCCGGATAGAAGTCAATTTCTTCTTCAAATTTTCCAATAAGGCTATGCACCAATCATACAGCATGGTCAAGCAATCCACTTCCATAATCATGTTTCCGCATGAGGCCTGGTGTAATGATGTTGATCTTTCCACTCTCGCAATTGTGAAAATAAGGATTTTCATGTGCAGATCGCGCACATCTCTGATTGGGATCTGTGTCCCCACCTTCTTAGTACCCTCAGCACAGTAAACCTGAATATAGTCATCAACATTAAGCCCTCTTGTGGGCTTACCTTGCAAATTAATTGATTCCCCTCTCTGGGAGAGTCCAGTTATGAAATAGATGTCTTCCACTTCATTTCTTAGTGGCATTTGATCTATCATGAACCAATCTTCATCCGGATCCCAATAATTCACTAACATCTCGAGAAATTATGTGTTACTTTTCATATTCAGCATTTTGATGAATTTTAATAATCCATATCCTCGAAGGATATCCAAGGATTGTTGGTCCTGCATAACCTCATTACCAATGGTACTATGCTCTATTTCCCTCCAGCCGATTGTCATCTTGGATCATTTCATCCATTAACCAATTAGAAATCAATTTTAAAATTCCACTCTGCACAAACGCGACTTCATTCGGACATAATCACGTCTATATGTAATTTCCTCATGATGAACCCATGTATACGCAGAGCGTTAAAAAAAAACATATATTTCTATGGTGAAAAAACTAAAAATTTGATTGAAATTGTAATAAAATTGATAAAAAAGCTGAGTATGAGGCTTACCTGACTGATTTGGATCGATTCGGTGGACAGTTTCTCCATTTGCAAGAAAGGGATTTTTTGCTCCAGAGCACTTTCTCAATTTCTTCACAACAGAAATGACCAAATGTGAGTCCAAAAGGCCTATTTATGCCCAGAATTCAATTTTTTTTTTGCAAATTTTGTTTGGGTTTATTTTTTGAATTTGTTCATGATTATTTAACCTTTTGGCTTGTAAGTGTGGGGAAAAGTTATTTTCAAATCCATTCTGGTGATTTTGAGATATTTCAAATTTTTGCTTTAGATCCATGACCGCTGACCTATCATGGCAGGTATTTGATTTTGAACTAGCATATAGGTTAGGGAATTCACTTTCCATTTCACTTATGCATACTAGCCTCCATTCTGAAAACTTGCCATAGGGTCAAGCCCATCATAATATGACAATTTAACTAATTTCACTCGCCAATTTTTAAATCATGATATGATGGTAGAGGCATTCTTTACATGGGCTTCGTAGTTAGTTCCTTGCTAGAATTTGTTGCCCATGTTGCAATATGTGTAGGCTCAGGAGTCCTCTTTAGTCCTGCCATGACTTATGCATTGAAGCTTCATTCTTCTTCGCTATCTTTATTCTGCCCATATACGTTAGAGGCTGCCATTTCCTTGTCGAGTTGTATTGATGCATTGCATATTGACCACTTGTTTATCTTGGCATTTAGTCAACTTCATTTGGACACTTGTTTAAGCCATATTTTGACCATGTCTTTCTGTAAAGTCAACCATGAAATCACTTAGCCTTCGCAACTTGACACCTTCACCCATGGACGGAACATTCCTCTTAGTGTCACTTACTAGTCTTCGCCACCTTCAATTGAGCATAGGACTGCTCCTATCCCAGGAACTAGTGCATCTATTTACTGAAAATTGTTCTATCCATTGTACTATAGGCATTATTTAATTCTTTTTTAGGCTTTGAAATATGAAAAAAGATAAAAAATTAAATATTTGAAAAATAGAGGGAACGAGACATTACTTCCATATTTGGGATGGTTTTAGTTTTTGACTTAGGAGAATCCATAGCCTTGTTTTTGAGTCAGTACTCCCATGGTTGGTTATCGCTTCCAATCATATGGAGGGCTTGTTTATGCCTCCTGCATGGCAAAATTATAAAATGTTATCATTTGCTTCCATAGTCAAAATGAGTCGTGCTTTTGTTCAAGGGAAGTTAACCTGAGTCGACCTTTCAGCGGTGTCTCTTGACTCATTTTTCATTTGGTCATCCTAGTATGTTCAAGTCTTGTTCTATCACATCAGCTATTTGGTTCTTTTCTCGTGCTGGTTTGATAATGTCTCCATTGACTTCTTGCCGACGGGTTTGTCTCTTATCGACTTTGACATATTGCTTTAAGAGTAAACCTAGAGCCACACCCTTCCCCTATTTACATCATTTATAGGTGACCTTATGCTCAGCATTTGATCAACATCATGGGTCTTTGACTATGCAGATTCCCTTGTGTTCGACTTCAGCGTACATTATCACACCTAGGATTCATGCAGTACCTTGATTTCCATTTGACCCTATCGGTGGATATCTCGCCTCTTTGCCAAATTTCATTATTGGTTGGTTCTGAGGTTTTCTTCCATGTGATAGTTACATTTTGTGCATGTCGAAAGCGTACTTTGGGTTGGTTACTTCACTTTTATTCACCTGATTCCTTCCAAATCTTGGCCCGTGTTAGGTCCCTATATTACTAGTATAGTCCCTTATTGTTGTTAGTGTAACCCCCTTATTCTTATTATTGTACCCTTGTAACCCCCATTTTATTATTATTGTGCCCTTAAATTATTATTGTTAGGTTGGCTAGGATTACATTGTGGCCCACTAGGATTACATTATGGCCCCATGGACTCCTATATATAGAAAGGAGGTTTTGTAAATTGTATCATCCAAGAATTTTTCATTTATGTAATGTATTGGAGGTTGCCCCCTCAAAGTGGCTCATTTATAAGGCGTTGATATCTCTTTTCTTCTATTTTTGGAGCTGGTTACACAACATTTGGTATCAGAGCTTTGGATTCTAGGGTTTCGCTGCTCCAAATAGGTCATCGTGGAATTTTCGCTATAATTTTTTTTCTACAAAGTTTCAGAAGCTCAATTGTTTAGGTTACGAAGCTGAAATCTCGAGGAATATTTCCTAAAAATTTCAGAGCTTGGTTCGCAATATTTTTGGAGATATCCTCTGTGGAAGTTAGGTCTTTTTTCAGGCTCCTAAACAGGCCATCGTGGCATTTTCGCTATAAAATTTTGTCTACGAAGGTTCAGAATCTGAAATTCATTTGGTGCGAAGCTAAAATCCTGAGGAAATTCGTCAAAACATTTCAGAGCTTGGTTCGCAATATTTTTGGAAATATGATCTGTGGAAGGTAGTGCTTTTTCAGGCTCCTGAATTTCATCTCAAAGAGGTGATCGTGGGAAAAGTTCAATAACTCTCTCTCTGAAGATTGGATTGGAGTGCCGTCAAAAGTGGTCACAAGTACACAGCCTGTAGTTTCTTCGCTATCAATTTCAGAGACAAAGGACAAAATAGTGACACGTGGCAAGTCGTACAAGTTCGCTCTACTGAACCAGTCCAGAATTAGGTCATTGTGGGAGATTGGACACAACTTTGTCTTGGAGAATCAAAATCAGGTCAGACCTGTGGCATTTGAAAGAAGCTTCAGAGGGCTACTACAGGTCTAAATTTTAGATATCGAAGATTTTCAATTATAGAGATAATTCAATTTCAATATCGATCTCCTAAAAGCTAGTAAAAGGTGTGTATTTTTTTTCCGAATTGCATAAGTCTTGTTTGAAGAATCAAGTTGAATTGATTCCAAGGGCATCTTGTAGAATAGATATCAATATTGGATTATAAAATGGCCCCTAAAAAGAATTCAACACCCATTAAGCCTTCAGAAGGCTCTACTATGACTCATGAAGATGAAGAATTGCAACATGATCTATCAAAATTACAAGAGCAAATGCAACAGTTTTCACTCTCGCAAAGATCAACAAAAAATGAAATGGAAGTTTTGAAGAAAGGCATGGAAGTGAAGATGGACGGTTTGAAGAAAGGCATGGAAGCTAAAATGGATGGCGTGGAAGCTAAGATGGATGGCGTGGAAGCTAAGATGGATGACATGAAAGACAACATGGAAAACATGAAGAGTGATCTAAAAGCATACATGGAAGGCTTGATGACAAGATTAAAACCAGAAATGATTCCTAATGGCAGAAATATAGGAGAAGAACCTCATGATGAGAACAAAATAAATGTTAATCATGATTTCATAAACTCGAATGTTGGCTGGAAGAACCACCATATTCCAAAAATGGATATGAAGAAGTTTGATGGAAAGGATCCGGTAACATGGATACTACAGATGGAGCAATATTTTGATCTCCATAACGTGCAAAACACACAAAAGGTACGCATTGCAACTTTACATTTAGAACAAAATACATTTGTATAGTATCGATGGCTTTGCTCCCGTAAAAAAATTGTCACTTGGTCAATTTTTACGGAGGAAATGATAGCACATTATGAGGATACAAAGAGCACACCTTCTTTAGCCAATTGATAAATCTCAAACAAAAGGGTTTAGTGGGGCAGCACATTGAGGACTTCCAAAAATTGAATATAAGGGTAACTGATATTCCAGAGGAACACAGGATTGATCTCTTCATAGGCACCTTAAAGGATAACATCCAACATGAAGTTCGCGTTTTGGAACCTGATTCATTGGAGAAGGCATTCAGGTTGGCAAGAAAAGTTGAATGTAAAATTATGGCGACAAGGAAGCCTACCACTCAATTCTATAAAGAAGGAAGTGTTGCTACGCCTAGATTTCCACAACCTACAAGGTTGACACCACAACAATTGGAAGAAAAAGAGCAAAAGGGCTTTGCTACAGTTGTGATAGCAAATACACTAAAGGTCATAAGTGTGTTGAGAATAAATTATTTTACATAGATTGTGAAGAAGAAGAAGAAAATGAACAAGAAGAGGATATACAACAGGAACCAGCCCTAGAAGAGTAAGAAATGAATCCGACCATATCGTGTAATGCACAAGCAGGAATTACCACTCCTCAAACTCTCAATATAGAAGGACATATCAAGAAGAAAAGGGTAATAGTGTTGATTGATTCAGGTAGCACCCATAATTTTATTCATTATAAGGTAACCAAGGAATTAAATTGTTTCCTATACCCAGCACCAGAATGTCAAGTGATGGTTGCAAATGGAGGAACTATAAATTGCTCTGGAAAATGCCATAATATCAAGCTAACCATGGGGGAATATGTATTGACTAGTCCAATGCTTTCCATTCCTATGGGAGGTGGTGATGTTGTACTAGGAGTACAATGGTTACAATCTTTGGGGACGGTAGCTTTTAATTTTCAAGAACTTTTCTTGAAATTTTTTTCAGAAGGAAAGGAAGTCGAATTACAGGGTATTGCAGGGAAGCCAGGAAGGATAATAAGCTCTAATGTCATGACAAAGCTTCTAAAGAAAGAACAGCGAGGCGTAATTGCACAATTATGCTCACTAGAAGTTCCAACATCAAAATCATCTATTTCTGCAGATCTCCAACAAGTCTTCGACAATCATTCCAAGGTGTTTGAAACTCCCAAAGGACTCCCACCTATTCGTGATCATGATCATGCTATTCATTTGATTCCAGGAAGTGTTCCTCCAACATCAGGCCTTATAGATATCCTTACGTCCAAAAGAGCGAAATTGAACGTATGATTGCAGAAATGTTAGAGGTGGGTATAATTCAACCTAGTCAAAGTTCTTTCTCTGCTCCTGTAGTATTGGTACACAAGAAGGATGGATCATGGCGAATGTGTCCGGCTTATAGGGAGCTCAATAAGCTCACCATTAAAGATAAATTTCCCATTCCTGTGATCGATGAATTATTGGATGAATTACATGGAGAAATTTATTTTACCAAGTTGGATCTTCGTTCAGGATATCATCAAATTAGAATGAAGACTGAAGATATTCCAAAAACAAAATTTTGAACTCATGAGGGTCATTATGAATTTTTGGTCATGCCTTTTGGCCTTACCAATGCACCTTCTACATTTCAAGGGTTGATGAATTCCATTTTCAAACCCTTCCTTAGAAAATTTGTGCTAGTATTTTTTGATGATGTACTAATCTACAGCAGGTCTTGGAAGGATCATGTTGAACATGTTGACAGGGTGCTCAAACTATTGCAGGAGAAACAATTATATGCAAAAAATCCAAATGTTTCTTTGGAGTACAAGAGGTGGAATATCTGGGTCATATTGTATCTCACGAGGGTGTTAAAGTAGACCCTAACAAAATTAAAGCCATTAAGGAATGGGAAGTCCCGACAACCATAAAGAAGTTGCGAGGATTTCTCGGGTTAACAGGGTATTATCGCAAGTTTGTTAAGAATTATGGGAGAATAGCAGCACCTCTAACAACATTATTGAAGAAAGATGCATTTTCATGGACTCCCGAAGCAACTAAGGCCTTTGAACGTCTTAAAGAGGCAATGTGCCTAGCACCGGTCTTAGCTACACCAGACTTCACAAAAACCTTTATTGTGGAATGTGATGCCTCAGGAAATGGAATTGGTGCAGTTTTAATGCAGGAAGGAAGACCCATTGCTTTCGAAAGTCGTCCAATCAAAGGAAAGTATTTACAGAAACCTATTTATGAGAAGGAAATGTTAGCAATACTGCATGCACTAAAGAAATGGCGAACTTACCTAATGGGAAGACACTTCAAGGTAAAAACTGACCATGATAGTCTTAAACACTTTTTGGAACAAAGACTATCGTCAAAAGAGCGGCAAAAATGGGTCACAAAGATGTTGGGTTATGACTTTGAAATAATCTACAAAAAATGAAAGTTTAATGTTGTTGCAGATGCACTCTCAAGAAAGAATGAAGAGGTGGAAGCATTGCTTTGTGCCATTTCTATTATCCAACCAGATTGGATAACTGAAGCAAGAGATGAATGGAAGAAGGACAAAGATGTATGGACACTCATTCAAAAGTTGCGGCAAGATCCTAGTACATCTGATACATTTAGTTGGAAAAATGATTCCTTATGGTACAAATATCGCTTATATCTTTGTAAGAATTCCCAACTAAAACAAAAGATTCTTCTGGAATTGCACACTTCTCCTTTAGGAGGACACTTAGGATTTTTAGAAACTTACCACAAGGTGAAGAAAGAATTTTTTTGGGATGGCCTTAAATCTGATATTCAAAAGTTTGTGGCGGAATGTTTGGTTTTCCAGCAGAATAAAGTGGAAACAATTAAGACCCCAAGACTTCTACAACCTTTATCCATTCCAAGTCAACGTTGGGAGGAGATTTCAATGGATTTTATCACAGGTTTACCTAAGTCCGAAGGAAAGAGTGTCATCATGGTGGTAGGTGATAGACTTACCAAGTATGCACACTTTTGTGCATTATCTCATCCATTTAAAGCAAGTACAGTTGCTACTACATTTATGGACAGAATTCAAAAGCTACATGGAAGCCCAAGGGTTATTGTGAGCGACAGAGATCCCATTTTTATCGGAAATTTTTGGATGTGAGTTATTTTCTTGTTTGGGTACTCAATTAGCTCATAACTCATCTTATCATTCTTAATCCGATGGTCAACCGAGATAGTAAATAAATGTTTGGAAGGATATCTTCATTGTTTTCGATCTCGATAAACAAACACAATGGGTTAAGTGGTTACCTCTTGGCCGAATGGTGGTATAACACTTCCTTCCATACCGTAGCAAAAATGACCCCATTTATGGCACTTTATGGATATCATCCACCATCCATCACATCATCTTTAAGGGAAAATTCAAGGTTCAAGCAAAAGGGAAGATCACATCGAGCATCAGCAAGAATTTCTCCAACTCTTAAAGGATAACCTGAATTTGGCACAAAATCGAATGAAACAACAGGCAGATCAACATCGCAGTGAGAGAAATTTTGATGTAGGAGATTGGGTATTTTTACGGATACAACCATATAAAAAAATGTCCCTAAAGCAAGCTAAGAAGGATAATAAATTATCACCAAAGTACTATGGTCCTTACAAGGTGTTGCAAAAGATTGGTTCTATGGCATACAAATTGGAGCTTCCCGCTTCTTCGCGAGTACATCTAGTTTTCCATGTTTCATGCTTAAAGAAGGTTATAGGTGAAAATCTTCCAGTTCAAACAATATTTCCAGAACTTGATGAGGAAGGAAAAATCATATTGGAACCTGAAGTGGCCGTTTAAACAAGAACTCTCAACAACTACGGAATCGATCAATCTTAGAAATATCTCATCAAGTGGAAGAACTTACCGACCGAAGATTCTACATGGGAGGATGAGAATTTTATGGGGTGAAGCACCTGTGTTACTCAAGCAAGCTGAGGACAACACTTTTTTGAAGGAGAGGGGCATGTTAGGTCCCTATATTACTAGTATAGTCCCTTATTGTTATTAGTGTAACCCCTTATTGTTATTATTGTACCCTTGTAACCCCCATTTTGTCATTATTGTGTTCTTAAATTAGTATTTTTAGGTCGGCTAGGATTACATTGGGGCCCACTAGGATTACATTATGGCCCCATGGACTCCTATATATAGAAAGGAGGTTTTGTAAATTGGATCATCCAAGAATTGTTCATTTATGTAATGTATTGGAGGTTGCCCCCTCGAAGTGGCTCATTTCTAAGGCGTTTATATCTATTTTCTTCTCTTTTTGGAGCTGGTTACACAATAGCCCCTGGGCTACACTCGTGATGGAATGATATGGGATGCCTTAATGCCTTCCTTCCATCAGATCTTTTCTAATCGAATCCGACTCATTTCTCTGGGAATAAATTCTAGATTCCTTTTGTCAGTACCTTAGGGTTTGCAGTCATTAGTGGCAGACTCCTTCAGTATCGATAGTGAGAATACATCAATGTCTCATGATTGGTATATTCTCTGAAGTGTTCGACTTCAACTCATTTATTCGCAATTGTTAGATTGTAATGGGGAACCTTAACTCTCATCAACATTATTGGTGAGGTGTCTCGCGTTTGTTAATGGTATACATCAATGACTGGAAATCAAAAAATTTCTCACATGGTCAACCTCAACTCATTTATTTCCATTGTGTATAATTGTGCCATAGTGATCAGTGAAGACCTCGGGTTTGCATCAGCATGTTTTGGTTCACTTTGACAGCTCCTTCAGTTTTCTGTTAGTGACACCATCCACTCTTATATGTTGTAGTTTCATCACAGCAATATCTTATATGTTGGCACCTAAGTTGTGTGTTGTACCATTTATTCCACCACTTAGGATTTGGTACTTGGAGATTCAGTTGTAACTTCAGTGATCAGATATATTTGCAACATCATTGATCAGTATTTTATATGTGATATTTGGACATGATTTTGACTGGTGCTTCCAAGCAGTGATCAGATGATTCACTATGTACTCTACAGTTAAACTATACTTGTATACATATTGGATCTGCTCCATACTTGATATGTGGACATGCTTTTATTTCACTGAGCATGGTTATGCCCACCTTAGACATGAGCTATATTTCTGATTTCTATCACTGGGTTTTGGAAGGATGAAATCTGCTAAAGTACTTTCTAGTCCTCGCAAGGTTCTTTCTTATGCATATAATACATTTCAGCCATCATGTACCCATTATGACCTCATATATTAAGGGGCATCTGTTATAGCATCATTTATCACCTCTATATATTTGATGACTTATGCATTGGCCTTAGGTAGCCCTTCCATTCAGACTTGATCACACTTCTTAAAAAACAATATTTTAAAATGCATATGCGACTCTACCCAGTTTTTTCCGCATGCAGACGTCGGTCCATCCATAGATGACCCGCGTATGCTATTTAAAATATTAAAAATATATATAATTTTCCTATTAATGAGGCAAGGTTTACGGTTTTTTCCTGTAACTTAACTACCCCAGCCTATGGCCTAACTATTCCCCAACTAAAAAAATAATAATTTGAGGAAGTATAAATACACCTCAAGGGAATGGCCTAAGGGAGGAGAGAGAGAATGCTATTGATATTACCGCTTGTTATAGCCCTGATCAAGTCTAATATTTCCCTGTGCCTCCTACACTTCCCAGGTTCGGGAAACCCTTGTTTCCTTGTGATGATCACCCCCACTTTATGTGACATCCTTTGTGCACCATTTATGGAAGAATATTTGTGAGGCTAGGGTTGGACAGATCCAAAGGATGGTTTTGCTCAAGGCCATGCTAGATATCAGGTTTTGGAACATGAGGAGTAGCAGAGGGTTTGCACCCTGTGGGATCGACCTCAAACGAAGGACAAATGGGTAAGGTCCTCTATCCTCATTTTTCTAGTTCAAGCATAAAAAATGATAATTAGAGTGCTTCATGTGATGATATGAAATCCGATATTTTAGGTCCCTTAACCAAAAACTTAGGGTGGCTTTGCCTGTAACAATTTTCCTCATTGAAGAATATCGGTTTTCTGCAGAAATTTATGCATCGGGTGATAAACAATATGTCTTTCCAAATGATGATAGGCTATCAATACGGACAAAAGATTACCATAGGGGATATCAGAATGCTCTTACTCAAGTACAAAGGTAGTATGTTTTGAGGAATAGGAATGTTCCTATAACCTCCAATCAGGAAAAAAAAAATTCTCAAACCGATACTCATCATAAAGAGATGACTACCTCAAATCAAAGCAAAGACAAGGGACTTGTTGTTCCTAATCCTGCAAAAGGAAATGAAGCTTCTACCAGCAGTCAAAAAAAGATAAATAATTCCAATATGGAGGAAAAAAGAAGGATATTCCACACAAATATTAGCTCAATAAGAAATATGTACCATCCAAAGGGGTAGAAACACATTATGCCCCTTTTAGTCTTGAAAATGAAATCTAAAAATTGAAAGTATCCATTCCTTTAACTGAAATAGTCAAGAATAACCAGTATAAGTTTCAAGTAGCCAAGTTTCTTAGGGTAGATTAGATGTCTGATATGGTCAATGTAAGTGATGATCATCTGAAACTTTTATTTGGTCCTACTGTTGATATAGTGAGGTACCTCCATTTTATCTTAGCCTCAAAATTCATGATTTTATCCTCCATAATGCCATGCTTGATTTCAAAGTGTCTCATAACCTTATTCCCAAGGCCATCATGGATAGATTAGGCTTGGATATCACAAGACCCTACCATGACCTTTATTCATTTGATTTAGGCAAGGTGAAATTTCTTGGCCTCATTAAATATCTAGTGGTGTCTTTAGAGAAAATCCCATCCAATAATGTCCTTATGGAAATTTTTGTGGTTGATATACCTCCCAGATATGGAATGTTTCACTCCTGGTCATGGGTAGAAAAACTTAGAGGTAACTTGCAACTCGAATTTTCATATGCTACAATACTGGTATTTAGCCAACTTAGAAAACTGCACCGGGAAAGTAAAATGAAGTACATGATCAGTAGTAGAAAAAATCCTAATAATAACGCCATACATGTTGTTCACATGGATCTAGAGTCTTTTATATTATTAAATGATGAATGCTCAACATATTCAGAAATTTTGATGGAAGAAAAGACATAAAACTTAGAATTTTCAAATTCTTTTTTAGAAATTGCAAATGAAGAAAATCAAGAAAAGATGCCAAGTGGTTTGGAACCAAGTCCATCAGCCCAAAAAATAGATGAAACAATGAAATTAAAAAAACCTTTTGGTACAACAAACCTTTCTCAAGCAACAAGTAAATTTCAGTCATTCGATTTGCAACATCCCGATGAAGAAAGTATTTTGTGAACCATGAACTTCGATGGAGCCTTGGGCAAGGAAGGGACTAACATTGGAGTGTGGATTCACAACCATATAAATCAGTCTCTTATCGTTCCTCCTAATGTTTGAATGTACTCTTACAAGTTAGCATTTCACTGTTCGAACAATGAAGCAGAATATGAGGCTTTGATAGTCAGTCTGAAAATTCTCAGGAAGTTAGGTGCCAAGAAAATTTCTGTGTATGGAGAATCCAAACTAGTAATAAAAAAAGTCAAATGGGAATACCAGGCCAAGCATCCTAGGATGTGAGCTTACCAAAATGCAGTGTTAGATATCCTCAAGACCTTCACTTAGCATACTTTGTCATTGATCCTAAGGGACACCAACGTTATTGCTGATTCTCTTGCCACTTCAACCATTATGTTTAAAATTCCACTGCACCCCAACAAGAAGTATGAGACAAACATCAAAAATCATGCTACTGTTCCAGATAATGTTCATTATTGGAAGGTCTTTCAAGATGACAACAGATTAACAATTTCTTGCAGACAAAAGGGGAATTTGTGAATTCACAAATGCATGACCAATTTTATGAATATGACCAAGAATTTCATGCAACAGAAATGAAAGTACTTTAGCTGAAAGACAAATCCATTCCTAGAGGTCTTGTGCCTTTGGAGGAGATTTTTGACCAAGATGATGTTGCACGTAAACCAACCATGCTACCAACAAAAGTAGAAGTGGAAGATCTTAATCTTGGCAATCCTGATAAGCCTAAGATGGTCAAGGTTTAAAAATCCTTGAGCCTAGAGATGAAAGGTAAATACACATCGCTCATGTCTAAGTTTGCTGATGTATTTTCTTGGGAGTATTTTGATCTGAAAGTGTATGATAAGAGTATAATTCAACATAATATTCATTTAAAACCAAATCAAAAGCCTTTCTGCCAGAAATTGAGGAGAATGAATCCCAAGCTACTACCCTCCATTCAAAAAAAGGTAAAAATGTTATTTACTATTGTTATTATAGTTCCACTTTTCTTTTCAAATTGGATGTCTAACTTCATGCCAATAATAAAGAACACCAGAGAGATTTCCTTGTGTATAGATTTCAGAAATCTGAATAAAGTGTCGTTGAAAGACAATTACCCACTTCCATAAATGGACCATATTCTGCAAACGTTTTTTGGATCTTCCATACTTTACACGTTGGAAAAATATTCTAGGTATAATAAGATTTTAGTCCATCCAAATGATCAGGAAAATACACCCTTTGCAACAGCATGGGGTACCTTCATGTACGTCAAAATTCCCTTTGGATTGAAAAATGCAGGAGTGAATTTTCATCGAGCGATGGAAATCACCTTCTCCAATGAAAAGGATGTAATTTTGGTCATCTATCTTGATCATATCACTATTTTTTCTAAGACATATGAGCAGCACTTGAAAATAGTTTTTAGAGAAGTAGAAATTTTGGCATATCACTAAATCATAAGAAGAGCCTATTTGTTACGGAGGAAGGAAAATTTCTAGGCCACATTATATCAAAAGATGATATTCGGATAGATCCTTCAAGAATTGAAGTGATTCAGAGCTTGGCATATTTAGAAGCAAGAAGTACATCCAGTCATTGAATGGTAAAATCAATTTTCTAAGAAGGTTTGTTGCCAATCTTGTTGAACACTTAAGGCAAATCGCTGATATGATGAAGAAAGATAGCAAGGTAAAATGGTCTGAAGAGGAAAAGAAGTCTCTAAATCAAGTTAAATTTTATTTATCTCATGTTCCTATTCTTATTAGTCCATATTACACACTTGATTTCATCATTTTTCCTTTGCATCAGATAATACTCTAATTGTTGTCCTTATGCAAAAGAAAATTTAGAAAACACAACAACCCATTGCCTTCTTCAGTAAAAACATTAGAGACGCGGCCTTGAAGTACAATATCATTGAAAAATAGGCCTTGGTGCTAGTTAAATAATTGAAGGACTTCCGAGTCTTTATTCTTCACTCTCATGTTATTACATATGTCCCAAATGTTGTTGTAAAAGATGTGCTTACACAGAGGTCCTGAAGGTCGGCATGGAAAATGATCGCTGCTATGTTGGATTATGACTTGGAGATCAAGCCTACAAAAATTATGAAGGGACAAGGCTTGGTAGAGCTTATGGCGGAGTTAAACCTCCATGCTTTGGAAATTAGTTTTATTGCTATATTATCTGAGGAGAAAGAGGCTAATTCATTATCTCATGTATCTGAAATATTTATTTCATCACCATGGTATGCTAATATTGTTCATGTTTTTCAACACTTGAATCCTCCTCCCAGCTTGCCTAGTAGTAAATCTAGATCTTTGAAGTTGAATTCTCTTAAGTATTTCATCCTTAACAATGTTTTTTATTGGAAAGATACGGGCGGAGTGTTTTTGAATTTTTTGGTAGAAGGAGAAGTAGAAAAAGTGATGAATGACTTTCATAAAGGTGAATGTGGTGGTCATATTTTCTAGAATACTACATTAGATAAGATCTTGAGGGCTAGATTCTATTGGCCAAGTTTATTTTCATATGTTTATAATACTGTCATGAGTTGTCATGAATGTCATATTTTTCAAGGAAAAAGAAAGCTTTTTCCGCTGCCCTTACTCGTCGCAGTTCAAGAACCTTCCCAACAGTGGGGTCTTGATTTCATTGGCAAGATCCATCCTCCATCATCAACTTAGCATAAGTGGATACTCACTACCATTTATTACTTCAAAAATTGGATTGAAGCCATTCCAACAAGTCAAGCTACATATATTATCATTATTCAGTTTTTGGAAAGCAATATCTTGTCTCGTTTTGGTTGCCCACATAAAATTATTACTGACAATGCAACCACCTTTAAGTCTAAGAAAATGATTGACTCCGATGATAAATATCACATAAGACTTGTTCATGCTACAACATACTATCCTCAAGGCAACAGGTTGGATGAATCGTCGAACAAATCATTGGTGAATATAATCAAAAAATTGTTGCAAGAGAAAAAGATAAATTGGCACACGAAGCTGATAAATTCTCTATGGATGGACAGAGTTAGCACAAATATATCAATCAACATGTCACATTTCCAGCTTGTGTATAATGTTGACACATTGTTTCCCACTTCTTTAGTTGTCCCAGTGATGAAAATTCTGCAAGAGATCGATAGTGAACCAAATGATATCCAAGAAAGAATCAGTCAAGTGATTCATTTACGATAGACAGGAGAAGAAGTTTTCAATCACACTTAAAAAATTTAGGGGAAAATCAAGAAAATATATGAAAAGAAGACCAAAATTGATGATTTCAAAGTAGGAGATTTTTTTCTTTGGTGGGATGCCTAGAATGAAGACAAAGGTAAGAAAAACAAGTTGGATAATCTATGGAAAGGTACATACAATATTAAAGCATTCAAAGGTAATAAGGCATTTTTGTTAGAAGATATTTATGTGTAGGAAATTCTGGGAGGACCAGTGAATGGTAGGTTCCTCAAACATTACCTTACCTAAGCTTGAAGAAAAAGGTTCACTTTCATTATAAATATCACTTTAATTTTCTATCAAGAATAAGAAGTTGTTGCAGAAATTTGAAGCCTGAGGAGAAGGCCATGAGACTTCTATGATCAGCTGAAGTTTTTCTTTCAAAATTTTCAAAAAGTCCAGTTAGTTTTTGAGTCAAAGTAATTTTATGATTTAGTTAATCATTTCAGTTTGTCGAAGTTTTTCCAGTTTCCAGTTTGATTCCAATGCCCAATGGATTAGGATATTTGATTTACGGTGTTATTGACACCTCCTGAAGGAGACGCCTTCCCCAAATGGAGCCAATGTTAGTGTCCAATATTTAGTGATCAAATGACTCTTTTTAGGTTTACTTAGTAGTAGTCCTAGGTCAAAATTTATATTTTCAAGTCAGTTTTCAAATAATTTTTTTTTCATTGAATATGTATAAGTCTGAAATGCTACTCCCTCCACTCTATTCATGGTAATTATCATTTCATATGTCATTTCATCCATTATCATCTAGATTCTTAGGTCAGTCACCATGATTTCACCTAGGTCAATGTCTAGGTGTCTTTTGTTTCACCACCATAAATGTCCAAATTCTGTCATAAAGAGGGCGAACAAAGAGTCATTTTCACCATACAAGCTATCTTCAAAGGTAGTTAGCATAGGTAGGAAAATAAACCAAGACAATTTGTCTTCTCTCAAAGCTTGTTACATTGTCAAATTGTTCAAAATAACAATTTTTTTCTCAAAGTTCATGATTTCACTAAAAGACAAAAAAAGGTGATTTCTGATGTTATAAAGGGAAAAAGTGACTTCCTCGACTCATTTTATCCTCTATTGTCAATAGAGCTCCTCTCTCACCTTAAAAATACTCTAAAACTACCAAAGGTGGGAGAAAACCAAAGAAATTTGAAACCAAACTCATTCTACTACATTTCTGGAAGGCAACACGATGTTTCTAAAAATTGGTGTGACGTTTTTGGGTGTTGGTGCTACATTTATGCTGCTGCGCTACGCTTTTGCCAAACACACTATGTTTTTTGGTTTTAGCCTCCAAGTCAGCCATTCAAGCTTCAAAAACATGTTCACAAAGCTTTAGAGGCATCCTAATTAGTAAGTGGACTCTCTCAATACCTCTGTAAAGTCAATTCATCAACATATGAGTGATTTATCTCGTTAGGGTTTTGCTCCACTACATTTTTAGTGCCTTTCATTCTTGATTGGTTTTAGTTATTTAAAACGCTCATACCACAATCTAAGACCTTCAAATATCTTCCACAGACCCTACCCTAACACTCCCTATCAATGACAACCCTATTTGCCATTATTTTCATCAAAACCCTAATTTCCCACTACATTTCCACAGGAAAACTAGGAAATCCCTGTGTTTTAACATTTTAGTCAATCTCCTCATACCCATTTTAAGAAATTTCACTTGTAGCCTAAAGCTAACACATCAACATACCTCCTCATTTTTTTGGGGAATTTTCTTTGGCATCCTTACACCTCATTTTAGCCCCTAGAGTCACCCTATCCCTATCCCCTGTTTTCCCAAAATTTACTTTCCCTACCCACTCCATCTAGTTAGGGTTTTATCTTGTTCACAAAATCTATGGTGGGTGAAAATGAGCTTCATAAGGGAGGCCACCATTCCAGTTTCGAGCCATCCAGTTTGCAAGAACTCAATTCTTACCCTTATGCTAAGAGATGTTTTGAAAACAATGGTTGTTTGAGGTTTTGTGAGAGAATGATGGAGGTAGGCTGTCATGCTCAAATGACCAGCCTTTTTGCCACTAACTTCAAAAAAGACAAGGCCATCATAGCAGACACTGAATTCAATTTATCACTAGATGTTATCACCTTAGAAACATGTATTCCAAATGAAGGAGAAGTTTGGTTCAGCGGCATGGAATTAGACCTTGAGAACTACACAATGTTCTTAAAACATCATTACAGAGATCAACCTGAGCATGTTTTCAAATTCAAGAATTTACTTGATAAGTATGCCCCATTGATGAAGCTAATCATGAAATATTTTACATGCAAAGGGAGATTTTCAAGACTGTACCAATACCATGTCAGGTTATTAATGCACTTCATATCACATCATCAACATCAGTATAACCAAAGGAGTTTGGATCTTCAAGCAGGCATTTCAAAAGAGCCTAGGGTTTAGATCACTCAAACCTATGAGCAAGGTAAGAGGATGGTTTTTTCTCCTAATACCATCAAAGGTGTACTTGCACTTGAAGCTGCACCTGAGTAAAGACAAAAAATAGAGAAAAAACCTAGTAATGATGGTGAGTCACCATTGCAGCAACATGATGAACAGGCACCCCTAGAGGTTGACATGGCAGACCATGTGGAGGAAAAGTCAGCTGAGGAAATCATAAAGGAAAAATATACATAGATAGAAGAGTTGAGGGAGATTTTCTCAATTGAAAATTTTCAGATCACCTTCTTACAACAAGAGAATATGTAGTCAAAAGTGAAACAACTCCCCCAAGACAACCCAAAGGTGCATATTGAGGCAGATAAAGGTAAAGGAAAAGAACTAGTAGTGTTGGCACAAAGGGTCCTGAGCTAGGTTCATAGATCAAGGTTTGCCAACAAACCCCTATACTACTGGCTCTTTCGGCAGTGACCTGCTTGCGCAGGTCAAAATCTCACCCAAAGTAGTATGAGTGGGTGCTGGAACCAGGTTTCCGCACCTTGAGAAAGGATAGGTAAGGCAAGCAGAGCTGCTTTTGGCCCTGTGATACGCAGATTGCCTCTTTCTGTGTAGGGCAGATAGGTCTCTTTTCGCATCCATGTGCGCTATATCTATAATTATATACTTATATGACAATAGCACAATATTACATAAAACAGAACAGAACCAGATACAACCAAAACACATACACAGATCTTTTGCAGTTTGAATACAGAATGCAATAATTACCAATGATTCGCACAAATAGTACACATAGATTCAGTTCTCAAGCAACCTTTCTTATTCATCAATTTATCAATTCCTTGTTACAATACCCATCACAGCCTGCGCACACAGCAACAGGGTCTGCACACAGTTGGACTCTGGATCTCTACGCACATAGCCACCAGGAGTCCTTTCCCCAAAAACCAAAATAGATATCTTAAACCACAGTTTGCATCAATAGCTCATCATTCTCTACCTTACAATTCAAAATTTTCCTCCATTTATAATAATCTTGCCTAACCTTTCCTATGGTCCAAAAACCGTGGTTTTCGGACCCCTGGTTTACCCTTTTACCCATTACAATGATTTCAGGGCTTTGACCCACCCCAAAACCCCTACACTAGACTAAATATAATCAAAAGTATTCAAAATTGGACTAGTTTCACAGCTCGTAGGAGACCCTGTTCCAACAGTCCCCCAACACAATCTTGTGACTCGTCCCGAGTCACTGCGGTGGTGCGGTCTCTATCTGCACATGCAAGGTATTGAAAGAGATGATGAGCAGAGGGAGCACTTCCTGACTTTGGGTAGCAGCTCATTGTGCGATATCGACAAGCTTCAGGGAGGTAGGGTCTTCTGAAGCCGTGGTAACTTGCTCCAATATCCGGTGGATGTGCGTGATGGCATTATGAGCACCCTGAGATATGGAACCATTTGTTGGCTCGAGGGGTCCTGACCCAGGTTAAGAGTTCAAGGATTGCCAACAAACCCCTATACTACTGGCCCTTTCGGCAGTGACCTGCTTGCGCAGGTTAAAGTCTTACCTGAAGTAGTATGGGTGGGTGTTGGAACTAGGTTTCTGCACCCTGAGATATCTGGAAGGCAGTAACGCCCCATGGTTTCAAGCGCTTTTTGATGACGTGCTTGGCGCGGAAGAGATCCATCGTATCTATGAAGGCATTGCAGGTTTTTAAGAGGGCTAGACATTACACAAGGACAAAGGAAGGAAAGGTAGCTTCGACCTGATCGAAAGCAGCCTCCGTCTGTCGTAAGTCTTCCTGAACACGCTGAAGCATGAGGTTGAACCAGACCACTGTCCAGAGCTGCATAGCCACCTCGACCAACTGAGTGCCCAGAGTAAGCTGCTACTTAATAATATTCGTTGCTTCCATGATCAATGCAACCTATTGTGCCTGCACTTCTGAGGGTATTTCACGCTGCTGCCGTGCAGTCTAGTCATGGTTACGGATCTCGTGCAACAAAATAGTGTATAAATCCTGTAACGCCTCATGGGGTAGCTGTGCCAAGTCTATTTGTAGTTCCATAGCTGTCAGGCTTGGTCACCAACCATGATAGTGCAAGGGAGCGAAGAAATATGTCTTTCACTGGTCGGTAGTCTGGAACTCTAGAGAAGTCACAGCATATCCCTATATCGCTTCATCCCTTTCGTGCATAGGACAAGTTGCAATTTGACTGTGTCAGTGTCAGTGGTGAACTATGGCAATTGCATAACCTCCTTCGTGGTATCATCTGAGACCATCCAGTTGGGTCCTGCGATCGTTCCAAGGTTGTAAAGGTCGGGAACTCCTGTCTTGTTGTTGTGGTGCCTCTCTGCATGGGACTAAAAGTCAATTATCCCTGTAGGGAGCCAGAGGCCAATCATTTTATAAATCTCGACATCCCCAAACCCTATCAACACAATGTCTGCAGGCGTTGAACTGGTAGGTGTCGAAGCGTTTGGTGGGTTAAGGGCTGCCATAGCAATAAAAGGATAGGCTTCCTAGAAAACATTAAAGATCCCAATAAGCAAGCAGGAGAATAATAGAGGCAAGGTACAGAGATAATATGGAGCCCTAAGAGAAGTTATCCTATTGACTTATACTATCTGGGGCTATCCAATGGTAGAGTAAACCTTACTTGAAACTTACCATCGATCGTCCGGAACGAACTTACCATAAATTTCCGTATTGATGGCCAGTCGCCCATTTTTTGTAACGGTAAGTTTCCCTTCTCACCAAATTGCAGTGGCCTGATGGTCATTATTCGTATCTGAGGGATTTCCCATGGATTTATAGATTTTGTATGACGCTTGGGTGTTGCTCGCGTATCCTGAATTAAAGCCGATGCCAGGTGTTTTGTAATACGACCCAGTTACCACTCCAACAACTTGGCCACCATACCTCTTGATAGGCGTGCCTTTCCCTTGTTCAGGGTGTCCACGTGCGGTAGGGCTATGTCAAGCATCCTTGTGCCATCTCCCACCTTAAGTGTTCACAGAAACTCAGCCCGCAAATTCTCCCAATTGCGCATGTACTGGTGCAGCTCCACATCTAAATACCATGCAGTCAGACGCAAACCTAGGTCATGGATAACTGAGTGAACTTGTTCATTTAGGGTCTTGTTGCACCATTGTGTTTCCCATGCTAGCAAATATCTGTGTGGGTCCTCTGACCCAAGGGACCTCTGGATTCGTCTTCCAGCTGGGGCTCCAAATCACAGGATCATATTATCCCGACACTCCTCCCAAGTGCGGAATATCGGCCCGTGCGTATCCCACCAATGCGTAGACGCTCCACGCAGGGCTAGCAGAAGTGCCCCTAGCCTATGTTCCTTGGAAACTTTGACTTTGAATACATGTAAAAACTCCTTAATGTCACCCGCATCCTCAAGGTAGGGCAGGTCTCTTACCTCGGCAGAGATGCAGCGGAAGTTCCTTATGACCCGAAGACATCGTAGCACCGAAACCTCATGCAACCTAACTTGGAAATTCTCTAGTTCCCCATTAGAGTCGAAAAAGAATTCACTGTCATTTTCCCAGCAGAGTAATCCTTCCGCTGTGGGGTTAATATAGTCTTCGTCCTGCGTATTCAATTTGTAAATGTGCTCTATTTATTCCTCGTCGTGTGCTAGCTATGTATATTGCACACCTTCTGCGGGATCCAGTGGTAGTATTACATGCGTACCATTATTTTCAAACACCATGCTGCGCTTTTTGAGATTGATGACACCCCCCTTATCTATAGCCCAGTCTAGTCCTAGGAGTGCATGGTAGGGATCCGCATCTTCCACAATTTCTATTACTTCAAAGTCAGCTAGGACTTTTACCCTTGTGATATCTACCATGAATTTTGGCAGCCTTCCCACAGGGATGATCTTCTGTTGATTTTCCATGCGCAGCTGGATGGTGGAACATTCCAGTTTAGGCTCTCCCATTCATTTCCATGTTTTCTTTGGTAATACGTTCACATCTGATCTAAGGTCTAAAATAAATTGATCCATCTCGTAGTCACCAATCTATGTAGCTGGTGCATTTTTTATATTTGTATAGCTTATGTACATCCTTGGTCCTGGGAATCGAATCAGTCGAGTCGCACAGTTATGCATTAATGCTTAAAGGTTCTCTACAGCCTGTGGGTTACGTAGTAGCTTTAGACATGCCTGTAGAAAGGGCTCAACCCCCTCCTCTATATTGAGGTGTGTCGACATCTACGCAGTAGCTGCTATTGTTTCTTGTCCCTTGCTGATGTTCGATCCTTCCTGAGAGGCCGTAGGGTCCCTGGCAGCCACTTCCTTTGCTCCCTGGGTGACCATCCCACTGCATGTTATGAATTTCACACTCGGGTCTATTTTTCTTGGCTCAGCCTTAACCCTTTGCACATTCTGTGTAGGGGTGGGCTCTTTTTCCTGCATCTTGGCTATTAAAATTAGACAATCTTCAACCACATGGTCCAGCTATCTACAATATTTTCACGATGGCCTGGTGGGATTTGGGCAGTCCCTGGAAAAGTGTCCTACCTCCCCACGTCCCCGTCTTGCGCTTCCTCCCTGACCTCCTCTGCCCCTTCCTGGAGAGCCTCTGAAGCTCGCAGAAGCTCTTGGCAATGGAGGGTCTGATTGTACCCTATACAAGTTCCCATGATCTATCATCAAGTCATAAGTGCGACAGTTCTACTCATCATGCCCCATCGACCGACAAAACCTACACCACTATTGCTTCAGTTCTGGGACATATGCACCTAGCCGAGGGCAATGGTTTGTATCATGCAGCCCCACTACACGACAGTGGTCGCATCACAACGCAGGTCCACTTGATGTTGTTCATGACAGGATGGGTTCCCCACTTGATCCTAAGCATGTCGGACTAGGTCCTCCTATCTGCATGTAATCTGCCAACAGAGGGCACTGATCCTTGGCCAGATACTGGGCATCGTATGCACCATAGATCTGCATGGGATTCTTTTCCTCGCTCCTTTCACAGGTTCTGAGTTTTCATGTGCATAACTCCAAGTTGCTCCTGAATTTGTTGTACTCCTACCGAAGTATCTTCTCTGGGTATAGCTTCTAGTTTCATAGCAACTTCCACAACTTTTTCCTGCGACTCAAAGGTTTGGTGACTCATTGGCGTACACAGGTGAGCTAACAGCATAGTGATGAACCATTCTGTATGTTTTTTGGAAATATTGTCATTGATGGCAAAGGAGACAGACAAGGAGCAGAGGCAGTGAGGGCAGAAAAAAGAGGCAGCTCAGACACTAAGAAGAAGCAGAGACAGGGCCATTTGATTTTGAATATCTTGCCAAAATCAAGAATGCTTTTGTATCTGATTTTATATATATGAATGAAGGAATTTGGTTCTAAAATATATGTGCATTATTTGATCGAATTTTGTGGATAATTACATGAGAACTTTGTAATATATCTCTGAGATGCAAGGAGATTCGATCTCAAAGGAGGTTCATACACCCCATTTTGTATATACAGTGAATAGAAGCCTGGGATTTGAAGCTACATATGAGGATTTCATTGCATTCATAATGATGGATTTGTACCACAGTAACTGAATATAGAGAAACAATCATGCACTGTCTGTGTGCTGAAGAGGGTTGGAGGCTGGAAACCTGGCCTGTTTGGAGTCATAGATTGAACAGAGGTGGAATTTATAAAGTAATGGCACAAATAAACCCGTGAATTGGAGGCGCAGAGGTTTGAAGACTGATTGATAGCTTAACCCAGAAAGTAGGAGTCACGAATTAGAAGGCGGAGTCATGAAGAAAAAGGCGGGTGTCGATAGAACTAAGCAAAGGAATCTTGAGTGAAGACCCAATGGAACCACGAACAGGGAAGTGGTATTAAGAAACCACTTATGGTTTTCACATAAATTTAAAATGGTAAGCGGAATCGAAGAAAAAAATGCGATAAGGGTCCGCGTGTAACACGTGTCCTGAAGTGGTATTCTGAAACCAAGAATTTTGCATTATTTTGGAGAGTTAAGTCATGAGGTTAAAAATTTTGCGATATTCGTTGGATTTTGCCTGATGGGGTGATGTGTTGCGACCACCGTTGGATCACAAGTGAAGTAGCACGGGCGAAAGGTACATTAAAAGAATAGTGGGACCCAATATTAAAGGTGCGATGGTTTTTGTTTTAAACCAAGGTCGGAGTTTCGTATGAAATACAATGGAATATGAACATAGCCCAATGTGATAATAAATGGCGAAGACTTATATTTGATATAATATATGTTGCCGGAATCATAGTACAATTTGGGGTTTTAATTCAAGTCTTATTACATTCAGATTTCTATAAAGTGAGTGTGGGCCCCAATTTTTTATATATATTGAAGTCTGGGTTTTAACCAAGGTCGGGTTTGATATATGTTAATAACTATTGTGGCCAAACATTCATATTTTTTAGTGTTTCATTTTAATCCAAATTCAAAGTTCATGTGAAGATGTTTGTTGGTTTATCCACGTTATGATATGGCTTGTTATTCTATGGTTTCCTCAACCTTTATTTGAAGGGAAAAGAAACTTCCATGGCAAGTTATTGTGTTGGATTTTAAACCAAAGGTGGAATATTAACATGGGTGAGATGTGTAATGGATGGTGGCTGAAAGTATAATGTGGTGCACACATTTGATGAATGATAAGAAGGTAAGTTGAAACCGTAAAGGTTTATGCCGTGGATTTTATACCTATATGAGTATCCATTCCATAAAGTGGCCACTATATAATGCACTTTGTTATAAAGGTCGAAAGTTGATTCAAATGCCCGTAAGTTTATTGACTAAGGTTTAGAGTTTGGATTTAATTTTATATGAATATTTGAAATGTGAAGTTTATCATATGTATGGTTTCATAACCATAGATGAAAGAAGCTTTCACATACAATAATTTAAATTTCCAGTTCAGAAAATAAGATATTGAAATTGCCCAGATCAGAATTTGTATAGGGCACAGAAATTGGAGATGCATTTTCACATGCACAGGAATGAAAATGTGGGTTTGGCAGGGGTACATGCATAGAAATCAGGAGAGTATGCAGAACTGTTACACTACAGCAGCAAAAAAGACAAGTACATAGTGAGCCAAGAACTGAAAGGGTTGAATGAGAAATATCTGTTGCAAATGTAAATGTAAATTTTTTAATTAATTTTATATTGTTTGTGATGCAAAGGCAAGTATCCGTAGGCAAAGAAATACCCCATTGTAATCTTGAAATGTATACATATTGTTATATTTTTCTGAATGTGCTAGACAGGAAAAAGAGAAGATGGAAGGCAAAGAGTCATACATATTCACTTCGAATTCCCTGTGGAATACAAATAGTCATGAGGTGAACTCTATAAATGATATCAAATAGATATGCATAATGAGGTGTGAGAGAATGGAGATATGAGGCAGAGAGGGTAAGAATAAGGAGGAGCAGATAGAGAAGCTGTGAAGGTTCAGAGATTATATAGGGCAGATATGAAGGATGGTGGATAGCAGTGAAGAAGGAACATAACAGAGCTGATATCCAGGTAAATCAGCAAGTTTTTTTTTGAAAGAGTGAGGAAGTTAGTGCTTCCATATCAAGTTGTAGCTTGATAGATGTCAGTTGTAGCTGGCTGAGGTAGGAGCCTCCTGTAGGTTGTAGCCTGCAGAAAATAGATGGGAGTTGGAGCTTCCTTGCAAGTTGTAGCTTGCGGAATTGATGTAGGAGCCTCCTGTAGGTTGGGGCCTACAGAAAATCAGTGGTGAGAGGGAGTTGGAGCTTGCCTTTGCATCACAACAATAATAAGATGTGGTTTTCTCCCATACGGGTTTCCAATTATATCTGTTGTCTATGTGCATGATGATTATGTGTTGATATTCATTTTTTATTCTACTTAATACCTGCTACTCACTTATTAAGATTGTTGTTCCATTGTATATTAATTTGATCATGAAATGAAGATGTAAATAAATGTAAAAGAAAGTTTACAAGACCATGACTGCGTTAAACTGATTCACCCCCCCTCTCAGTTTAACCAAGGGTTCAACAATTGGTATCAGAGCCAGGTTCCTTCGGTATTAGTTTAACAACTGGAAGGAGATCCTAGGTCCCCAGTATGGCTAGTCTAGAAGGATGCTCAACAAATAAAGCCCCTTTTTTCACCAATAGAAATTATGCCTTCTGGAAAATAAGAATGAGGACGTACATAATGTCTCTAGGAATATAAGTTTGGGTTGCTGTGGAATTGGGATATGCCCCAAAGGATTCTGACTCAGAAAAAGATGCCAAACTAGATTTTGTAGCTAATGCAAAAGCCATGAATGCTCTCTTAAGTGGACTATGTGAGGCAAAATTTATCAAAGTAATGCACAACAAGAGTGCCAAATAAATATGGGATACATTAGAAAGCATCCATGAGGGAGACAAAAATGTGAAGATAGCCAAACTACAAGTCTATAGAGCTCAGTTTGAAAATATAAAAATGAATGATGATGAAGGCATTTCCAGCTTCTTCTTAAGGGTTGCAGAAATTGTGAATAACATGAAATATCTAGGAGAAGCCATAAAAGAGTGTGTAATTGTTCAAAATATTCTAAGATCATTACCATCTATCTTTAACCCCAAGTTTTCTTCCATAGAAGAAACAACTGATTGGGAAACTCTGACCATGAACTAGTTACTTGGAAAATTAACAGCCTATGAAATGAGACTGCCATAGAGGAAGTCAAATGTGAGGGAGGCAGCCTTTAAGACATAGAATAAAAAATAATAAAAAGAAGATACATGCTCCTACTCTGATGAAGAAGAGGCCAAATTTGTCAGAATATTGGATAGAGGCTTAGGCAAGTATAAAGGTAAAATTCCATTTTAATGCTTTAACTATGGAAGAATTGGACACTACGCATCTAAGTGTCCTCATAAGAAGACAAATAATTAGACTCAAGAGACAGAGAAAACCATATCAAAGAACTGGAGGAGAGGGAATAGCTACAGGAGAAAATCATTTTATGCTCAGCAAGATAGCAGTGCATCTGAAAAATCAGATGAAACCTCAAATGAAGAAGGAACCTTTGAATTTGTATTGATGGCCAAGGAAGAGCTTGAAGGATTCCTTCTAGAAGATGAGGAAGAAGGTGAAGTTGATCTTGAGGGGGAGCTAAGAAGTGCCCTGGAGGAAATAGACAGACTTAAACTAAAGTGCAGAAAACAGAAAGACATTCTCCTCAAATATGTAAGAGAAGAACAAAATTAACAAGACCTCATTTAGTTGAAAGTAGAGCTTGAAGAAGCTAAGAAGATATAAGACACTATACTTAAGCAAATTGAGGATAAAATTTAGAATCAAGAGAAATTGGAAGAAGAAGTAGCATGCTTGAGGAAGAAATTAGAAAACACCCAAAGGAAATTGTTAATAAACACTCCTCAAATGACAAGCTCTGATAAGTTGAATAAAATACTAGATGCTCAAAGATCTCCTCTGATAAAAATTGGAATAGGTTATGAAGGAGAAACAAGTAAATTCAAAGAAAAATATAGCAGGAATATCATTTTTGTAAAAGTTGTTAAGGAAAATGAAGCAGCTCAAAAGGTTCCTACAAAAGTAGAAGCCTGCAATGAGGTAAACAGAAACAAGAAGGAAAATCAAATGACAAAGAACAAAATTAATAAACGGTCAACTGGAAAAGTCTCATACACTCCTGAATATATAAAATTTGGAAGCTATCAAAGGAGATTCTTCCCCCCATGAAAAATGTCACTTGTTATGCCTGCAACAAACTGGGACATATTGTTGCATATTATTTATAAAAGGAGAATCGATTCCAACCATCAAAGGATGAAAAAAGTGAAAATAATACCTCAAGCTAACAAATGGAGAAGACAACCCTTCATCAGGTACGCTAATTGTTTTTATGGGTATTGTTTTTACTATAAGGATTTCAACCATAAAGTCAAGGAGTGAAGAACGAATGGAAAAATATTGATGTATGGAAACTCAAGGAGATGGATGAACAATGGAGAATTCACTCATGTACATAATTCATTCAGAAACATAATCAAATGCTTTGATTGCCATCAAATCAGACCCAAGTGTCACAAATGTCCTCTCAGAGAATGTGGTCCATCCTCTCAGGAAATGTACCAAACAAAAGGATGCATGTAGTGGAAAAAGAAGTTGAATAAGTGTGACCTAGATCTAATAGCTCAAGATCAAAAAAACCAATGGTATTTGGACAGTGGATGCTCAAAGCATATGACTTGAGATCGCAGCAAACTTGTAACCTTTGATGAAAATAAATCTGGGAATGTAACATTCAGCAATGATAAAACAGGGAAAATCAAAGGAAAAGGCTCAATCAGTCTGGATAATGGAAGAGGAAAGGCCCAAGATGTACTATTTGTGGATGGGATGAAAGAAAATCTGCTAAGTGTCAGTCAAATGTGTGATAAAGGCTATGAATTCATTTTTAGAGCCCAAGATTGTGAAGTAAGATCAAGCACCACCGAAAAGTCCTTGATCAAAGGTGTTCGAATAAAAAGTAATGTCTACATAGTGAAAGAAGAGGACGAAGCATGTCACATAAGAAAACTTGATGAATCATGGTTATGGCATAGAATATTGGGACACCTAAACTTTGACCACATCATAAGTCTGAGCAAGAACAATGCAGTCAGAGATATGCATAAAGAAGCCTTGAAATACCATATGTAAATCCTGCCAACTAGGCAAGCAGACCCGCACATCTTTCAAGACCAAAGAGAAACTATCTACAAGTAGACCTCTTCAACTTTTTCACATGGACTTGTGTGGACCTTCAAGAACTAAAGCACCAAGTGGAGAATCTTATTTCATGCTGATAATAGATGACTTTTCCAGAATGACGTGGGTAGCATTTCTCAAATATAAATCTGAAGCACTTGAGAAATTCAAGATATTCAAGGCATTGGCAGAAAATGAAACAAGATGCAAGCTAAAGTGCATCAGATCAGACAAAGGAGGTGAATTTATAGACTATGATTTTGTAGACCTATGCAATGAGCATGGGATAAAACAACAGTTTACAGTTGCAGGTACACCTCAACAGAATGGAGTGGCAGAGAGAGAAAACAGGTAAGTACAATAAATTTCTAGAGCAATGATGCAATAAATTAACATTCCCTAAACCTTCTGGGCAGAAGTAGTACACACAGTTGTTCACATTCTTAACAAAGCTCATTTAAGACCAAACTGTGACAAGACTCCTTATGAATTATGGCATGGTAAACCAGCATCAATCAAGCACTTTAGAGTCTTTGGAAGCAAGTGTTTCATAAAAAATAATGATGAAAAACTGGGGAAGTTTGATGCAAGAAATGATGAAGGAATATTTTTAGGATATGCATCCAAGAGTAAGGGTTACAGGTGCAACAAAAAAACACTGCACAAAATTGTGGAAAGCATTGATCTAAGATTTGATGAAGATCTACCAAACAGAACAAGAAGTACAAGAAGCAGCAATCCTCCAAAAGATCATGAAGAAGAGAACCAAGATAATGATGAACTGAGCAAGACAACAGAAGATACTGAATTAAACTCAAAAGGTCCTTCAAGACACACTCAAAAGAATCATCTAGAAGATCAAATCATTGGGGACAAAAGTGTGGGAGTCCAGACTAGAAGATAGCTAGCTGATCAGAAAGAAGAAGTATACCTAGCCATGATATCTCAAATAGAGCCAAATAAGTTTGAAGAAGCCAGCAAAGACAAAAACTGGGTAAATGCTATGAATGAGGAACTGGACCAAATTGAGAAGAACAATACCTGAGAATTAATTCCAAGACCCACTGGGAAAAATGTCATTGGCACAAAATGGATATTCAAGAATAAGATGAATGAACAAGGGCAGGTAATCATAAATAAAGCCAAAATTGTATGCAAGGGATATTCACAAATTGAAGGTCTTGATTATAATGAAACCTTTGCCCCTATAGCCAGAATGGAAGAAAATCAAAATATTTTTGGCCTTTGCATGTTATCATGATTTCAAGGTATATCAAATCGATGTGAAGTCTGCCTTCCTGAATGGAGATATAGAGGAAGAAGTCTACATGGAACAACCTGAAGGATTCTCATTAACAGATAAACATGACAATGTGTGCAGACTAAAGAAAGCCTTATATGGGCTAAAACAAGCTCCTCATGAATGGTATTCAAGGTTGGACAAATACTTACAAAAATAAGGTTTTAAGAAAGGAGGAGTAGACAACAATTTGTACATGAAGACTAATGAAAATGATCTCCTAATTGTAGTAGTCTATGTAGATGACATCATGTTTGGTAGAAACAAAGATAAGTTAACAAAAGGATTTGCTGAAGAAATGAAATCAGAATTTGAGATGTCTATGATTGGAGAGCTCACCTTCTATTTAGGACTTCAAATCCAACAAAAGGACACTGGAACATTTATCTCACAAGAAAAATACTTAATAGAGATGTTGAAAAGGTTCCAAATGGACAACTGCAAACCTGTGTCAACTCCCATGATCACTGGATGCAAGCTATGTGCTAATGATGGAACTGCAGATATAGATCAAAGACTTTATAGATCCATGGTAGGAATTTTGCTATATCTAACTACCTCTAGACCAGACATTATGTTGGCAGTAGGACTTGTGGAAATATATCAAGTAGCACCAAAACAAAATCACTTACTAGCAATCAAGAAAATATTCAGATATCTACAAGGAATTTCACATTATGGGCTATGGTATCCAAAAAGAAAAAGCTTCACTTTGACAGCATATATAGATGCAGATTGGGCCAACTGCATGGATGACAGGAAAAGCATAAGTGGAGGTTCATTTTATTTGGGAAAATGTCCGTGGCATGGCTAAGCAAGAAGCAAACTTCTATATCTCTATCTACAACAGAAGCGGAATACATTGTAGTAGCAGCATGTTGCACACAAGTAATGTGGTTGAAACAAACTCTCCAAGACATGAAGGTAAGCATGGATGATCCCATTTCAATCAAATGTGACAATACAACTGCAATAAGTTTATCAAAAATTTCTGTATTTCATTCAAAAACAAAGCACATCCCTATTAATTACCATTTCCTCAGAGAACAAGTATCATAGAAAGTAGTGAAGTTGGAATATGTACCAACAAAGGAACAAACAACAAACATATTCACAAAACCTCTTGCTAAAGAACCATTCGAATATCTAAGAAACAAACTAGGGGTAGTGTCTGTAGATGTTACTCTCTGACATGAAAAGAAAGCATCATTCCAGGGGGAGATCAGAAAATAAAGCATCATTCTAGGGGGAGATCAGAAAAGTGTTGAGATTGCAACAAGATGATGAGCTTAGTGAAAAGAGTCGCCTTCACTAAGTGGGCTCGCAGGCTATTTTTGGCGCAAGTCTATTTTTAGACTATGTCTATTTTTAGACATGTCAATCATATTCTATGAGCTACAGGATGCTATTTGTGGATGGTTGGTCAAGTTGGAAAAATATATGGACTTCTATTTTTAGAAATATTGGGCGGAATCTATTTTTAGATTGCTAGTCTAAAAATAGATATGTCGAATATTATTATCTCTTAATAATATTTGGACTATAAACATTAACTTATTCTCTTGGAGCACTTCAGTTAAGTGCACAGATGTGGCATAGGAGCTGACAGAAGGAATTACGCTATTCCTAAGGTTTAAGTGGAGCTATTGCATGGAGACTTCAGTTAGAACTCATGTGATAGAGTTTGGTGGAGTTATTGAGGTAGTTGGTGGAGTTGTGTTCAATTTAACTCAGTTAGACACAGTTGAGTTAGTTGTATCTAGTCTAACTGATTGATACAATAGTGAGAGTGGTGTGAATTAATTATTAATTAATTCACTAAATATTAACTCATTAATCAACTGAAGAATACATCAGTTAACTACAGTGCATGGACAGTTTCAGTGGAGACCAGTGGAGAGATAGGTGAAAGGGAAAGTTGCCTATCAGTTGTGACTATAGTGTTGCATGTTTTTGCACCAATAATTTATGGAGATGCCAATGAGGATTGCGTGAGCAAGGCTGGACCAATTTGAGTTCATTCAGAGCCATTCTTCAGCAAGGATTGCGCAGTAGAGGCAGGCTAGCAGGTGGCAGAGATCGGTGCATGGATTTGCTAGATCAGGGCCTGATTAGTGTGTAGCGATTGGATTGTACTGAGAGCTTGTGAGAAGCTTTGTATGAGGATTGTTACATGATATCTATGAAATATATTATATACAGATAGTTGGGGTTTTTAGCTTCAGGCTTTCCCATAAATCATTGTGTTAATGTGTGTGAATTTTTATGGTTTTAATGTGTGCATGCAATTGATTTAATTTCCGCATATGATGATCAATGGTGGAATAGATTATATATTGTGCATGAAGTCAAATAGTGTATGATCAAGAGAATATTATACATATAACATATCAGTTATATAATTTCTACATGGTATCAGAGTAGTATTGATCATTGAAGCAATTGCAAAGCATTGAAGTGGTTGAGTTTTGTGCTGGTGGAATTCGAATTTGTAGTAGTGTTTTCTTGGTGTCGAAGTTGAGATGTCTTTCAATGGATTACAATTGGAGTATGCCCTTGAGGGAAGCTCGAATTATATTGCATGGAAGGACAGGGTGGAGGTGGTGCTGGAGGATAATGGGTTGAAGGAGTTCATAGATGCAGAAATTCCAAAACCTGCTTCTAGCGATGCTGCTGCACTTTACGCATGGAAAAAGAAGACAGCAAAATGTTGAAGGATTTTGTTGGTAGGTGTGAAGGATAACATAGTGTCCATCCTTCATGGTAAAGCTTCTCCATTCTTTATGTGGAAAGCTTTGATATACTTGTTCCAAAGCAAGAGCGACCAGAGGAAGTTGGCGCTCTAGGATAAACTCAGGAAAATAAAAATGGAGAAGGGCGAAAGTATACCCAAGTACCTCATGAAGTTCATCCAGTGCAGGGATGAGCTGGGAAGTGTGGGGTTTACTGTAGATGAAGAGGACATGGTGAGCTTGGCTCTCCTTGGGCTTTCGAAGAGTTGGCATTCCTATGAGGACTCTGTCAATGGTCGAGAGAAACTGTCGGGATGGGAGTGACTTTGGTTGGATCTTGTGTAGGAGGAGATAAGGCGGAGTACCAGGGATGGATCTTCATCAAAGAATGAAGATGAAGAAAATTGCACTTTGGCTGCCAAAGAAAGGAAAGGGAAGGGAAAGAAAAATCCTTCTCAATCCGGTGCAAAAGGCAAGAAGTAGGACATGTCCAAGGTGAAGTGCTTTCACTGTCACCAACACAGACATTACGCCACTAATTGTCCATAGAAGAAGAAAAATAAGCAGGTTGCTGGATTTGCAGCTGGAGAGGCCTTAGCCTCGCAGTTTGAGCTAGATTTTTCACTAATCGCATGCTTGGTCTCAAGTGTGATGGGATCAGTGTGGTTTCTTGACAGTGGTGAGTGTTTCCATATGATCGGAGACAAATATTTGTTTACTGATCTGGATGAGAAGGATCTTGGAGTGCACATCAAGATGGGTGATGATGGTAGATACAGTGCGACTGGTATCGGGACCATTTCCTTTGAGAGGGAGTCTGGAAAACCTTTCATCTTGAAGGATGTCATGCATGTTCTAGGATTGAAGAAGAGTCTTATCTTTGTGGTGATGTTGGAAGACAAGGGATATGATGTTGTCTTTAGCGAGGGAAGGCTTTCCTGCGCAGTAAGGAAACTGGTGAAACCCAGAGGATAGGGGTTCAAGTTAAGAACCTTTATCAGTTGCAGGTAGATGGCTACACGTAAATGGTAGGCAAAGAAGAAGGAGTGGTGAGCCGAGATGAGGGCGAACTATGGCACAGGAGATTGGGCCATCTTCACCATGGTGCTTTGAAAATTTTGCAGCAGATTTCTACCGGGCTTCCCAAAGGTACACTTGCGCAGTTAGATCAGTGCAAGGGATGTACTTTGGGAAAATTTGTGAAAGCCACCTTTCATGAGAAGGATAATCGCGCCACGATGATCCTTGAGAGAATTCACATAGACGTGTGTGGACCTTTCTCAGTAGCTTCGACAACAAAGCACAGGTATTATGTGATATTTGTTGATGAATTTTCTCATAAGTGCTGGATCTTATTCATGCAAAAGAAGAGCGAGAAATTCTCTAAGTTCTGTGAGTTTAAGGAACTAGTGGAGAAAGATTCAAGGAAGCAGGTGAAGGCTCTTAGGAGCGATAATGGTGGTGAATTCATCTATGGCGAATTCAAAGACTTTTGCAGCACAAAAGGAATACGAAGAGAGCTCATAGCACTTCATAACCCATAGTAGAATGGGGTTGCGGAGCGAAAGAACAAAAAGATCGTGGGTGCTGCACGGGTGATGTTGCATGATCAGGGCCTTCCCATACACTTTTGGGCTGAGGCATGCAATACTGCAGTTTATGTGCAAAACTGTTGTCCTCATAGAGTACTTGGCATGAGTACACCTAAAGAGGCGTTTTCTGGTAAGAAGCCTGATATTTCTCATTTGAAGATTTTTGGCTCACCTGTTTACATTCATGTGACGAAGGATGCCAGGAAGAAGCTGGAGCCGACCGTAGAGGTTGGGATATTTGTGGGGTACACAGAAACACCCCAAAACTATCGTGTGTATTTTCCAGACAGTCGGAGGACTATTGTGTGACGGGATGTCAAATTTCATGAGGAGAAAGCCATGAAGTGTTCGCTTGAGAGGGAGCCACACTTGCATGTAGATGAGGAGCTATTAGTTCCTAAGGATGAGCCTCAGGATGTGGATCAGCCACAAGAGGAGATTCATATAGTGGAAGAAACCACTCATGCAGCGCCAACCATCAGAGGGCGGAAGCGCACTACAGAAGCTGAGCGACTGAATCTTGATGCAGAGAAGATTGTAGGAGCAGCTACATTACAGCGCAGACAGAGACAGTCACTTGACCGATATAATGGATACATGGCTCTGATGAGCAAGTGTATCATGACAAAACCATCTTCTTTCAAGGACCCTACATGGGTAAATGCCATGGTGGAAGAGTATGATTTGATTGTCAGAAATAGTGCATGGGAGATTGTCCCAAGGCCAGAAGGGAAATCAGTGGTAGGTTATAGATGGATCTACAAAGTGAAGCTAGCTACTGACGAGAGCATCGAGAAGTACAAGGAAATATTTTTTTCTTGGGTCTTCTCACAGATTAAGGGGATCGACTATGAGGAAACCTTTGCACCTGTCGCAAGGTATTCTTCCATACGGAGCATCCTAGCTCTCTCAGTGCAGATGGGATGGCACATTCATCAGATGGATGTGAAGACTGCATTCCTCAATGGAATCATTGAGGAGGAGGTGTACATAGAGCAGCTCGAAGGTTTCGAGATCTTCAACAGCGAGTCGCATGTGTGCAGGCTCAAAAGAGCGTTGTATGGGTTGAAACAAGCACCTTGTGCTTGGTACACACGGATAAACAGTTATTTCACCGGTCTTGGATTCACCAAGAGTGAGGCGGATCCGAACCTATACCAGATTTTGGTGGAGGGTAAGTTGCTGATCATTGTACTTTATGTAGATGATTTGATTTTGACAGGTGATGAGCTGTTGATACTCTCATGCAAGGATGATCTTGCAAAAGAGTTTGAGATGAAGGACTTGGGCCTCCTTCATTATTTCCTGGGATTGGAAATTTGGCAGCGCAGTGATGGACTGTTTGTTTCTCAGGGCAAGTATGCCCAGGAGATACTGGAGAAGTTCAACATGCAAGGCTGCAAGCCCATCGACACTCCTCTTCCTAGTGGTTGGAGGAAGGAGGATGCTACATTGGCAGACGTAGTGGATGCCATTGTTTATCGACAATTGGTTGGTTCGCTCATGTATCTAGTCAATACACATCTTGTTATATGCTATGTTGTTAACCAGCTTTCACAAGCTATGGTTAAGCCTACCAAGCTCTTTTGGAAGGTAGGGAAGCATGTATTGAGATATCTCAGAGGCACATCAAGATATGGATCTCGGTACAGACATGAGGATGAGTTGAGGCTGCATGGCTTCACGGACAAGCACTATCATATTAGAGATTGTGCACAGCAGAAGATCATGTTACTTTCTTACATTCCTATGGAGGATCAGGATGCTGATATCTTGATGTAGGCGCTCACCAGGAGCAAATTCGAATACCATAGGGGCAGGATCGAGGTGGCAGATAATCCCTATATTGTTGAGAGGGAGTGTTGAGATTGCAACAAGATGATGAGCTTAGTGAAAAGAGTCGCCTTCACTAAGTGGGCCCGCAAGCTATTTTTGGCACAAATCTATTTTTAGACTATGTCTATTTTTAGACATGTCGATCATATTCTATGAGTTGCAGGATGCTATTTGTGGATGGTTGGTCAAGTTGGAAAAATAGATGGACTTCTATTTTTAGACATATTGGGCGGAATCTATTTTTAGATTGCTAGTCTAAAAACAGATATGTCGAATATTATTAGCTCTTAATA
The DNA here is from genome assembly GCA_034641835.2 of Pinus albicaulis. Taxonomy (NCBI): domain Eukaryota; kingdom Viridiplantae; phylum Streptophyta; class Pinopsida; order Pinales; family Pinaceae; genus Pinus; species Pinus albicaulis. The sequence continues at coordinate 644,600,512 of CM076581.1, read as the reverse complement.
ATATTTGGACTATAAACATTATCTTATTCTCTTGGAGCACTTCAGTTAAGTGCACAGATGTGGCACAGGAGCTGACAGAAGGAATTACACTATTCTTGAGGGTTAAGTGGAGCTATTGCATGGAGACTTCAGTTAGAACTCATGTGACAGAGTTTGGTGGAGTTATTGAGGTAGTTGGTGGAGTTGTGTTCATTTTAACTCAGTTAGACACAATTGAGCTAGTTGTATCTAAACATTGTTACTGATGAAATAGGTAACCTGACCTCAAAACGGGAACTCTAGCCCAAAAAGACTCAAAAAACATGAAAAAACACCCCAAAAACAAAAAAAGTGTATTCCAGAACGCACTTGGTTTTTTTTTAAGGTCAAATTTCAACATTTTATAAAATTATACTAAAAACAAAATTGTTTCTTGAAAAAAGGATTGAAAAAAGACCCTCAAAACAAACCTAGTTGATGTTGGAATAACAAAAAAAAAAAATGTGTCATATTTTTGACATTTTAAAAAATAGAAATAACATTTTTTAATTTTTAAAATTCAAACACTAAAGAAAACCTAAAATTTAAGAAAAAAATAAATTTAAAAAATAAAAACATTTTAAAGCTTAAAATTTAAAAATATATAGGAATAAAAAAATAAAAATAAAAACAAAATAAAAATTTTAATTCAAACATTAAAGAAAAACCTAAAATTTAAGAAAAAATAAAAATAAAAAAATTAAAAAAAATTAAAGATTAAAATTTCAAAATATATAGAAATAAAAAAATAAAAATAAAAACAAAATAAAAATATTAAATTAAAAAAAAAAAACAAGTTAAAAAAAGAAAGAAACTATAAAAAAATAAAATATAGAAATTAAATTTAAAAAAGAAAAAGAAAATGTTTATTAAATTAAAAAAAAAAAATTAATTTAAAAAAAAAATTTAAATTTAAAGAAATATATTAAATTTTAATAAATTTAAAACTTTAAAATTAAAATTAAAATAAAAATACATTATTTAAATTAAAAGTAAAAAAATTGAAAAATAAAATACAATAAAAATATTAAATTCTAAAAAATATATATTAAAAAAACAAATAAATTTTAAAAAGTAAATTAAATTTAAATTATAAAAAATACTACCTCCACCATTTTTGCTTAAGAATATTTAGTTGCAAGCTTATATTGGGATAACAAAGGTAGTATTTCTCCACCCAAAAATTATGAGGGATTCCAAAGATAAAATCTCCACCCTCACTTGACTTAGGGATTCTAGATATAGTCCTCCACCCTGAGATAGAAACTACACCCTGAGTTGGGATTCCAGAGTTTACTCAATTTGAAGTGAGTCTATAGAAGCAGAAATCCTCCACCCCTTATTATATGAGGGATTCCAAAGGTGCAATCCTCCTCCCTCAATCAACCAAAAAACCTAGAGAACTATGTAATCATTGTCTCTTTTTTTTCCTAGGGACAAGGGTTCAAGTTTATTCTATAGGGCTATGTTGAATGCAATATTTTCTAGGTGTTCCTACCACACTTTTCAGAATATGTCTAATAAATGGACATGACTGCAAGGTTCTTTCTCTCTGTAATGTAAATTTAACCAAGTAATAACTAGTCCTACCCATATTGTATATCAAAAGGGACATCATTATAAGTTCTTTGCCCGCTGCAGGGTAGAGGCAATCATATCCATAGCTAGAAGGTCACCCCACCGCCCATATTCCATAGATTCATGTGAGACACAAAGAGTAATCATGGTCATCTTTAATTTCCATAAAGCTTGTTTTCACCATTAAACCATGCCCTAAAACTTAGATGCTAATTGGTTGTAGAGGAAGTAAATGTTTAGTGAAATAAATGTTAAGGGTAAAATCCAAGAGCATCACAGGGAATAACCTTTAATATTGTAACTTATACCTAGCATCCTCGTGGTTTCGATCACATAGTTCCCAGGTGCATATCCCTCCTTATAGAAAAAATGCCCTCCTCTTTGTCCTTCCATTCCCATTCTTTTATATTGCTTGAATTCCTTCCTAGATAGTTAGGGCCCAATCTCTATGAACCAACCAAATATGATAGGTTTCGTAGGTCCCTTGATTTCTTGCCATTTGGCCCCTCCTTGGCCTCCATCTGTCATTGTTCCAGGGTTTGTTCTAAACTCGACAAGGTGTGAAAACAAAACCTTCTCGATCATGTGCCAAAATTTTTGGAAATATCTTTGCGATATCCATCCTCAGTTCTCTTTTTAAATTTTGTGCATAGTCCTTATGATAACACATCAATATTTAATGTTAATTAAATCCACGCTTAAACGATTAGGAAATTTTCAACAATGGTTTAAGATTTTTATAAGGCCTTTCTTGACATTCCTCCCCTAACCATATGAAAGGAGTTGTCTTATATTTGCTAGCTTTAAAAGTGGTTCTGTATCTAATTTAATTTGAAATTTCATAAACATATCTTTAGCCACCTGTCACCAACCAAGATGATACTTATATGCAAAATGACTAGGGTCGTTACACTATCTCCTCAAACTTATGAGATACAACCAATGTTTGTTGATATGAAAAACCTAGACTGGAATGTAGAAATGAAAGACAAATCCTAATGATAAAGAGTCAATACAATGAATCCATGACTTCATAAATAAGAGAATTAGGGAAGAGAAAAATATTAGTTGCAAAATGAAAATTACTATACTTGAAATCTATGAAATATATCTAAGTTTTGACCTTTTATGTCTAAATAATACATCAAAGTTTCAATCATATAACTTGAAGGGATAAGTCTAAGCTATGACAACAATAAGTTTGAGAATATATATACATATACATTGGAGAAACATATAATTTAATTATTAAGAGAAATATCATGGCAACAAAAATAGCTGCTTTCGGTAGCTTTTTACCAACAAAAAATTTAGTACTTTAGTGCCTCCTTTTGCAACTATCAATAAGTCTTCCCTACCACATTTTGTTTATTTTTTTCTATTGGTGCAATCCTTTTTCATGGGGTCTTATTGAGAAAAATTTTATGAGTTCAAAAACCACAATTATGTAATCTCAAGGCATTTTCTAGCCATTTTTGAAGGAGTATTCTAAGAAAATTTAAAGGGGCTTTTCTTAGCTAAATTCTCAAATAATTTTAACAGTTTTTTAATACAATTGTACTTTTCATGAGACCGAATCTCCTCAATCTTATCCAGACCATTAACATCCAAAATTATGTGCACATATACATTAACATCTAAGGTCTACGTTTCTTTCAACCTCACTAGATCTCAATATCCTTTTTAGACCTTGAAGGAAGATTGTTATAATCCCTGGATATAACTAGATTAGTAGATTACAAAATGGCTTTGTGACATCCCAAAAAAATTAACTGAAGGTAGGCTCTGCCTAGCCAACAACCTACCATTTGCCAAAATATGTGTGCAACTTGTTGTCTATGGAAAAATAAAGAGGGTTGAAATCATTTCCATCACAAAAATTCAACGTCACTCTGCACTGAAGCTCAACATATATCAACTTGTAAAGTTATGATAGGTCTACACATCTTCATTTGTACAGTCCCTAGGTTTAGTAATTCCTCTCCCCATGGAAAACTTGGTCATGAAACATTGTTCTCATGCCTTTGAGTAAAAACCACTTAAATCCCCAACTTATACACATATGAAAAAGGATTAAAATAAAATTACAACTTATCAAATGATAAATACATGAAAATGAAGAAAAACCTACAACCTTGAATCCATCACTTGATAAAGTTGTTCACCGAACTGACATTAGGCAACTCTATTGATGATGAAGAGTCTTGATTGGGATTTTCTATGGTAAGCATTGCACATATCTTTTCCATCAATATTTTTACAAGATTCAACCCTCTAAACAAGCTCTTTAAATGAATCACCCACATCATCAACATTTTTTGAGTGAGTTGTTGGTGCCCAAGGGAGGCTTTGAACGACACAATGTCACAAGTTCAAAACCCTAGGAGATCCATGCCCACCACCATCGATGACGATTTGGGATTGAACTTGCAGCCATGGAGGTAGAAAGGATTCTTTAAACCTCGATCTTTGTAGTGAATTCACAAGCTCCACCATTGGTTGTTGCCTGGAACTAGTATAAGATAAAATCATAAGCATTGGGATTACCAACCATCTTGAGGCTTTAGAATGCATGGAGGCAATTATCTCTACATTAATATGATGTATAGATATTTTTCTATCAAGAAAAACCTTTTAAATACCAACTCTATAAGTATTAGACCAACCAGCCTCAGGAGACAGAGGCAAAGATGCAGATGGTGACAACAACAGAGATAGAGTTGGAGGTGACTAATAATTCCCCAACCAATGTCGAACTTGGGGAAGAAATTAAAGATCTGCTAGGGGGGCTTGAACTCACGACTCCTTCAAGAACCTATAGAATTAATGATTTATCATAAGAACTTCTTTTTTCCATGGAAAAGACCTCCAAATAATCTTTGAAAACCCAAAATAACTTTCCCCCTTCCCTGGAAATGTAGAAAATGGCCTCCAAGTTTCACTAGAGAAACAATGGGAGTAAACCAACGATAATAACAACTATAAATTTCCCCTAAAGGTGAAAAGGTACACCGAAAAAATATAAGATTTTGGAAGGCCATATTGAAAAACTAAATTACTAAATATAAAACAAATTAGTGAATTTTAATTAAAATTAACAAATATTTGGTGATATTTCACAATAGTTAATTACTAAATATTAATTAAAATAAAACAAATATTTCACCAACTACAATAAATTGTTATAGTGAATACTAAGCAAAATAAAAGAAATATTCCCCACTTCAATAAATAAATGAATATTAATTAAAATAAATTAAATATTTCACTAACTTTGTTGCAATGAACTAAAAAGTTGCAGCTATCCATCCTCATTGCACATTAAATCAATTAAGGTGGAAGTGGGATGTATGGAAGATGCAGGTCCAAACAAACCAATTGGTCTTGCATGAATGAAAAACATCCCTTGTGCATATTTTGAATAGTTGAAATCAGAATGGGTCCATAGTAAGCTTTTTGCTTGGTTATTGCCTTGAATAGTGTTGAAGTTATTTTCTCCAAGAACTTGACGTCTTCAAGGTTGGAAAGCCATTTATATAACTATCCTTTACCATAATAAATTGTTTTTCATTCATCTACTTTAACTTGGAAATAATAACCTATATGAGACATTTTAGGTAACCTGTGAGAGGGTTGCTCCTCTAGGTAGTCTCAACTAAACTCAAATTCCTTTGAGGGTGAATCCTCTATTGTTTCCTCTCCCTATTTTCGTGAGCTTCCATCATCATCTGTTGTTTATAGCTTGAATGTGAGTTTCATTATTTTAGGTTTCTTAAATGTTGATTCAAGGGCACTTTCAATATTTATATTGTAGCACTTATCTTGACTGCATTGAATGGTTATGATCCCAATGCGATTTTATTTCTCAAAGATTTGTATTTCCTTGAAGGAGATGCCAACATTTTGAAGTGCACAGTTCACAACAGGCCAAGAAATAATGGAATTACAAGAAAATGTGATTTTGAAGAGGCAAAGCTCATCATCAAAGAATACAGAGTTAGACTTTAGGGATTCAGATGCATCAATAAGTATATCTTTAGTACTACCCACTTCCTATATTATAACTAAAATATTTTCTTCTACTACTTGATATATATCAAACGAATGTGAAAGAAAAATTCTTTCATATTAAATTCAGCTTGAACATAGCTACCACATCCAAATCCAGAAATACAAAATGATAATAAGGAAAACACAATTCAGATATTGAGATAAAAGTAGAAAACAAATGTAGATGTTAAAAAACAAATCCCAAAACTTCTCCCAAAAGTTAAAACAATTAAAAAAAAGCAGATTTTCCTAAAATAGATACTAAAGAGGGAATTTGAAATTTTAAGAGAGAAGGACCAAACAAAGAATATACAAAAAAAAATTTGAAGAGTCATATATTAACTTTAAAATCATAAAACAAGGTGCTCTAGAGGTCAAAGCACCAACAATAATTACAGATTTACATAGATACAAACACAAATTGAAAATCCACAAAACCCTAATCCATATGCTCATCCAACATTTTGTTTTAAATGATTCGAGGAAAACACCCCAAGGGCCTGACTGCATAGAGTAAATTTCATTTGGCTTAGGAACTAGGTCTTAGGAGAAACTACTCTGTGAAAATTACAAGTGACATGCACTCAAACTCATCCCTTTGAAATTCCATTCCATTTGGGTGAGGTAGAGCACAACAAGAATTGAAATATGATGAATGGCTTAATAATTTGTCGACCTTAGTAGTAAACCAAGGCCTCATTGGAAATTCCAAAGAACATTAAAGGAAAAGGACTCTACATATTCATATTTGAAACCACTTCATTTCAAATCTTCAATTTTTGGTGAACGAGATATTCAATTTGCATGGTAGAAATCTCTAGGTAATTTTGTTTTCAATATGAATATGTAATTTAATTTCATGAGGGGTGCAACATTGTAGTATAAAAAAATGCACTATAAGTGTTTCACTTGCAAAAAAACTGGAGATTCAGATAGAGAACAAAAACACTAATTGAAAAATATCTAGAAAACATGACAAGAAATATCAAACATCTGCAGCTTTATAAATCAGAATTTGATAAAAACACTACATCTCTTCACAAATGGCATGAGGATGATTTTACATGCCTCTAGGGGAGGAAGGTGATTTATAGAGTTCCCAACTCGTATGTCTCACGATAAGCGAAGTTGCAAGAATGTGAACTGCAATGATTAAAATTTATAATTTCCCAATCCACAACCTTGCCAATTTAAAATCAAAATTACAAAAATTCTGAGAAATCATAGAAGAACAGAGTACCCACTTGAGAGGTATTGAATCAAAATTATTTCTGAAATTTCTGATGAGATTCTAATGAAGTTGGCTCCCAGGGAACAGTTGCATCAAATTCTAGAGCACACTTCGCAAACCACCTTCCTGAAATTGTTTCTAGATCAATCATGAGGATATGGTGTCAAGATTGAGAGTGTTCTTCCCCTTCTACGCTTTTCTCTAGTCTTTGCCATTTATTCTGCACGACATCCTTAACCCAACTATTATTTATGTTGCTGCTATTATAAAATAACTAGTTCTTAGAAGAACCCAATACACTATTATCCCTTGTACCAATATATAAAATCTCCCTATTCGTCACCAAAACTTGCTCCACCATATCAGCATATATGTTTGGCTTGCTGCTACAACATTCCAATGCTGCCGCCATTGAAGAATCCTTATCCAGATCTATTCGAAAACTACTTTATAAGTATTATCAATATCAGCATTCTACAGAGACACAAATGTTTGATGAACAAAAAACAGTTAGAAAATTTGTCCATTAATGGGATCTGAAGAGGCTAGGATGCTTGATTGGTGTTGAGGAAGCATTTCAAAAAACTTTAGTATTGAAGAATCATGCTCCATTATTCTGAAACCCTATAACTGTAACTTGCCACATATAAAAAATATCAGATCATATAAAGACTTGTGCTCTATGAACTTGTAAGGAATTCAGGATGGAAGGAAGCAATTGCAAATCATTGCACATATTAGTCATTTTTCCACACAATTATTATATTACACTTTATGAAGCATTGAAAACTGAAGAGGAATCACATGGGATTCCCTGCTAATATATCAAGATGTGTGTGAGAGATAGGAATTTGCGAATCTCCAGTCACACTTAATCATGGTGCATCGATTAAAGCATGGAAGGGGATTGTTAAGTGGGGTGAATGCATGTGGGCACATGAGAACATGGGTAAAAATTTATGTGGAGCATCCTCGAAGCTATAAAGGGGAGCACCTCTATCACCTCTATCTACATCATTGTTGCTACATCCCACTGCTCATTTTATTCTGCTCGTGTGAAGGAAACATGGAAACATGGCTACTTGGGTGCATTTACATCACTGGAATACCATATCAAAAGGGTTTGCAAGAAAAAATTATATATAATAATGAGTGAAATTTTTTCAGTATTTGATGTTGTTTGGAGCCTGGTCTTGTGCATATATAATAAAAATGGTGAGCCCACTCAGTAGAGGCATGGAGGGCCTGATTCTCCATAGTGGCCCAAGTTTTTCCAAGCCCTTTTAATATCTAAACTCGACACCTAACTTGAAGCCATATGTGAAGCTGACATCGGTGGAACTAGCTAGGCCCTCAAAACTGAGGGATCCAGTGCGACAAATATAAAAATGACAACTCGCACGTTTTTTTGGAGGCCTTATCAGACGTAGAAAACACGTGATTCAAAGTGCTATTTGGTAAACAAATATTATTGGATAAAGAGAACAAAAATAGAAGGAGTTTATTGGCTATATCGGCTCAAACAAATCCATCATAGGAACAATTAAGTGTAATTAAACTTTAATTTTTCAATTATATGGAGATAATCACTAAAATGAAACTTGAGCAATTAGGTTGCAGAATTGTGAAATTGTTTGTTTTTAGTAGTTATTGATTGATACATAATTTTTTTTTAAAGTAATTATTGACTTAGGTGGTGGGAAATGCTATAATTGTCTTTTCAAAGAAGAAAAAAAAATGTCATTTTTTAAGCAATATTAATGCAAAGATGAAATTTACATCATCTAACATATACTGAATGTACTTTGCATCTATGACATGATATTATAACATGTGAAATATCTTATATTCAAGCAATATAAAAATTCCCATAGGATTCAAAAAAATTTCATAAGAGCCTAGTACTACTATGTTTATAATGTACTTTCATACTAGATAAACAACTTGATATCCAAGTTAAAAACTAGTATCCTAAGGTAAAAAATATGGATATACATGAAGAGTTAAGTCTTTAACTAAAGGAAATGCGGCCTTTACTAATTAACTAACACTTCTCCTTATATATATTTTTCATAATGTATTTGACCTAGTTGTAAGCCCACTCCCATTTTGGATAATTTTTCAGCCTTTGAATTGAATTCCCTATGTATGTGATTAAAGGATATAACCTTGAATATTGTAATCAACTCCATAACTCTAATCATCCACTAATCCAGTAAATAAGTGTTTAAGGAATTATAATCTTTTAGTGAATCTAGAACAACCTTTGAATCCCCTACCACTAGTAAGTTCAGATTGGCAAAGTGACACAATTAAGACAACCAACATAAACGACTAATTTGTATTATTGGAGCACTTGTTATGTAGTTGCACTTTTGTTCCTAGACTAAATTATCCATTAATGTTAGTCATTTTTAATTGTATTACTTATTTTCTAGTTGTATATTTTAACCTAGGACTAAATTAGTCATTTGTGTTAGTCGTTTTTAGTTAAATCACTTAAGATTGCTCATTTTTGGTAGTATTTCACTGGGAAAAGCTATGACGACTAACTTTTTTAGTCACCTAGTCACTAATTTTATCATTTTCTCCTAGTGGAGAGAATAATGAGAGAGCTCCAAAACTGAACTGAAAAAAGGTTAAGCCAAAAATCTTTCCCACTAATCATCAGAAGCCTTTTTATTGATGATGCCTCTATTTTCTTCATTTTCCATTATTTTCCTTCATTTTATTCCTCACATGAAACCTGTGAACTTTCACCTTCCTTTCCTCCTATCTTCAATTATTTTCATAAATAAATGCCAATAATGCCAATTCCAAATCCTTAGTCATTGTCGTTAAAAATTTCCTTTAGCCATAATAACAAAAAATGAACACCCATTAGGATGTTTTTCCCACCATTCAGCTTGGAATACATGTCCCATCAATCGTGGTTAACATTTTTTATTTTCATTACATGGAATTTTCACCGGGGTTATTACAAAACCCTCCCCCTTGGGGGAACACTATCCTCGGTGTCCAATGACAACTACAAACCAACAAACCACTTAAAATAAAACATACTTCCCATGGAACTTTATATCACAACTCATTTCAATATTTACAATGAATAGCCCGTTGAAAAGAAAAACCACCATGACAACCATATCGTGTACTGGAGATTTATAACACAACTCATTATGGTATTTACAATAGTATACACATATACACATTTTCTCAACCAAAAAATAAAAGGAATACGGTGCCTACATCTACAACAAGGGAATCTGAAGGCTTACACCTCCACCCTCAAAGTAGTACCAGGATTCACTTCCTTCCCAGGAAGCCCAGAATCTAATACCAAATTCAAAGATGCATCCAATGTCTAGAGCTACAATCCTATGCTACTGTACCCTCAGTGAATAGTTACTGACTCATTATTCGAGGGTGCACTCCCAATGTGCATCTGATTCCATCTGGAAATGCTAATGACAAAAAAAAATCCCATCCTCGACCTTCCCTTATCTAATACACAATCCCTCGGAAAATAAAGTCATCCCCTTCCGTGCAGTCACAAACATTCCAAGTTCCACTAGCATCCCCTTATCTGCTACACAATCCCTCAGACGACCCCTCCCTTGGTAAGTTTTCATCACATCAGAAGGTCGAAAAACCAAGGCATATCCCTACCGCAAAACCATCATACTGGTCATAGCATGCTCATGGAAATCACTAGACATTATTGGGTACCAATGTCCCACAATGGCCCTGCTCCTCAAATTCTTTACCAACATACTTTTTCCTATTTCAATTCCTTTTGTTGACGCTTCTATTTCTTGCAGTCATTTTTAGCCACCCAACTTGGAATTGCATGATTTCATGTACCAAGCATATAATTTCCATTATATTCAAAATAAATTGAAATAACTTCAAATCATACCTCATTGGTAGCTTGTCAATAAGGTACACTTGCAATCATGTTCACTTCCTGTCACACAATTCAAACTATTTGTTTGATCAAATCATCATGTATAAACATATCCCATCTGGTTAGCTGAAAACGCAACCATCATAAATCAAAATAATAAATCACATGTACCCATCATAAATAATAATCATAAATCACATATAGTCAATCGTAGATCACATGCATAATAAAACTGAAATAAAATATCAATACTTATCATTCATCGGTCATTACTTCTGCCTTTGTTCTTTCTGTACACACACTAGATCGGTTTCCACACTTGGAAAGAACCCAATGATTTTGCTTATGTTCAACCATTTACACATACACATAGTGTACATCACAACACATACATCCACATAATACATATACCCACACCAACATACAATACATACACCTACACCCGGTGTACAATACAACACAACACATATACATATACAAAGTACAACACCATGAATACACATGTCACGACACCACAACTACACCATGCACCTACATAGTACCACATTCCAGCAACACAACATGTATGACATGCACACAATACCACATATATACCAATACCATATGTACAACATGTACAAAGTATGACCTGTACAAAATACTACCTACACAATGTGTGCACAACATCACATGTACACAGCACCACCTGAACAACGTGTACTTTAATATTCCCAATTTTTCACATCATATTTGGAATATTAGAGTTCCTGATTTTCTTAATGAACTAGGAAAATAAAAGGGTGGGGGGACCCACAAACCTCTAAGATGAATAAAATCCACTTTTAATGTGTGAATGTGGATATTCTAGATCTAGATCTAAAAACATGGAGTGGTGGAGTAGCTCCATTAATATAGATCATGTCTCATTTATGAGATAGATTATGGAGGATGAAACAGTCAAACAAGATGATGGATCTTAAATATAAAATCATGAGGATATTTGATAAGGTCAACTAAGATCGTAGTGCATTCAAAGAAGATCATGAAGCACTTATGATAAGATAGTGGAGGAAGTGGTGAATTTAATGCACATATGATGGAGAGGGTAATTACCCCATGAGAACTTGATGGAGGACATAAGGCTACAACACAATCAAACATGGAGACTATGTCCACATGTACAACACATATTTGGAGTGGGCCTAGGCTATGGAAGGCTCATGCATATAATGAAGGTGAAGGCACAATGGAAGGGATGATTGGGATTATTCATTTCTTGATTTTTTTAGATCTAGATTTTTCTTAGGAAATTTCTATGAAGGCTTGAGATGTTTAGTAGAGTTTGCAGTGCTGTTTAGCACAGGGTGTTCCGGAGCGAGAATCCCACCTCTTTCTTTGAGTAGCTCTAGAAAGAGGATTGTTCTACATTCCTTATCAGGCATTGGTGTCATCTTCAGGAGGTTGTTTCTAGCATTCAGCTAGGAAACCAGTGGAGGATTCATCCTACCACCTTTTTCTTCAGATCCAGCCTTTTAGGAGTAGTAGATCTATATTCGAAATTCAGGCCATTGGGTTTTACCTCCATGCAGCAGCAGTCCCTTCAAGGATTGTGCAGTCCAGTCCTGTAGATCTATTGGAGGAAGGAAGTTTCCAGTATTTCAGCTAGAAATCCTATGAGGAATCATCTCATCACATTGGATCTATTGTTTCCATCACTCAGGAGCTAATTTGACACATCTAGTAGTAGGATAATGAGCCTCCCTCTCTGACAATGCAATTTTCTGAAGCTGTTGTTCATTCAAGAACTATTTTTAGTGGAGGAGATTGGAGGAGCTAGATCTCAAGTTTGTATTCCAAGGATCTAATGAAGGGATCAACCCTTCTTGCATAGATCTGATTGTACATCATTGTGCCATCATATCATCAGATCTAGCTTCAGATCTACATTCTCAGCAACATATATGTGAAGCCCTAAGAGGGTGGTTTTCTTAGACTTACAGATCTGAGAAACCCTTCCTAGGTTATCTTGGAAATCCATCATAGAGCCCAAATCTACAATTTCAGCATCACCAAAGCTCCCATTCTACCTATATCTGACTTTCTATCTTTCAGGCAGTTGCAGTCCCAATAGTTGCAGTAGGGACAACACAGTTTACCTTCTAGCAGTTCAGCAGTTACGTAGTCCCTCTTGGGAAATAATTGCAAGGTAATTCTAGGCCACCCTTGTGGCTTGAGTGTCTCATATTTTTCGCACCATTGTACTTGCTTTTTCTTCTCCAACATAATAAAATGGCTTAGCTATTTCTGTGCATTCTGATGTGTATATAGATTTATTGTTTACTTTGCTACAATTATTATTTCGTGTTTCAGTATTACTGCATTCTCCCTTTTGGGATATTATAGTGGTATCAGAGCATGATCTTTGGTTCAGCTTGTGGACACTTCACCTTTTGCATCAAAAGAAGAAGAAGATAGATGAGATCTATCATGAAGGAAGATAATTCTGCCACTCTTTCCTTTAGATCCATACAATATTTCTCCAAGGAGGTCAATCAAATGAAGAAATAAAGGAAGAAAGAATATCCAAGAAGAAGATTTGATGAGGAAGACCCAAGCATTTCCTATCAGCAAAGAAGAAAACCGGAGAATCATAGATCTCCTCATAGATCCACTATGCCCACTTTCTTTAGAGAAGGTGAAAGGTGTAGAAATGAATAAAGGAAAGAATGAAGAAAGGAAAGAACCTGAGACTTGTGAGACTCTCAGTCTCTATCTTGAAGAGTACACAAAACAGTTTAGAGCATTCAAAGAGAGTCTAACTCTCCAAGAATTCTTCCAAATCAAAGAAGAAAAAGGATACTATAGCAGCAATAGAAGAAAGAGGTACAATAGATTCTATTTGCCTACAATTGATGGATCTTCCTCAAGCACTATTAAGGCTTGGAGGAAAGAGTTAGATGCATTTTTCAGACTACATCCTGTAGCCGAAGAAGAGGCTGCCCAAATTACAACACTTCATCTTTTAGGTGAAGCCAATGATTGGTGGTTTGGTTACATGGAGCATGCAAAGGTGACTAAGTATTCATATTTATTTCACAAGTTGAGGAAGAATTTTGATTTGAGAAAACCAGAGATGTGTCACAAAGAGACATTTCCTAAGGAAACAAAGGAGGTTGTCAATATTTTCACTCTGGACAAGAAGTCATTGCATTCACCACCAATAGCAGAAATACTTGCATCCAGATAAGAGACACTTTCATCTTTGCAAGATAGTCTTGAGCTCTTGACACATAGAGTCCCATGCATGATTCAGGAGATGCATGAGGAAGAGGAGGAAGATTCTAGCACTGGTACACTTGGAGAAGAGTAGCCATCACTCTTATCAGTAGTTGGGGACACTATTATTCTGGTTGGAGGAACTCTTGTGTTCTGGAAAGAGGTTCGCACACATCAGTTGATCCAAGGTACGCATGAAATTTCATCACATATTGTTTCAGTAGATCTTATTGAAACTTATGAGTACATGCCATCAGGGCCAATGCATAACCAAGGGTTTGAAGAGAATGTTGAATTGAAGCAGCAACATATCACAGCGTAGAGGACCCCTGATCTAATCAAGGAGGAGATTAAGAACTATCCTAGTTCATCATTGTTGAGCTACAGTCAACCCTTTGAGTTGAAGTGTAGAGTTTCAAAAAATGGGATGAGTATGATCCTGTGTACAATAGCTGGTTATGAGATCAGTATTGTGCCTTGCTTTGAGACATCACATGTATTATCATGCAGATCTACATCGCTATCACTTAGTAGTTGTGAAAATGAATAGGCCTCATCATTCTTGGAGCATTCTGAAGGTAGCTTCATTCATTAAGAAATGGAGGTTAAGATGATAAATGGTAGCATCTTGAGTTGAGAAATATTTTCTCCTTTATTGATGAGACTTTCTCAATGAGCCTCTCACTGCTCAAAGAGAAACTTCTACCTGCAGCAGATCCAAAACTTCATTGGTTTTGGAGGGCCTTTGGTGAAAAGAGAATATCATTGAGAGATCTCATGGTAGGTGCACTTCAACATTTCATGAAGTGCAAAGTTCTTCAACAGTTTGGGGAGGATGGTATTCTACAAAGGGAGGATACCATGATTATCCAGGACATCATTCATCATCCACATTGGGATGAGTGGGTGAGGATGATAAGAAAGGGGTTGCATGACCACTTGTAGACACAACACTACATGTACAATATGTACACCACATCATATGCACACATGTAGAATCATGCACACAACACCATATGTACTTAAAACCATATGTATCACACCCACACAACACCGTATATACATAGCACTGCATATACAACATGCACACAATATGGTATGTACACAACACCACATATCCAACATGTACATAACACCATCTATACCTAGCACTGCATATGAAATATAAACACAACACCATATATACAAAACGAATACAACATCATATGTACATAATACTACATATTTTACATGTACACATCACCTTAGGAACAATCACTAAATATACAACATGCACAACATATACACAACAATAATACTGCACATACATAGACCACACACTGGCCCCACAAGCAACCTTGCTTCTAGTGTCTTTCCACTATCCATGCTTATCCTAGCATGCCACAGATCACAGATCATGCTAATTTCACTTCGTGGATGTACTCCTTAGAATTACCTGTCCATAACATAAACATAGGCATAGTACAAGAATATAATATCAATTCATGTCCTCATGATATTGACCTCATATATCTACCAAATTTACTCTTCCCATTGATTCCTCATAAGACTAAGAACCTCTTCATGCCATTCACCTGCATAAGTAATCACTCCTCCACAAGAATGATCCCTAACAACCCCGTCAGATAGTGACATAAATAAATAGATACATACATATATAAACATTGTCATAAAACAATCATTATCCTATCTTACAATGACATGCATACACACATATATACATATAAAAATTTAGCATCAAGCAACCATGATCCATGACAACCCTATGAGACACAACATACATACATGTATACATATATAAACATCAACATAACCATGATCACAACCTAATTACCAGATAGCATAAGGTCAAGGTTAGGAGAACTTCCTTTATTCGTGCACAACATGCACAATGTTAAGAACAACATTTCACAACATAACCAAGGCATATAAAATCTGAGATCCACTTTCTTTTCCTTTCATGTTACCTTTCTTGTGATTATTCTGCCACTGTTTATTTACCTCATTGCACCCAACCAATCCAAATAATTGTCATATTCTTATCTTTCACTGTGCTTACTCATGAACTGAGCTTCATCTGTGTCTTACATTACCTATTGGGTACCACACAGCTCTCCCAGAGCTCCATCAAATTTCCTCTTTCCCAACCAATCCCCAAGACTCTCAAAACATAAAAGGAAAGAACAAGAAATAAAAGAAGAAAACCATGTAAAATCAATACCAATACGATGCCATGAAAAAAGTGGCATGATCATGCACTAGACTCAATCAATACCGTAAATCAAGTGCAAGAAAATCGAAAATACCGAAAGCACAAGACTAGCAACAAACATCATTACTCAATCCGCATGGGTTCCCAATGCTTCCAAGAGAAATATCAACTTGAGACTTCTTCAAGACTCCATGGAAGTGTCTTGGCATGCAATTCCCTACATCATAGTACCATAAACACATAATTGTCAGCGAATAAATAGTTATAATAATATACCGGTTAGCTTACCTTGTTATGTTAGGCACACAACCTTGTAACTGAACACACACATATCAGTTACATGTTTCAAATATCAAGAAAACATATCTATTAATTTGGAATCAACATTTACCAAGTCTAAAGCCATTTCATAATCAACAATAAACTCATAATAATTATTCATAGTACTTGATGCTACAACTATCACCTACTTACACTCAAGTACATATCAGTTGTCTTAACGCATACATGTTATTACAACTATCTTAAAACAAGATCATTAATTCATGCAATCTTCTAAAATCATGCTCATGTCATGTGATTAATCAAACATTCAATAGTAAATATATGACATACAAAATATACGATATAATCAAACATTCAAGTACAAAGTAGATGTGACATAAGCAAGCTCATACCTTAATGTATCTTAGGGGAGGTTATCTTGTCTTCACAATCAATCTAGATTAGCACGATATATTTCACAACATATAAAACCAGTCATAAATAAGGTAGTGATATCCATAACAGTATCTAACTAAAATGTTCACACCCTAAACTCATAAACAATTGTCATTCATGCATACAATCACATATGCACAGTCAATCTAGACATAATACAACACACTATCATAATTAGATCGACTCATGAATAAATGTTGTAACCCTAACCATCTATACGAGCCAATCAAAATTAACATAATACATATAACATCAATATGTTAATGAAATAACCCTAATCATCACATGTAACAGCAACAAGTTATATATCATGCCCATCAACAACATATAAGTTATCTAACATAAAACAACAATAGAGATGCATACCACCACATGTTTCTATCATTCATAAATATCTAACACATGTACATATAACCACACCAATAAACTAGAATCTATAATGTATGTAACCATAACATCAAAAAAATGAAAGGAGTAATCATAACCATAATGCATATAACAATCCCTAACCTTCATACCTACATGCCCAACATCCAAACCTATATGATGACATGTTATTTCCTTGAGGTCCATTGCTGCAACTTCACTTTGATGGTCTGAATCTCATGATTTATATTAGCAAACACATTAGCATCATAACATACCAATATCATCATTATGATCTAATTCCATAAAATAACCTTATGCACAACAACCTCAATCAACCAATGCAAACCTAACCATATGCATCCACTTGAAATGTATAACTAATCATGAATGACCAATGCATTTTTAGCATATGACATCACACAAGAAAGCATACAAGGATAACACCGAAGCATGACCAATATGTAACCCTATCATAAGCAAGAAATGAATTTACAATATATAACAATATGTAAGCAAGCATGCACTAACAATACAAAAGCATGAACAACACATGGGCCAGTCATACATTCATGAAAAAATGTTACCAACAACACCATCAGTCCTCCCATGGTGACACCACTTCTACCATGGCCAACGCAATACAGATGCAACAAGAACATACACCCTAGGTATGAGAAACACATTTGCAACCAACAAAAAAGAATGACTGATACAACACGGATGCAACAAGCACAAAAACCCTAGGTATGAGAAACAAATATGTAACCAATAGAAAAGCATGACCCACACACTGCCCATCCAGTCCAAGGGTTGAACCATGCTTTGATACCACTATGTAACACCCCTTTCCCACATTAACCCAAGCAATCAGCTAGTCAGGGTAAATATGCAATGAGAGGCTACTATAATAAGATTCAACCTCCTATGCGAAAATAATGAAGTGGAATTGATGGAAAAAACAACATACAGACCTTCTACAACAAATACAACACCCCTAGGAGATAACCCAACCATTTAGGCCTCTCACCCTCGGGTCAGACTAAACTTTTGACCCCATTTAAGCCATAGTCATAGGAATAACACTACATTTTAGGGGATAGGATGATATATCAATAGGCATAACACTGCATGCCAGTGGTTAGGGCCTTGAATGCTCAGTTCTATGCCTGTGGCTTAGGGATTTGAGCCACATTTTCAGGCCCAAATCCCAGGTCACTACCTAGAACTTCATGAAAAATTAAGGGATGATAAATAACAATAGGACAATGATACAAAATCAATCAAATAAAAAATAAATCAACTGGACCCCTCCTAGCCATGACATGAATTTTGTCAAACATGTAACAAAGATGAAAGCTACATGTGTAAACAACATATCTAAGCATAGGGGTATCATACTTATCTGAGAATTGCTAAGAATAATTTCTCCCTTACATCATTAACTAGAATACAATATTTTTGATCATAGATACATTGTGTATTCATTTATAAGTAAAAACATGGGTATATCCATACATCATCACTGTAAAAATACATGCTCATAACCAATTTAATAACAGCAAAAATAACATGGATACAACAATAATATAATCCAAATATAAATCCATAAATTTACATACCAAATACCAAGGAATGAATTTCTCATTAATGAATGTAGAAACCAACCAGAGATGGGACTTCCACGTTCCACCCGAATATATATTGGTTGAGCCAAATCTCTCTTCAACCAATCAGCCCCGTGAATCCATATTCCAAGTGTGAATTTGGGACTCATAACCAACCAAAAAGAACCAAACAAACATGAATGCTACCGGATTTCTCCACCTACACTGTGAAGAATTTTAGTGCCTCCTTGTCTCTCATTCTTTACCATAATCCATGGTTTGATGCAGAGATCAATAGGCCCTACACCGAGATCCACTCTCCATGCTTTACCATACATCCCATCTCAAGACTACTAGGCCCAACAGAGAACATTCCACCTCTTGGATTGACCGTATATCCCGCCATTCACTGACAAGGATTCCTAGGTCCAATGAGGCACACAAGCTGGATTTACTGCAACCCATTGTATGGTTCATGGGTTACTAGGCCAATGGATTTACCATGATCCACAGTCCGGTTCATGGACTAGTAGGACATGTTTTTGTCATTTCAGAGATCCACTTCACTAACCTTTGAATCCATCCAGCAATCCAGCTCATCTGAAGTATGAGAAACCCATATCATCAAACCTATATGGAAATGGCAAGGCTAGGCTGAAAACACTGCCACACCTGGAAAACCCCATGCCAAGAAAAAAAATAACCACATGCAATACCATGCATGCTAGATCTGGTAAGGAAATTATATATTCAAATAAATAACTATAAAGAATCCCACTATAGTTTCTTGATTCCTACTCCTCCTTACTTGCTTCCTCCTTCTTCCTAATTTATTTCCTTTCTTGCTCCAATGCCAAAGTGATCGAAGAAACTGTAAGTGTCCAAGAGTGAGTGAGTGAGAGAGAGAGAATAATGAGAGAGCTCTAAAACTGAACTAAAAAAAGGTTAATCCAAAATATTTCCCACTGATCCTTAGATGCCTTTTTATTGATGAGGCCTCTATTTTCTTCATTTTCCATTCTTTTCCATCATTTTCCTCCTCACATGCAACCTGTGACCTTTCATCTTACTTTTTTCCTATTTTCCATTATTTTCATAAACAAATGCCAATAATTCCATTTCCAAATCCTTAGCCATTTCCTTTGCCAATTTACTTTATCCATAATAACCGAAATGAACACCCACTAGGATGTTTTTCCCATCATTCAACTTGGAATATGTATCTTGTCAACAGTGGTTATTATTTTTAAATTTTATTACATGGAATTTTCACTGAGGCTATTACATAGGCATATGTATTGTGTTGTTTTGTACATCAGGTGTAGGTGTATGTGTCGTATGCCGGTGTGGGTGTGTGTATTGTATGGTGTTGTATGTTGTATGTGGATGTACATGTTTTGATGCATATTGTGTGCATGTGTACATTATTGAAGAGAATAAAAATCATTGGGTGCTTGCCAGGTGTGGAAACTGATTCGGTATGGGTACAAAAGAACAAAGGAAATAGTAAGTACAAATGAATGATAAGTATCAATATCTTATTTCAGTTTTATTATGCACGTGATTTATGATTCTAGTCTATGATGATTACATATGATCTGTGATTCTAATTTATGATCGTTACATGTGATTTATTATTATGGTTTATGATGAGTGTATACGATTCATGATTTTGACCCATGATTGTTGTGTTTTGAGCTAAGCAAATGTGATATTGTTATACATGATGATTAATCAAACATCTAGTTTGAATTTTTGTGAAAGGAAGTGAACAATATTGAAAGTATACCTTGTTGACGGGCTACCAATGAGGCATGATATAGGAAAGCATAGAAATTACTAGTTCTGATGATTGAAACTGAGCGCAAGAATTAGCAGCAACAACAAAAGGAATTGAAACATGCAGTAATATGTTGGTAAAGCACTTCAGGAGCAAGGCCATTTTGGGACATTGGTACCCAATAATGTCCATTGATTTCCATGAGCATTCTATGACTGGTATTATGGTTGAGGCCAATATATGCCTTGGTTTTTAAAGCTTTTGATGTGAGGAAGCCTTGCCAAGGGATGGATCGTGGGATGGGGGTGCTAGTGGAACTTGGAAGGTGAGTGATTGCACGAAATGGGGTGACTGGATTTCCCGAGGGACTATTTAGAAAAGAAGGGAAATAAGAGTATGGATTTGTTTTGGTCATTATCATTACCAGATGGAATCAAATGCACATTGGGAGGGTGCCTTGGAACAATGATATGGTAGCTACTCACTGAGAGAAAAAGTGGCGCAAGATTGTAGTGTTGGACATTGGATGCAACTTTGAATTTGGTAGTGAATTTTGGACTTCCTGGGAAGGATATGAATCCTGGTATTACTTTGAGGGTGGAGGTGTAAGCATTTGGATTCCCTTGTTGCTAATATGGGCATCATATCCTTCTCTTTTTTGTTTGAGAAAATGTGCATATTTTTATATGTGTATATTATTGTAAATACTGTAATGAGTTGTGTTATAAATATCTAGTACACGTTATGATTTTCATGATGTTTTTTTTTATTTTGAGCAGGTTATTCATTGCAAATACTACAACGAGCCGTGTTATAAATCTCCATAGAAAGTGTGTTTTATTTTTAGAGGTTTGTTGGTTTGTAGGTTTCATTGAACACTAAGGATGGTGTTCCCCCAAGGGGGAGGGTTTTGTAAAATCCTTGGTGAAATTTCCTTGTAATAAAAGTTTCAAATAATAACCATGGTTGATGGGACACTTGTTCCAAGCTGAATGTTGGGAAAAACATCCTAGTGGGTGTTCATTTCGCTTATTATGGTTAAAGGAAATTGGAAACGATAATGGATAAGGCTTTGGAAAGGCATGAGTCATTAATTGGAATTTTATTTATGAAAATAATGGAAAATAGGAGAAAAGGGATATGAAAGGTCATAGGTTTCATGTGAGGAGGAAAATGAAGGAAAATAATGGAAAATGAAGAAAATAGAGGCATCTTCTATAAAAATTCTTCTAAGAATCAGTTGGCAAGTTTTTTTCTCACACTTATGGCTCTAATTCTATTCTCTCTCTCTCTCTCTCTCATACTCTTGGATACTTAGAGTTTCTTGGATCATTTTGGCATTGGACCAAGAAAGGCAACAAATTAGGGAGAAGGAGGAAGCAAGAAAGGAAGAGCAGGATCAATCAGGTACATCAGGATTCTTGGCAGGTATTGATTTGTGTGTATTTTTTCCTTGCTAGATCTGGAATGCATGGTAGTATATGTGGTTCTTTTTTGTCTTGCATTGGTTTTTCCAGACATGACAATGTTTTTAGCCTAGCCTTGCCATTTCCAAACAACCATGGTGTTGTGGAGTTCTCATGTTTTGGTTTAGCTAGATTAACAGAGGGATTCGAAGCTGAGTGAGGTGGATCTCCGATATTATTATTATTATGACACATAATTGGTTTATGTGTTGCCTTAGTTTAGGGCCTAGTGATCCAAGATTAGATTGTGGTAAAGCCTGAGAGGTGTTTTCCCTTGATTAGGCATAGGAATCCTTGTTGGTGAATGATGGGATATATGGTAAATCCTAGAGGGTGGTGTCTTGGTTTAGGGCCTAGTGACCCCTAATTCATAATGTGGATTGCAATAAAGCCTAAGAGACTTGGATACAGGAAAATTCTTCACATTTTAGGAAAAGATAATATAGTGATATCCACGCTTGTGTTTTCCTAGTGATTAGGTGTAGATCACAATAAATCTAGCTATGACATCTTTATTGTGTTGGCCTAATGATTCAGTGTGGATCATGGTAAAGCCTAATTTATATTGATGAGGGTGAGGTGGGTTAGCCTCAAGATGCTCTGGTTGGTTCTTTCATTTTGAGTCCCACATTCATGCTTGGAGTATGGCACAGGGGTGATTGGATGAAGATATACTTGACTCAGCCAATCTATGGTCAAGTGGAATGTGGAATTCCCCTCTCTGGTTGGTTTTTACATTCAGTAATGAAGAGCTCATTCCTTTGTTATTTGGTATGAAAATTTATTGGTTTACGTATGGATTTTATTGTTGTTGTATCCATAGTATTTATGTGGTTATTGTGTTGGTTATAAGTGTGTATTTGATCAGTGATGATGTATGGTTCTATCCATGTTTTTACCTGTAAATAAATGCACAATGTATCTATGGTAAAATATATTTTATTTCAGCTAATGATGTAAGGGATAAATTATTCTCATCGATCCTCAGATAAGTATGAGACCATATGCTTAAATATTTTGTTTACACCTGTATATTCAATGTTTGTGACACGTTTGAAAATTTTTCTTTCATCACTAGAAGGGGTCCAAATGAGTTATCATCGATCTGATTGATTTTGCATCATTGTCCTATTCTTATGTATCATCCCTTAATTTTTCATTAAGTTCTAGGTAGTGACCTGGGCCGTGGGCCTGAAAAGGTGGCTCAAATTCCAAAGCCTCATGCACATAAATGAGAATTTGGGGCCCTAGCTACTAGCATGTAGTGTTATTCATATTGATATAGCCTCCCAGAACCTGAAATGTAGCATTATTCCTACGGCTATTGCACAAGAGGGGTCAAAATGTCAGTGTGACCCAAGGATAAGAGGACTAAGTGGTTGGGTTACCTCCTGGGGATGTTGTGGTTGATGTACTAGGTATGTAGGTTTTTTTTTCCATCAATTCCAATTCCTTAAGGTCACATAGGAGGTTGAATTTAGTTATAGTAGCCTCTCGTCACATGTTTACCTTGGTTGGTCAGTTACTTGGGTAGGTGTGGGAAGGGGGTGTTATAAGTTCTTAATAAAAATTATTTGAGTTGAATCTAATGGAAAATTTTCCGAAATTTACCAACCAAGGAACCCCTTTTAACGAGAATCCTAATCCTTTTCCTTGTTTTGGAAATGTTGGTCCTCCTTAATACTTATATGGATACATTGTCATAAGATTTACCATAGGTTTAGTGGTATGGTTTTTTTCAACTTCATTGGCCTCAAATACTCAAATTGTTACACCTCAACCAGATGCTTCACCTCAACTGAGTTCACCATCTCAAAATCACCAGCCTCATGTTGACTCTTTACCTTCTTCACCCAACATTTATTCCTCCCTTTCTTCTTATTCGCTTGGTAAAAGCCTTGATCCTAGTAACCAGGTGGCTAAGAAGAAGAAGAAAGGGAAGAAGAAGAAAAATAAATATGAGAAAGAAGTCAACCAACCAACCATGCTTGTAAGTATTGGTAATGTTGAGGAACCTCCAACATGTATCACAATCCCAAAGACCCTTGCAAGCTTTGTAAGGATGACCATTTCCTTATCAATTGTCTTGGTTCCTAAGGTCTTAGAAGTATGGTCATAAAATTATTATCAACTTACTGTTGATCCATCAATAGTGACTTTCAGGTTTCAGGGGAAAAGGGTAAAGTTAGGTTTCCTTGTAGGTTATGCAAAGGGATTCATCAAACTCACCTTTTCCCTCACATGGATGAAGCCTCAAAATTGTTGGAAAAACTTACCATTTCTCAACAGAAATAACTTTCAACTGGTTACCATAAACGTTCTCCCAACCTGTCGTCAATTGATGAAGTGATTGATCTAATTCCAAGTATATTCAATCCTATCATCAATTGATGAAGTGATTGATCTAATTCCAAGTATATTCAATCCCACTCTTCCATTGGAGAGTGAAACCCATATTAATTAGTTTGATGAGCCATTGGTTGATCAAGTGCTCAAATCGATTCCATCTTCGATCGATCCCACTCTCCATTTAGAGAGTGAAGTAAATAACACTTAGGTTCTTCTTGTTACATCATGTTATTATATAGAAGGGGGAATTTCAAATGTTTCCATGGAACCCCCTCCAAGTACTGAGGTCATTTCCTTTGATTGGAGTAGACTGATAGAACCTCGTCTTCCTTCTTCCACATGTTTCAAAATAATTGTGAAGACTTATGGTGAGACTTTGCATCACAAAAATGTAGATGAAGGTGCTTTTTTTAGTATTTTATCCACAAATTCTTCGAAAACTTTGGGTTCCCCTCAACTTTTGCCTGTTACATAGAATCTGTCAGCTTTTAGCATAACCATTAGTGAACCTTTAGGGTTCCTTCCTAAGCTACCTATTACTTTGGAAGATAAAAATTCCTATATTGGTCTTATGGTAGTTCAAGGCCCCCTTGGATTTCAATTTTCTCCTTGTGTGAGACTATGTTTATTCCATGAAAGATGTCGTATCAACACTATTTTGCATGATTTCTTTCCCTCACAATGGAAGCATTGTGACTATTGACCAAATCTTGTTTGTTGGTATTCATTTGACTACCAACCATCCGACATCCCTGAATGTTCCTTATATGGAAGTGGTATCTACCCCGCCACAGGTTGATTATGTGGTAACCTGTCCCATGCATTCAGTTACCAATGTAAGCAAGCCTCTCATTGTTTGGTCAAATTATTTTGAATTAGATCTAGTAATTGATATGGTGAACCATATGGGTGTATTTGAATGCAACGTTATTATCCCTATTGAGTTCCTTAACATGTTTTCTTTCAGAGAATTGTTATTCCATATGATGAAGATATATTGGAGGCCATGCTCGAGGTGTGTCCCTTAGAATTTATTCCTTCTAGTTGGAAGCCAAGATCAAGCTTCCCATGAGGATGGTTCTTTTACTATGTGAGGCTCGTTAAAAAATGAAACAAATCCTCCGCTAATTGAGTCGACTCTTTGAATAGATCTTGTAATTGTTAAGTCGAGTCTTTCACTTGATATTGTAAATGAAATTTCATTCAATACATCTATTAGTAACCAATATTATACTTAGGTGAATGAAATGAAGCTCAGGGGGAATGTGTCCTTGCAGGTTATCCTTGGGGGCCATTGAAACTTATCTCAAGCACACTTTTTTCTTTGTTTCAAGCTTGTGTAAAAGTGAAACAAACCACTCTCAATAATAGTTTTTCTCTATTTTGAGCTTGTATAAAAATGAAACTTATCTTGAGTCGATTTTTGTTATTATTTTCAAGACTCGTTAAACTCATGAAAATCCTAAGCGTATTTTGCTATTTTTATTGCTCATAAGAAAACATGAAAATGTCGAGTTATTTCCGTATTTTCTCGCTCATAAATTAAATTACAAGTATGCCATATGAGTATGCTTTTATCACTTTTTCAGACTCATTAAAACTTACGAAAAAATAAAAACCCTGGATTTCTCTTTTAAGCCCTTTTCAAACTCTCTAAACATGAAAAGATCACCGAGTACTTGACTATTTGAACTCGAAAAAGTAAATGAACATTCATCTATTCAGTATAAGTTTACCCAGATTTCTAAACTGAACTAGAATATTTAGGAAAAAGGTATACGTTATCTAATCATGGTCAATAGAGGTCTCTCCTACAATTTTATCTTGATCAGGTTTGAGGGACTAAATTTACGAAAAATAACAATATGGAGTTTTCTTATGTTTTTCTCTTGACTCCCTAAAACTGAAAAACACTAAGCTTCACTTTATTTGGGCTCGTTAAAATTTTATATTGAAATAAAAACATGAGTTTCTTTTTAAACATGAAAATGACAACGAATTACCCCTTCAATGGACTCGTAAAAATTACAAAGTGTAGGACTTGTCAATCATGACGAGACAGGACCACTCCTTCATATGGTTCGTTAAAAATAATTCAGAGAATCATCTGATGTTGTGTAACCAGCTCCAAAAATAGAAGAAAAGAGATGTAAACGCCTTAGAAATAAGCCACTTCGAGGGGGCAACCTCCAATACATTACATAAATGAACAATTCTTGGATGCTCCAATTCACAAAACCTCCTTTCTATATATAGGAGTCCATGGGGCCATAATGTAATCCTAGTGGGCCACAATGTAATCCTAGCCGACCTAACAATAATAATTTAAGGGCACAATAATAACAAAATTTGGGTTACAAGGGTACAATAATAACAATAAGGGGGTTACACTAACAACAATAAGGGACTATACTAGTAATATAGGGACCTAACATGCCCCTCTCCTTCAAAAAAAGTGTTGTCCTCAACGCTTGAGTAGCTCTGGGTGCTTTTGTATAAAATTCTCATCCTCCCATGTAGAATCTTCAGTGGGTAAGTTCTTCCACTTGATGAGATACTCTGAAATTGATCGATTCCGTAGTTGTCGAGTTCTTTTTTCCATGACTGCTTCAGGTTCCAATATGATTTTCCCTTCCCCATCAAGTTCTAGAAATACTGTTTGAACTGGAAGATCTTCACCTATAACCTTCTTTAAGCATGAAACATGGAAAATTGGATGTACTCGTGAAGAAGCAGGAAGCTCCAATTTGTATGCCATAGTACCAATCTTTTGCAACAACTTGTAAGGACCATAGTACTTTGGCGATAATTTATTATCCTTCTTTGCTTGCTTGAGGGACATTTGTTTGTAAGGTTGTAGCCGTAAAAATACCCAATCTCCTACATCAAAACTTCTCTCGCTACGATGTTGATCTGCCTGTTGTTTCATTCGATTTTGTGCCAAATTCAGGTTATCCTTT
Organism: Pinus albicaulis; assembly: GCA_034641835.2. Lineage (NCBI taxonomy): Eukaryota > Viridiplantae > Streptophyta > Pinopsida > Pinales > Pinaceae > Pinus > Pinus albicaulis. Next base: position 644,573,013 of record CM076581.1, on the reverse strand, counting down.
AAGAGTTGGAGAACTTCTTGCTGATGCTCGATGTGATCTTCCACTGCTTGAACCTTTGAATTTTCCCTTAAGGATGATGTGATGGATGGTGGATGATATCCATAAAGTGCCATAAATGGGGTCATTTTTGCTGCAGTATGGAAGGAAGTGTTATACCACCATTCAGCAAGAGGTAACCACTCGACCCATTGTGTTTGTTTATCAGATACAAAACAACGAAGATATCCTTCCAAACATTTATTTACTATCTCAGTTTGACCATCAGATTGAGGATGATAAGATGAGCTATGAGCTAATTGAGTACCCAAACAAGAAAATAACTCCGTCCAAAAAATTTCAGTAAAAATGGGATCTCTGTCGCTCACAATAACCCTTGGGCTTCCATGTAGCTTTTGAATTCTGTCCATAAATGTAGTAGCAACTGTACTTGCTTTAAATGCATGAGATAATGCACAAAAGTGTGCATACTTGGTAAGTCTATCAACTACCACCATGATGACACTCTTTCCTTCGGACTTAGGTAAACCTGTGATAAAATCCATTGAAATCTCCTCCCAACGTTGACTTGGAATGGATAAAGGTTGTAGAAGTCCGGGGGTCTTAATTGTTTCCACTTTATTCTGCTGGCAAACCAAACATTCCGCCACAAACTTTTGAATATCAGATTTAAGGCCATCCCAAAAAAATTCTTTCTTCACCCTGTGGTAAGTTTTTAAAAAATCCTGAGTGTCCTCCTAAAGGAGAAGTGTGCAATTCCAGAAGAATCTTTTGTTTTAGTTGGGAATTCTTACAAAGATATAAGCGATCTTTGTACCATAAGGAATCATTTTTCCAACTAAATGTATCAGATGTACTAGGATCTTGCCGCAACTTTTGAATGAGTATCCATACATCTTTGTCCTTCTTCCATTCATCTCTTGCTTCAGTTATCCAATCTGGTTGGATAATAGAAATGGCACAAAGCAATGTTTCCACCTCTTCATTCTTTCTTGAGAGTGCATCTGCAACAACATTCAGCTTTCCTTTTTTGTAGATTATTTCAAAGTCATAACCCAACATCTTCGTGACCCATTTTTGTTGTTCTTCCGACGATAGTCTTTGTTCCAAAAAGTGTTTAAGACTATCATGATCAGTTTTTACCTTGAAGTGTCTTCCCATTAGGTAAGTTCGCCATTTCTTTAGTGCATGTAGTATTGCTAACATTTCCTTCTCATAAATAGGTTTCTGTAAATTCTTTCCTTTGATTGGACGACTTTCAAAAGCAATGGGTCTTCCTTCCTGCATTAAAACTGCACCAATTCCATTTCCTGAGGCATCACATTCCACAATAAAGGTTTTTGTGAAGTCCGGTGTAGCTAAGACCGGTGCTAGGCACATTGCCTCTTTAAGACGTTCAAAGGCCTTAGTTGCTTCAGGAGTCCATGAAAATGCATCTTTCTTCAATAATGTTGTTAGAGGTGCTGCTATTCTCCCATAATTCTTAACAAACTTGCGATAATACCCCGTTAACCCAAGAAATCCTCGCAACTTCTTTATGGTTGTGGGGACTTTCCATTCCTTAATGGCTTTAATTTTGTTAGGGTCTACTTTAACACCCTCGTGAGATACAATATGACCCGGATATTCCACCTCTTGTACTCCAAAGAAACATTTGGATTTTTTTGCATATAATTGTTTCTCCTGCAATAGTTTGAGCACCCTGTCAACATGTTCAATATGATCCTTCCAAGACCTGTTGTAGATTAGTATATCATCAAAAAATACTAGCACAAATTTTCTAAGGAAGGGTTTGAAAATTGAATTCATCAACCCTTAAATGTAGAAGGTGCATTGGTAAGGCCAAAAGGCATGACCAAAAATTCATAATGACCCTCATGAGTTCGAAATGCTGTTTTTGGAATATCTTCAGTCTTCATTCTAATTTGATGATATCCTGAACGAAGATCCAACTTGGTAAAATAAATTGTTCCATGTAATTCATCCAATAATTCATCAATCACATGAATGGGAAATTTGTCTTTAATGGTGAGCTTATTGAGCTCCCTATAATCTGGACACATTCACCATGATCCATCCTTCTTGTGTACCAATACTACAGGAGCAGAGAAATAACTTTGACTAGGTTGAATTATACCCGCCTCTAACATTTCTGCAATCATACGTTCAATTTCGCTCTTTTGGACGTAAGGATATCTATAAGGCTTGATGTTTGGAGGAACACTTCCTGGAATCAAATGAATAGCATGATCATGATCACGAATAGGTGGGAGTCCTTTGGGAGTTTCAAACACCTTGGAATGATTGTCCAAGACTTGTTGGAGATGTGCAGAAATAGATGATTTTGATGTTGGAACTTCTAGTGAGCATAATTGTGCAATTACGCCTCGTTGTTCTTTCTTTAGAAGCTTTGTCATGCCATTAGAGCTTATTATCCTTCCTGGCTTCCCTTCAATACCCCGTAATTCGACTTCCTTTCCTTCTGAAAAGAATTTCAAGAAAAGTTCTTGAAAATTAAAAGATACCATCCCCAAAGATTGTAACCATTGTACTCCTAGTACAACATCAGCACCTCCCATAGGAATGGAATGAATTGGACTAGTAAATACATATTCACCCATGGTTAGCTTGATATTATGGCATTTTCCAGAGAAATTTATAGCTCCTCCATTTGCAACCATCACTTGACATTCTGGTGCTGGGTATAGGAAATAATTTAATTCCTTGGCTACCTTATAATGAATAAAATTATGGGTGCTACCTGAATCAATCAACACTATTACCCTTTTCTTCTTTATATGTCCTTCTATCTTTAGAGTTTGAGGAGTGGTAATTCCTGCCAGTGCATTACACGATATGGTCGGATTCATTTCTTCCTCTTCTAGGGGTGGTTCCTGGTGTATATCCTCTTCTTGTTCATTTTCTTCTTCTTCACAATCTATGTAAAATAATTTCTTCTCAGCACACTTATGACCTTTAGTGTATTTGCTATCACAACTGTAGCAAAGCCCTTTTGCTCTTTTTTCTTCCAATTGTTGTGGTGTCAACCTTGTAGGTTGTGGAAATCCAGGCGTAGCAACACTTCCTTCTTTATAGAATTGAGTGGTAGGCTTCCTTGTCGCCATAATTTTACATTCAACTTTTCTTGCCAACCTGAATGCCTTCTCCAATGAATCAGGTTCCAAAACGCAAACTTCATGTTGGATGTTATCCTTTAAAGTGCCTAGGAAGAGATCAATCCCGTGTCCCTCTGGAATATCAGTTACCCTTATATTCAATTTTTGGAAGTCCTCAATGTGCTGCCCCACTAAACCCTTTTGTTTGAGATTTATCAATTGGGTAAAGAAGGTGTTGCTCTTTGTATCCTCATAATGTGCTATCATTTCCTCCGTAAAAATCGACCAAGTGACAATTTTTTTACGGGAGCAAAGCCATCGATACCATACAAATGTATTTTGTTCTAAATGTAAAGTTGCAATGCGTACCTTTTGTGTGTTTTGCACGTTATGGAGATCAAAATATTGCTCCATCCGTAGTATCCATGTTACAGGATCCTTTCCATCAAACTTCCTCATATCCATTTTTGGAATATGGTGGTTCTTCCCACCAACATTCGAGTTTACGAAATCATGATTAACATTTATTTTGTTCTCATCATGAGGTTCTTCTCCTATATTTCCGCCATTAGGAATCATTTCTGGTTTTAAGCTTGTCATCAAGCCTTCCATGTATGCTTTTATATCACTCTTCATGTTTTCCATGTTGTCTTTCATGTCATCCATCTTAGCTTCCACGCCATCCATCTTAGCTTCCACGCCATCCATTATGCCTTTCTTCAAACCGTCCATCTTCACTTCCATGCCTTCCATCTTAGCTTCCATGCCTTTATTCAAACCGTCCATCTTCACTTCCACGCCTTTCTTCAAAACTTCCATTTCATTTTTTGTTGCTTTTTGCGAGAGTGAAATTTGTTGCACTTGCTCTTGTAATTTTGATAGATCATGTTGCCATTCTTCATCTTCATGAGTCATAGTAGAGCCTTCTAAAGGCTTAATGGGTGTTGAATTCTTTTTAGGGGCAATTTTAGAATCCAATATTGATATCTATTCTACAAGCTGCCCTTGGAATCAATTCGACTTGATTCTTCAAACAAGACTTATGCAATTTGGAAAAAAAAATACACACCTTTTACTAGCTTTTAGGAGCTCGATATTGAAATTGAATTATCTCTGTAATTGAACATCTTCAATATCTGAAATTAAGCCCTGTAGTAGCCTCCTGAAGTTTCTTTCAAATGCCACAGGTCTGACCTGATTTGGATTCTCCAAGACAAAGTTGTGTCCAATCTCCCACAATGACCTAATTCTGGACTGGTTCAGTAGAGCGAACTTGTACGACTTGCCACGTGTCACTGTTTTGTCCTCTGTCTCTGAAATTGATAGCCAAGAAACTACAAGCCATGTAATTGCGACCAATTTTGACAGAACTCCAATCCAATATCCAGAGAGAGAGTTATTGAACGTTTCCCACGATCACCTCTTTGAGATGAAATTCAGGAGCCTGAAAAAGCACTACCTTCCACAGATCATATCTCCCAAAATATTGCGAACCAAGCTCTGAAATTTTTTGACGAATTTCCTCAGGATTTCAGATTTGCACCATACGAATTTTAGATTCTGAACCTTCGTATAAAATTTTTTATAGCGAAAATGCCACGATGACCTGTTTAGGAGCTTGAAAAAAGGCCCAACTTCCACAGATGATATCTCCGAAAATATTGCGAACCAAGCTCTGAATTTTTTAGACAATCGTCCTCAGGATTTCAGCTTCGCACCCTAAAAATTTCAGCATCTGAAACTTCGTAGAAAAAAAGTTATAGCGAAAATTCCACGATGACCTGTTTGGAGCAGCAAAACCCTAGAATCCAAAGCTCTGATACCAAATGTTGTGTAACCAGCTCCAAAAATAGAAGAAAAGAGATGTAAACGCCTTAGAAATAAGCCACTTCGAGGGGGCAACCTCCAATACATTACATAAATGAACAATTCTTGGATGCTCCAATTCACAAAACCTCCTTTCTATATATAGGAGTCCATGGGGCCATAATGTAATCCTAGTGGGCCACAATGTAATCCTAGCCGACCTAACAATAATAATTTAAGGGCACAATAATAACAAAATGGGGGTTACAAGGGTACAATAATAACAATAAGGGGTTTACACTAACAATAATAAGGGGTTATACTAGTGATATAGGGACCTAACATCTGAAGGATGAGATTATAGGATGAGGAAATGTTATCTTCCTCATGCTTGACAAAAATAAAGAGGTACTTGCTAGTAATGGTGGGGGAAAATTGGGAAAAAAATTTCATTTTTGTATTTCATTTATGGCAGTATGTTTCTCTTGAACATGATACTTCATAACATTTGTGTCTAGGTTGGGGAAATCCATTTGTCTCACATTTAATCAAGCCTCATTGAAAGTCTTCAGCTAGTTTTGGGTATTATCGTTGAGTTAAATGTTTCCAAGTCTAAGTTTCTTGTCACCAATATCTACAAGCAAAGTCAAACCTTAGTTCAAATTACCTTGAAACTCATAGACTTAAATCGTGTCGACTATCCTTGAGTCAGTCCTTATAAAAGAGTTCTTCAAAAATTGACATGACTTTTCACATCGTAGGCTTTCCTACGATTGATCACTTCCTATCGAGTTCAGCTCATTATCTAGGAAGTTGATATAGAAACCCTCTGCAGTACTTTGAGGCCTTCATACCTTAATGGCAGGTTTCTTGAATTTAATGATAGGTTCTCATCATTGACCTTCCATCAAGAAATTCTATGAGTGTTCAACTTCAAGCCATCATTTCACACTTCATAGATTGTACTGGAAGTACCTTGAGGATCATTATAATTACTGGTGGTTTCTCTTGCACTTGTTAATGGTTCACATCATTTACCATTAATCAAGTGGTTTCTACCATGTTCGACTTTGAGACATTCACTCGCATGGTTAGATTCATACTATGGATCGAGAGATGGAGATCAGGAACCTAGATCTAGTTTCATCCATACAGGTTGCATGGAGTTATTAAATATTCATGGTTGTAAACATAGAGCCATTGATGGATGCATCCATATTGTGTCTTCTATTGACATGGATCTTCAAATGTAATTCCATACTAATTCCTTGAGATACTTGTACTTTGAGTATGGGAATGCCTATCTCCGTGGTGTTTATATAAAAGCACGATATGGTAATCCTTGATTGTTTGTTTTAGTCCTTCAATAAATTGGTATTTGATCCGAAACTTTGAAATGATAAAGCGCTTTAGTTATGAAACATTTTTTTTTCGATTTGCACTTTAGGGGAAAATCTGTTACACTTAATTTTTTCACCATGATTGTCGATTCATATCTCTTGCCATCCGATGAGTGTCTCAAGTGAATCCCCTATGAAGCTTGAAGTAAAATAATACCAGGGTCAAAAGGAATTTTCTCTTGCATTTACGAAAAACCTTTTTTGAGAATCTATGTATTTTTCTTGGATATTACTGCACATGTACAGTTTCTTCCACTATAAACTGCGTCGATTTGCACATTGTCTTCCACTATAGATTGCATAGTTATGTTCATGCAAGTAGAAATAAAAAATCAAATTCTAGAATATTTGGTGGAGGAACCTTATCCAAATTAGAAACCTTGAACCACTACATACTTGTGCCTCATCCCTTGGAGCATGGAACTAATCTCTTCCTTTTAAGCATCATATCCATTGAGAAGAGGAACTAGAAAGCTCCTCCTCTTTCCTATAAATTGAGCATAGTACTAGAGGAATGAGAGGCTTGTATTGGTAAACTTATGCTGTTGGTTTTGGGTATGAAGATTTTTTCATCAAGGGAAGGAAAGGAGACCATTGGAAAAGGCTTGTGACATCAAGGAAACCAGGTTGTAAGATTGTTTTCCTTTCAATTCAATACAAAGTAATTGTTCTTTCCTAATTGCGTCTATTTTGATGTTATTTATGGGATTCCTTGATCACTCACATGGTTTATGCATGATCATTGATTCAATTATATGTTTTATGCTAAATTAGGGATATCATTTACCTTTTCTTTTATATGCAATATTTTATGATCCCTTTGATTTTTTTTTCTATGAAAATCTCTTTTGGAGCATGATGGAGAATTTTTGAAAAGAATTTATAAAGCCTCTATGAAATTGAGGTAACTATGGTTGTGGAAATAACTTAAAGGACTTCTACAAGAACTTCATTAATAGGTAAATGATCCTTCACATACTACATGTTTCATGATTTAGTTATAGGCTAAGGAAAGGTAACAATTATTTTAATGCTTGTTACTAGGTTTTGCTGGAAATGTAGGGAGATCAATTTTGTCTGCAAGAGGGATTTTTTCTGCTTAACACTTTCGTCATTATGGTCGAAGGAAATATTGAGACTTTAGTTCCAACATTTCTGGATCAAACATAGGAACAATTTTATGCTGGTTGTTAGCATCAGTGCTGCAGAAAGGGGGTTTTTTTATATGGGAAATTAATGCTACCTGAATATACTTTTTAGTTAGGAGAACAACCTCCTTTGAAGATAAATTATCATAAATATGAACAATAAGAGAAAAACCTAGAAATGACTCTGCTCACTGTGTAGTTAATCAATTATGGGTTTGCAGAATTCCTCTTGTATGCATGGATATTGGTTAGTTCTTTCAATTTGACAAGACTATTCATCTTCAATAAGTTACACTTGTTATTATCATCTTATTTTCGTAAGTCTTCTCATATTTGTTTGTAAGAAAATAGAATCTTGCCATCTCTTAGCAATAGTTTGATCTATTGTCAACTGATTAACATAAGCTAATGTGCATATTTTACCCATCCAAGACAATGTGAGTTGGGATGAGTTGAGGTTGGTAACTTAAGTTCATTTTCCAATTGCAGCAAGAAAATGTTATTTTGGTTGCCATTATCAATGGCCATATATGCTAGTTTGTGCTTGTTTGACAATTCTATGTATAAAGAACTTCCTTATTGCTGCCAAGAGTGTCTTTGGGAATTAACATCGAGTGTGGAACAATGTAGCTAGGATTGTTGACATCAACCTCTAAGTCTCCAACCTATCAATAATTCTTAGAAAGGAAGTATTTCCCTTTTGGAGCTCTTTGGCCTAAATGTTTGACATTACTCATTGGAATGGGCAAGCTTCCTATGATAGGTGCCATGTTTATTCTTCCCACAATGGGTAGAGGATATGGATTCAATTTGTCATTTTTTCTACCAAATATTGTTGGGCTGAGTAATTAGTAGAAAGAAAATGAGGATGAAATTGCCTTCATCTGAAAGAATTGAAAGGTCTTGTTATCACATTTTACATCGTTTTTTTTTTTTTTAAAGAAAATCTTAACAGTTTCAATGTCAGCATTTTAATTGTAATAAATAGGGAAATTGTTGATAGTGGTATTATCAACATGTTTATGGTTTGATAATATTTTCTAAATAATGCACTGCTAATGGGGTTGTCATCGTTTTGGGTATAGTTGATAAATAGACTAACAACGACAACAAAAATTTCAAATTTTGATTTTTTGAAATGCGCTAACCACACCAACATCGAAAATCATGCATATCAAATGTGCCACATTTAGTTCCAAGGTGGAAGGTACATATTGAGTGAACATTTTCCAGCACCACCAGGTATGTAGTTATTCATTAATGATTCAAATCCAAAACGTAGGTGATTGTTAAATAATTTACCCAATCGATTAAAAATTTTTCCCGTATGGTAAGTTTGTTGTTTTCCAGTTTGTGATTTTAGGTAACTCCTGGTTTTTGGGAAAAATAATGAGAGGGGAGGGGGTGAATCAATATTTATAACTCACTGTAAAATTTTATTTTTTCTTTACTGATTTCTATACACGACTTTAATGAACCCAACTAATGTATACATGCAACTATATTTAAGAAAACTTGCATATGTCTAGAGATCTTATTATGCAAACAAGTTTTTACATAGATCAGTGCATTATTCATTCATCAGATGTTTAGAAAGTAGTAAGCATGTGCATTAAGAACAAAATAAATCATCACACACAAGCAACACACATGAACACCAGGATTTAAGGTGGAAAACCAAGTTGGGAGAAAACCACCATTGCTGTCGTCTTTGTCTTCAATACTTATTATAAATTAAATTGATTACAATCTTGTACTATCGTAGACTCATACTAGCACGCAGACACCCACTTGCAAAAGGCTACAACCTTCTCTCGTTCTCCATCTTCTACTACAATGGAGCTCCAACCCCGTGATCTCATTTACCAGCTACCACTGGAAGGGAGCTATGACCCCCTGCTTCTCGTTTACCAGCCACTCCTAGAAGGGAACTAATACCCCCTGATCTCGTTTATTGGCAACCACTGGAAGGGAGCTACAAGCCCCCCACTGAAGGATCCAACCCTTAGCACCATCGCGGACCACGTTTCATCAATTTTCACACTAGATACAAACAACTTCAACAAAACACAACTTGTAGGCCTCTTTTCATCATATTTTATAACTCGACCCACTCTACACATTTAAGCTCAAAGAACATTCACCAAATTGAAACTTAAAACCACATCAACTCATTCACTGAATCATCAATCAACCAACGAACCATTGATCTTTAATCATATTAAACTAGAATCATAATCAGTATTTAAACAACCTAGATCTATATGAAGACATCATTGACAGACATTAGTAAAACAACAAAATAGATCAGACATTTCCTTCCACATACTTTAGCAAAACCCTAGATCCCATATGTGTTTTTTCTTAACTAAACCTGTGTATATACACGATTTTATAGAGATGAACCTGCGTATAGATCTGCAAACATTACATGACTGTGAAACTCTTCAGAACAAATAAACACCTTGGATCTTACCCTTCACTTCAAAAAACATTCGCCAGATCATAGATCTAAACATTCCATAAACAGATCTAGAAAATACATAGTCATTTCAGGTCTAGGGATCCCGATCCATCATTGTATTCATAAGTGCATTATTATTTCAGATCTATCATTAACTCTAACCCATTCCATGCAGATATACTTCAAAGTGAAGTATTCATTAATACCCAGACACATGCAATACTTTGCACTATGGCCTTCTTATCCTTATATAGTTTTAGCCTTTAACAATAACATGATCTAAAACCACGCAACTACTAATGGTATTCTTGGACAGAATTAAATAGACAACACAACGCTTAATACTCTGGGCCAATACCATGGTAATTCCCCTTGGTATCATAATTTTAGAGCGCAAAAGGCATAAGTGACTTTTCTTCTTCGTACCTGCGTGTATACGTGGCTTCTCTTCATAATAACTGTGAATATACTAATTCTAGATGTATACGCGGGTTGCCTGTATACCAGGTAGCATATATATGCAAGTTTCCTTCATCAAACCTACATATACATTGTGACATATTATATTTATCATTTCTTTGATCCTAACTGGATTTCATTTCTCTGTCACTTCTGAAATGACCTGTAGATACAACATTTTTACATCTTTAACACATAGGTTGCTTATCAAAAGGAAACTCAACAAGTAGGTTTCCGTCGAGGACAAAATATTGCATCATATTGCCAAAACCAGTAAAGCCTTCATCCAATATCATCGTCAAGAATCCAGGATCAAATACTGGTGAGGTTTTGTGTCTTTTTGCTAGAGTTCACAAAAATTGGGGAAAAGAAAAAAAATGTAACCAAGCTAATCCCAAAGTTCCCGACCTCTTGGAGGTCTATCCCGACATTGAACAACAGTTTCAATGAGCAGGGTGGTAAGATTGTTTCCTCCGATGCACTGATTACCATGATGTTGTGGCTCGGGCATTCACTAAGGGGTTTGATGGTCACTAAGTGGATATAGGCAAAATTTCCTTTCCAATTACAGAAGAGTTAATTACAAAGGCCATGAAGTATGCTTTTAGATGGGAAAAGGGTGTTCATAAGTCATCTTTTATTAGGGGTCGATGTCCCATTTTTCCTAAAGGTGGAGTTCAAAGACTGAAACTGGAATATAGGGATTCAACAAGCCTAGTTGGAGGATAAGTGGGATTTGTTGCTAAGAATAAATCATTCCTATCTTACTTGTGAAGGTCACTTATACCGGGTAAATATTTACCATTTTCACTTCTTAGCCCATTTAGCTAGTCACGTTCGATTGAATGTTTGTTTTTATTTACTTGAGAGCTTAAAACACATGGCCGCTCGGTTTCGAGCCGAGGAAAGCCATACCCCTCACTTTGTTTATAATAAATCCATAATCAAACAATTGATTGAGAATCAATTGGCCAAGGCATGGAGAACCTAAATCTATTTCCTATTTTGGGGAGGTTTTCAACCTCAACCTCCTAAGGTCAGAAGAGGGAGGAAGAAATGCACCTATAAGGGAAAGAAAATTCATGCAGGAGCTTTACTAAGCTAGTTCTTAGCACAAAAATTCCCTCTTCCTCTTCTGGTCCCAAAATCCATAAAGTTTATGCTAGGAACAATGCTATACTAAAAAAGGCTAACCCTGTTTCAAATGAAAAAATTCCCTCTGCTATTAGCTCCCCTGATGCCAAGAAAACTCCCATGGAAAAATTCCCTGCAGAAACCCATTCTCCAAAGGAAAAAAATCTTGAAGTTGAAACCCAAGATTAACCCCAAGTTGAAGAAGAATATACACTTTTTGAAGTTTTTAAAGGAGTAAAGAGACCCCATACCAGACCTACCAACAAGCTCATATTCAAAATAAAATTGAAAATAAATCCAGACCTTGCTAAAGAGGTAATTGATGTGGAAAATGTGCCTTTGAAGGACCTCATAATAAACAGAGGAAAAACCGCATGTAATAAGGAACAAAAGGTAAAAAAACTAAAGGAAAATGCCAAATGGAAACCGAGAAAATTAAGAGGCAAAGACTGGAAGAATTTGATGTTCTCCTAAAAGAAGCCAACACCCTCAGCTAAGAAGCTAAGGAAATTTTTAGTTTTTGATTATTCATTGATAAAAAGTGAATTTTGACATATTGTTGATAATGCGGGTGTCAGCATTTATACATAGAAGTAAAATGGAGAGATGACATCTCATTTGTCAGCAAATTTTGCAAAAAGGTACTGACATTTTCATTGTCAGCTCATTTTTTAAAAGGAACAGATTATGAAAAGCGCTGACAGTCTATCTATCAGCAAAACTATTAACCCATCAGGCTAAGATTTGAAAATTGTGGTATCAATGATTATATCATAAAACTCAAGAAAGAAGGATCTCAAACAAAATAACATTTTTGGAGGGTGACTGGAACTGTTTTTCAGTAAGGGATATGTTTTTCCAGCGAGGGAGAAATTATGATGATACATCTTTCTCAACCTCGTTTTTAGCACGGTTTTTAGCAAGTAGTTTTTATTTTTCAAAGACTTTATGTATTTAAAAGACATTTTTCAGATGCATGTACCAAACATATTTTCATTACTATTTTGGATTATTGTAATTAAAGTTGAAACTATAATCTTGTGATTAGTTGTTGTGATGTTTCAATATAAGCAATAAATATAGAAGTAAAAAGGGTTTGTGTTTATTTGAAAACATAACATCCCTCTATAAAATTTGAGCAAATCTTAAATATATATATATTTTCATGAGAATTTGCAGAAATTCTCGTGTCGTACTTCCTTGTCTATGTTATCTATTTTAAATGTTTCTTCATGTCTAGAAATATGAGTGTGTGAGATTGGGATTCATTATGATTTTGTTTCTTTACTTCTCCAACATTATTAATTTTTGTTCCATTTAATTATGATACTAATTTCTTTTAATTTTCCTTTTCAATTCCTTAATTTGTCAAAGGAAATATTTCTACCTTGATTTTGTGTTTCCTCATCAAATCTAGCATCACATATTTTGGTTTAGACTCCATGACCAATTGTGTATTTTCCACATAGGCCAACCAAATTTTTCCATTTCTTAGAAAAAATATGGCCATAGAACTTAAATGTGTAAACCTACTACTACTCTAACCTTGAGTAGTTGAGGTTAGGGAGAGCTCCCTCTCCAAGTTGAAGGGCCAGCTTTCAACCTCAAATACCTTAGAATTTTTACCTAACAACTAGGGTTTCTGTAATATCCCAAATCTGGAACAACTACCAAGGCATGAATGGAAAATGCATTTTCCAGTAATGGTTGCTCCAAGAATTGGAACTAGGACCTGGATCCCTTAGGAAAATGTGGCTAAGTATGAAATCCAAGAGATGGCACCAAAGAAATCCTCCTAGGTGGGTTAAACAGATCTCCCACACCTAGATGTCCTCAAAAGTGCCCGATGAAGGGACTGCAACCAATGCATGAACATACAATAGATCAAAAATGTTGTTTTAGTAGCTATGAGACAAGAAGATATATATGGCCAACAATAATGTTATAGCAGTAAAGAAAGTACAAGTTCTTGAGGAAACATCCACTCAAGAAAGTCAGTGCAAGCCTCAACAATACATGCACAAGGAAATGAAGAACATTGATATACATAGAAATCCCATGGCTATGACTACGCAGTCTATAAAGGAGGACTACTGAAAAATAGTGTAAATACACAAATATGATATTAGACAGCTCAAATAAATTGGGGGAGCAAGGCTCTAACCCATGGAAGCAATAATACATCAATCCCAGGAAGGATTGGCTAAAATATACAAAATGGAAAAAATGTCGGAGTTGCAGGGTAGCAGCTGTAACTCAAAACTAGAACTGAATAGAGAAGGCTAAATATGATAAAAAATCTGAAGTAAACCTCCTCCAATGGATCTTCTAAGTGAAGGCTGATCCTATCACTGAAGATCTAACCCTCCAAACAAATACTGCAACCCTCACTGCAGATGCTCCATAGAAATAACGTAGTCAAAGAGAGGGATTGTGATGTAGGTGATGAAAAATGGTTGGCATGATGCCAAAGATGGTGGGAATCAGATCAAAGCTCTCTCAAAAATCCTCCAAATGAAAGGAGACTCCCTCCTCTGTAAAATAGCTCTGGAAGTGGTGTTGTAGAACCTCCACTGCAACACCCTGCAACACAGAATTATCCTGCTTTAGGAATAACGTTGTAGCTGAAGGAGGATGCTTGGCCTCAAGACTAAATGTGGAGAAAATGAAGAGAAACTCCCTCAAGAGGCCTCTCTTGGAAGGATAAGGAATTCCTAAAGAGGAATGCCTTGTGCTAAGCAGCACTACAACTCTGATGAACAGCAGGAGAATGCACAAAGTCTGAATAGAAAATGAAATCAATAATCTTCAACATGAGAAACAATGGCTGCCTTGCCCTCCTTTTAAACATGTGAGATCCCTCTCACCATGGATCCCATTCATTATGGTTTCCTTTACCAAAGAAACCTCTTCCCATTTATACTGCGTTGTTTCTCTAAGTGTTCTCCACCTCTTATCCCAACGCTGTTGACTTCGTCAAACTTGACCTTGTCCACTTGCAAATGATCCTGTTCACACATGAGGGTGTGAAAAATAGCTCCAATGATGATCCAATTTCATATCATGAGGGATTTTATTGAGAATTTTATTATGCATGGGCCTCCTAACCTATTTATTCTACTCCTAGGTGAAAACAACAAAAATTAATATTCCAATTTATTGAAGGAAAAATTTGGAATATTACAGTCCTCCCCTCCCAAATGTTGCTTGTCCTCAAGAAAATACAATGATATAACTGATGAGTTGTCTCCCAAGGCATGGTGACTGAGAACTACTGGGAAAACATCTTCCCAAAGTAATCATCCAAACAAAATGAGTCACCTCCCAACATGGCAACTCCTGAAGATCTCCTTCCACCTCAAGCTCTGGAAATGAAGGTGGGATGAAAATCTGAACATGGTTAGCATCATAGCCTACCTTACGATGTACTTCTCTCCACTTATGACAAGTGTAGATACAATGCTAGTCTTGGGTTGTAATATAATTTCCCTTAAGTGGTAGAATGAAGGCTAGATCCCCAAAGATCTCTCCTACAATGTTGTGAATCAAGCTGGCCCAAATCAACCCATATGTGATGGATAGGAAAACATCATCATATGGAATCCCATCAATCATATGGTTCATCTCAACAAAAGGAGATAATTTTTGGTAGTGATGGCTATATCTCCTCTCATGCTCCCATTAGAACATGCAATGCAGAAAGTGGGTGAATCCTCTCCCCTCGAGGACACACCCAACTCATGTGTCTCTCTCCTAATCATGCTTCCAATAAAAATAAGATCCATATCAAAAAATGGAATCATGATCAGCAACAAAATGAGGAAAATGTTGAAGGTTTCATGTGGTGCAAGAAGGCACCAACAACTTTCCCAATAGTGACAGAACAGTTTTCCAAACTGCTGCTTCAGAAAGTTACATGGCAAGTTGTTTTTTGTTACATGGATAGTTATGTATGTCATGACATCTACTGATAAATATAAAATGGTTGAGTACATAAACTAATCATACATGAAATAAAACACTTGTCCAAGGCCATACAAGTGATGGCTATCTCCATCATACAATTTGGCCCAATGTTGACCATGGAGCTCAATGAAAAGCTTGCCCTCTTGTGGAGCAATGTGTTGAAAATGAATGGTAAAGGTATCCAAATTTTGTGTTAGATAATCCATAGATGAAAAAAAAAAAATTTTTAAAAGAGTAATATGATGCATATGTGTATGAATGACTCCTCCAAAGGGGTATGACACACTCCCATGAAGAGGAATGAACTATATTTTGCATGAATATCACCCTCCTTATACTTGGAAATCCAAGTCAAGACGATTATGTCAATGTAATATATGTTTCCATCCACCACTTCATCATCCTCACCTCCTTCTTGTCCACCAAGTGCATCAAGTGTGTAGTGATCCTAGGGACATTTCAACAATAACCCCAAGCTCCCAAGTGACAATGATGTTGGCCCGTGAAAACAAGTTCCTGCCAACTCATAGCTCCATTCTTTGACAGGTTCCTTGTCAAAGATATCTCTCATAATGCTGCTACTCATGAGAATTTACTCCCAAGGTGGAAGTACCTCTTAATCATCAAAGGTCAATGAGATAATGCCATTTCCTCCTCCTACAACACCATGCAAGGTGCGAGAACAAATCTTCTCTTGCTCTCCCAAGAACAAGAAAAGCAACAAAGGATTTTGCTACCTCCCCATACTTCCATCATACAATCCATGTGATGAAAACATAATGAATGATATGAATTTCATATCAACACTATGCACCCATGCTCTGTGCTGCTCAATGATGCAAGCATCCTGCCACAACTCCTTGATCCTCATACCCTTAGAAAAAGTGTAAGCCAAGTGATGGCCAAACTCCTTCAAGAGTAACCAGCGCAGCCAAGCCTCCTGCTGCCCAGTGTCATAGATATGCAATTGGCTTACTAGCCTCTTGCTCCTCATCCACATCCACTCCACCAATTGTGGATGTCTCCTTCCATCATCCAACTTGGTACTCCTCCCATGAGGGCTACCATCATCCCAAATCAATTTTCTACATTTCATGGGATTTTGAAATGAAATCTTCCCAAGGATCAATTTGATCCCTTAAGGATCCAAATAGGTGGTAGGAAAAAACCTCCCATCATGTTGTGTATGCCTCAAGGGATGTCCAACATAAGCATGAGAGATGTTATCCATCCGAAGATGTCCTCCATCATCTATCTTCTCCTGTGAGAAGGGAATAACCTCCTCAAACTGTTGAATAATATTCAACTTCATGATGTGTGGGAGTGCACCTCTATTGAAATCTCTTCAGAAGATATCCTTCTCATACAGGGCCTTACAAAACCAAAGAGGCCTTGGATCTGCTGCAAGTAGAAGTCTCTCTTTGAGTTGTGGCATGCTCATTGAGAGAGTATCATCTCAAAATAAGAAAGTGTTTCTCACTTCAAGATGTCTACCATCTACCTCTTCTCCCTCCATTGCTTAATGAATGAAGCTGCCATGTGAATGCTCCCATGAGGAATGATTCCTCCTTTATTCATCACTTCTCTTGTACAGCGCAGAGAAATTCTGCTACTCTAAGTCAACAATATGTAGTGATGTGGACCCATCCATAATATTTGTAGAAATGACAAGAGATGGACATTGAAGCATACCTTGGTGAAATTTGGAGGCTCCTTGCAGGGCCACAAGAGTTTCCTCCTGATATGTGTTGGCTTCCCAAAATGTTGAAGATGAAGGCTGCTCCTCCATGGTCTCAACAGTGCTGGTACATGCCCCTTCAACTGGTGGTGAGGGCTCCTCCCTCCTTTAAGCAAGAGTTGAAACCTTTGTCTGGATTAGATGGCTGGTCCACCAAATAATTGCTTCACCTTCAAGGTGCAACACTGAAACTTCTAGAGCCTCTCTATCTACTACAAGATGTATTAGAAAGAAAGCCTCTAGCTTCATCACCCAAACCTCTGCTGCAAGTGTGAGTGATCCATCAAATGTGGACAATATAAATCTATTTCCTCTCATCATACCATAGCTATGGGGTCTTATTTCTTCATTTTGCTGAATAAATTGTGGTAAATATAGAGTCTCTTGGAAGGCTCTAGGTTTATCTTGGTATTCAGCAAGGTACTCACTTAGAATTTTGAATTCCAAGTGTTCTTCATGCTTCTGGTCTTCTTCTTTGTGAGAGTAGGAAGTGCATGGTCCTTCCTCTTCTCCTTCTTCAATCTTCTTGACCTCCTTGTAGAGGTCCTCTCTAGATATGAAAATTGATGAGAGTAAACTCATCCTCTTCATCATCTTGATCTTCTTTGGCTGAGACTCACAGGCTGAGCCAGAGATCATTCTTTGATACCACTCTAATATCCCAAATCTAGAACAGCTAGCAAGGCATGACTGGAAAATGCATTTTCCAGTAATGGCTACTACAAGAATTGGAACCAGGACTTGGATCCTTTAGAAAAATGTGTCTAATTTTGAAATCCAAGAGATGGCTCCAAAGAAATCCTCCTAGGTGGGTTAAACAAATCTCCCACACCTAGATGTCCTCAAAAGTGCCCGATGAAGGGACTGCAACCAATGCATGAACATACAATAGATCAACATCATTATTTTAGTAGCTGTGAGACAAGAAGATATAGATATCCAACAATAATGTTATAGTAGTAAAGAAAGTAAAATTTCTTGAGGAAACATTCACTCAGGAAAGGAAATGCAAGCCTCAACAATACATGTACAAGGAAATGAAGAACACTGCTATACATAGAAAGCCCATGGCTATGACTGCATAGTCTATAAAGGAGGACTGCTAAAAAATAGTGTCAATACACAAATATGATATTATACAACTCAAATAAAGTGGGGGAGCAAGGCTCTAACCCCTGGAAGCAATAATACATCAATCTCGGGAAGGATTGGCTAAAATATACAAAATGGAAAAAATGTCGGAGTTGGAGGGTAGCAGCTGCAACTAAAAACTGGAACTGAATAGAAAAGGCTGAAGATGATCAACAATATGAAGTAGACCTCCTCCAATGGATCTTCTAAGTTAAGTCTGATCCTATCACTGAATATTTAACCCTCCAAACAAATACTGCAACCCTCACTGTGGATGCTCCATCGAAATAACGTAGTCAAAGAGAAGGATTGCACTGTAGGTGATGAAAAATGGTTGTCCTAATGCCAAAGATGATAGGAATCAGCTAAAATCTCCCCCACTAATCCTCCAAAGGAAAGGAGACTCCCTCCTCTGCAAAATAGCTCTAGAAGTGGTGTTGTAGAACCTCCACTACAACACCCTGCAACACAGAATTATCCTACTTCAGGAATAATGATGTAGCTAAAGGAGGATGCTTGGCCTCAAGCCTGAATGTGGAGAAAACGAAGAGCAACTCCCTCAAGAGGCCTCTCTTGGAAGGAGAAGGAATTCCTAAACATGAATTCCTTGTGCTAAGAAGCACTGCAACTCTGCTGAACAACAAGAGTATGCACAAAGTCTGAATAGACAATGAAATCAATAATCTTCAACATGAGAAAAAATGGTTGCCTTGCCCTCATTTTAAACATGTGATATCCCTCTCACCATGGGTCCCACTCATTAGGGTTTCCTTTACCAAAGAAACCTCTTCCCATTCATACTACATTGTTTCTCTAAGTGTCCTCCACCTCTTATGCCATTGCTGTTGACTTGGTCAAACTTGACCTTGTCCACTTGCAAATGATCCTGTTCACACATGAGGGTGTGAAAACCAGCTCCAATGATGATCCCCTTTCATATCATGAGGGATTTTATTGAGAATTTTATTATGCATGGGCCTCCTAACCCATTTATTCTCCTCCTAGGTGAAAACAACAAAAACTAATATTCCAATTTATTGAAGGAAAAATTTGGAATATTACAGTTTCTCAAAGAGATAACAGGTCTTATGTAACTTGGCTTCAATCTTGGAACCATTTTTCATAAAATGCTCAGAGGAGGAAATAGAAGAAACTCTAACTTATTTATAATACTAGGGAACAACCCACAAAACAATTTGGTGTGTAGGTTATATTTTGGGCCCTTTGAGACTCTACCTTGAGTTGGGAGAGACATCCATATCTGTCTCTCCATTCCTATAAATATCTTTTCTCCTTGAGTCATTCTGGTCGAAGGATATATTGAGACTTTAGTTCCAACATCTGTGGATCAAACCTAGGAATAAATTTATGTTGGCCATCAGCTTCAGTGTTGCGTAAAGGGGGTTTTTTTATATGGGAAATTAAATCTACTCGAATATAATTTGTATTTATGAGAACAATCTCCTTTGAAGATAAATTATGATAATTATGAACAATAAGAGAAAAATGTGGAAATTATTCTACTCATTGTTTAGTTAATCAATAATGGGTTTGTAGAAGTCCTCTTGTATGCCTAGATATTGGTTAGTTCTTCCAATATTATAAGACTAATCATCTTCAATAAGTTACACTTGTTATCGTCATCTTATTTTCATAAGTCTTCTCATATTTGTTTTTATGAACATATAAGATATTGGCCAAAATATTGCCATCTTTTATCAACAGTTTGATATATTGTCAACTGATTATCACAAGATAATGTGCATATTTTACCCATCCGAGATAATGTTATTTGGGGTGAGTTGATGTTGGTATCTTAAGTTCCTTTTCCAATTGAAGCAAGAAAAGGTTATTTTGTTTTACATTATCAATGACCATATATGCTAGTTTATGCTTGATTTGACAGTTTTGTGTACAAAGAGCTTCCTTTTTGCTGGCAAGGCTATCTTTGGGAATTAGCATCAAGTGTGGATAAATGTAGTTGAGATTGTTGACATCAACCTCTAAGTCTCCAACCTCTCAATAATTCTTAGAATGGAAGTGTTTTTCCTTTTGGAGCTCTTTGACCTAAAAGTTTGGCATTCCTCATTGGAATTGGAAAGCTTCCTATTATAGGTGCCATATTTCTTCTTCCCACAGTGGGTAGAGGATATGGAATTGGTTTCTCCTTTGTTATACCCAATATTGTTGGGATGATTAATTATTATAAAGAAAAATAGGATTAAATTCCCTTTATCTAAGAGAATTGAATGGTATTATGTAACTTGGCTTTAATCTTGGAACCAATTTGTATGAAATGCTCAAAGGAGGAAATAGAAGAAAGTATAACAACCCATAATTTTTTTTGGTGTAGAGGGTATATTTTGGGCCCTTTGAGACTCTACCTTGAGTTTGGAGAGAGATTTGTATCTGGATTTCCATTCCTATAAATATATGGTCTCCTTGGGTCATTCTGGTTGAAGGAAACATTGAGACTTTAGTTCCAATGTTTCTGGATCAAACAAATGAACAAATTTATGCTGGTCATAAACATAAATGTTGTGGAAAGGGGGTTGTTTTATATGGGAAATTAAAGCTACCCAAATATAATTTGTATTTATGGGAACATGTTAGGTCCCTATATCACTAGTATAGTCCCTTATTATTGTTAGTGTAACCCCCTTATTGTTATTATTGAACTCTTGTAACCCCCATTTTGTTATTATTGTGCCCTTAAATTATTATTGTTAGGTCGGCTAGGATTACATTGTGGCCCACTAGGATTACATTATGGCCACATGGACTCCTATATATAGAAAGGAGGTTTTGTAAATTGTATCATCCAAGAATTGTTCATTTATGTAATGTATTGGAGGTTGCCCCCTTGAATTGGCTTATTTATAAGGCATTGATATCTCTTTTCTTCTATTTTTGGAGCTGGTTACACAGCATTTGGTATCAGAACTTTGGATTCTAGGGTTTTACTGCTCCAAACAGGTCATCGTGGAATTTTTCCTATAACTTTTTGTCTACGACGTTTCAGAAGCTGAAATTTTTAGGGTTCGAAGAAAAAATCCTGAGGAAGCTTGTCTAAAAATTTCAGATCTTGGTTCGAAATATTTGCGGAGATATCATCTGTGGAAGTTAGGTCTTTTTTCAGGCTCCTAAACAGGTAATCGTGGAATTTTCGCTCTAACGTTTTCTGTACGAAGGTTCAGAGTCTGAAATTCGTATGGTGCAAAGCTGAAATCCTGAGGAAAGTCATCAAAAAATTTCAGATCTTGGTTCGCAATATTTGTGGAGATATGATCTGTGGAAGGTAGTGCTTTTTCAGGCTCCTGAATTTCATCTCAAAGAGGTGATCATGGGAAAATTTCAATAACTCTCTCTCTGGGCATCGGATTAGAGTGCCGTAAAAGGTTGTCACAAGTACACAGACTTTAGTTTCTTGGATATCAATTTTAGATACAAAGGACGAAACAATGAGACGTGGAAAGTCATACAATTTCGCTCTACTGAACCAGTCCATAATTAGGTCATTGTGGGAGATTGGACACAACTTTCTCTTGGAGAATCCAAATCAGGTTAGACCAGTGGAATTCAAAAGAGAATTCAGAGGGCTAAAAAAGTGCTGAATTTCAGATATTGAAGATCCACAATCACAGAGATAATACAATTTCAATATCGAGCTCCTCAAAGCAAGTAAAAGGTGTGTATTTTTTTTCCGAATTGCATAAGTCTTGTTTGAAGAATCAAGTTGAATTGATTGCAAGGGCCTATTATAGAATAGATATCAATATTTGATTCTAAAATTTCCCCTAAAAATAATTCAACACCCATTAAGCCTTTAGAAGGCTCTACCATGACTCATGAAGACGAAGAATGGCAACATGACATATCAAAATTAGAAGAGCAAGTGCAACAAATTTCGCTCTCGCAAAGAACAACAAAAAATGAAATGGAAGTTTTGAAGAAGGGCATGGAAACTAATATGGATGGTTTGAAGAAAGGCGTGGAAGCTAAGATGAATGGTTTGGAAGCTAAGATGGATGGCATGGAAGTGGGAATGGAAGCTAAGATGGATGACATGGAAGCTAAGATCGATGAAAAAATGAAAGACAACATGGAAAACATGAAGAAAGATCTAAAAGTAGACATCGAAGGTTTGGGAAAGTTGATACAAGAAATGTTTCCTAATGGTGAAAAGATAGTAGAGGAAAATCATGATGAGAACAAAATAAATGTTAATCGTGATTTCATAAACTCTAATGTTGGTGGGAAGAACCACCATATTCCAAAAATGGATATGAGGAAGTTTGATGGAAATGATCCTGTAACATGGATACTACAAATGAAGAAATATTTTGATCCCCATAACATGCAAAACACACAAAAGGTACGCATTGCAACTTTACATTTAGAAAAAAAATACATTTGTATAGTATCGATGGATTTTCTCCCGTTACTTGGTCAATTTTTATGGAGGAAATGATAGCACATTATGAGGATACAAAGAGCAACACCTTCTTTAGCTAATTGATAAATCTCAAACAAAAGGGTTTATTGGGGCAACACATTGAGGACTTCCAAAAATTGAATATAAGGGTAACTGATATTCCAGAGGAACACAGGATCGATCTCTTCATAGGGATTTTAAAGGATAACATCCAACATGAAGTTCGTGTTTTGGAACCGGATTCATTGGAGAAGGCATTCAGGTTGGCAAGAAAAGTTGAATGTAAAATAATGGCGACAAGGAATCCTACCACTCAATTCTATAAAGAAGGAAGTGTTGCTACGCCTAGATTTCCACAACCTACAAGGTTGACACCACAAAAATTGGAAGAAAAAAGAGCAAAAGGGCTTTGCTACAGTTGTGATAGCAAATACACTAAAGGTCATAAGGTGCTGAGAAGAAATTATTTTACATAGATTGTGAAGAGGAAGAAGAAAATGAACAAGAAGAGGATATACACCAGGAACCAACCCTAGAAGAGGAAGAAATGAATCCGACCATATCGTGTAATGCACCGGTAGGAATTACCACTCCTCAAACTCTCAAGATACAAGGACAAATCAAGAAGAAAAAGGTAATAGTGTTGATTGATTCAAGTAGCACCCATAATTTTATTTATTGTAAGGTAGCCAAGGAATTGAATTGTTTCCTATACCCAACACCAGAATGTCAAGTGATGGTTGCAAATGGAGGAACTATAAATTGCTCTTGAAAATGCCATAATATCAAGCTAACCATGGGGGAATATGTATTGACTAGTCCAATGCTTGCCATTCCTATGGGAGGTGCTGATGTTGTACTAGGAGTACAATGGTTACAATCTTTGGGGACGGTAGCTTTTAATTTCAAGAACTTTTCTTGAAATTTTTTTCAGAAGGAAAGGAAGTCGAATTACGGGGTATTGAAGGGAAGCCGGGAAGGATAATAAGCTCTAATGTCATGACAAAGCTTATAAATAAAGAAAAAAGAGGCGTAATTGCACAATTATGCTCACTAGAAGTTCCTACATCAAAATCATCTATTTCTGCAGATCTCCAACAAGTCTTGGACAATCATTCCAAGGTGTTTGAAACTCCCAAAGGACTCCCACCTATTCGTGATCATGATCATGCTATTCATTTGATTCCAGGAAGTGTTCCTCCAAACATCAGGCCTTATAGATATCCTTACTTCGAAAAGAGCGAAATTGAACGTATGATTGCAGAAATGTTAGAGGCGGGTATAATTCAACCTAGTCAAAGTTCTTTCTCTGCTCCTGTAGTATTGGTACACAAGAAGGATGGATCATGGCGAATGTGTCCTGATTATAGGGAGCTCAATAAGCTCACCATTAAAGACAAATTTCCCATTCCTATGATTGATGAATTATTGGATGAATTACATGGAGCAATTTATTTTACCAAGTTGGATCTTCGTTCAGGATATCATCAAATTAGAATGAAGACCGAAGATATTCCAAAAAAAACATTTCGAACTCATGAGGGTCATTATGAATTTTTGGTCACGCCTTTTGGCCTTACCAATGCACCTTCTACATTTCAAGGGTTGATGAATTCCATTTTCAAACCCTTCCTTAGAAAATTTGTGCTAGTATTTTTTTGATGATATACTTATCTACAGCAGGTCTTGGAAGGATCATGTTCAACATGTTGACAGGGTGCTCAAACTATTGCAGGAGAAACAATTATATGCACAAAAATCCAAATGTTTCTTTGGAGTACAAGAGGTGGAATATCTGGGTCATATTGTATCTCACGAGGGTGTTAAAGTAGACCCTAACAAAATTAAAGCTATTAAGGAATGGAAAGTCCCCACAACCATAAAGCAGTTGCGAGGATTTCTCGGGTTAACAGGGTATTATCGCAAGTTTGTTAAGAATTATGGGAGAATAGCAGCACCTCTAACAACATTATTGAAGAAATATGCATTTTCATGGACTCCCGAAGCAACTAAGGCCTTTGAACATCTTAAAGAGGCAATGTGCCTAGCACCGGTCTTAGCTACGCCAGACTTCACAAAAACCTTTATCGTGGAATGTGATGCCTCAGGAAATGGAATTGGTGTTGTTTTAATGCAGGAAGGAAGACCCATTGCTTTTGAAAGTCGTCCAATCAAAGGAAAGTATTTACAAAAACCTATTTATGAGAAGGAAATGTTAGCAATACCTCATGCACTAAAGAAATGGCGAACTTACCTAATGGGAAGACACTTCAAGGTAAAAACTGATCATGATAGTCTTAAACACTTTTTGGAACAAAGACTATCGTCAGAAGAACAACAAAAATGGGTCACAAAGATGTTGGGTTATGACCTTGAAATAATCTACAAAAAAGGAAAGATGAATATTGTTGCAGATGCACTCTCAAGAAAGAATGAAGAGGTGGAAGCATTGCTTTGTGCCATTTCTATTATCCAACAAGATTGGATAACTGAAGCAAGAGATGAATGGAAGAAGGACAAAGATGTATGGACACTCATTCAAAAGTTGCAGCAAGATCCTAGTACATCTGATACATTTAGTTGGAAAAGTGATTCCTTATGGTACAAAGATCGCTTATATCTTTGCAAGAATTCCCAACTAAAACAAAAGATTCTTCTGGAATTGAACACTTCTCCTTTAGGAGGACACTCAGGATTTTTAAAAACTTACCACAGGGTGAAGAAAGAATTTTTTTGGGATGGCCTTAAATCTGATATTCAAAATTTTTTAGCAGAATGTTTAGTTTGCCAACAGAATAAAGTGGAAACAATTAAGACCTCGGGACTTCTACAACCTTTATCCATTCCAAGTCAACGTTGGGAGGAGATTTCAATGGATTTTATCATAGGTTTACCTAAGTCCGAAGGAAAGAGTGTCATCATGGTGGTAGTTGATAGACTTACCAAGCATGCACACTTTTGTGCATTATCTCATCCATTTAAAGCAAGTACAATTGCTACTACATTTATGGACAGAATTCAAAAGCTACATGGAAGCCCAAGGGTTATTGTGAGCAACAGAGATCCCATTTTTAATAGAAATTTTTGGACGGAGTTATTTTCTTGTTTGGGTACTCAATTAGCTCATAGCTCATCTTATCATCCTCAATCTGATGGTCAAACTGAGATAGTAAATAAATGTTTGGAAGGATATCTTCGTTGTTTTGTATCCGATAAACAAACACAATGGGTCAAGTGGTTACCTCTTGCTGAATGGTGGTATAACACTTCCTTCCATACTGCAGCAAAAATGACCCCATTTATGGCACTTTATGGATATCATCCACCATCCACCACATCATCTTTAAGGGAAAATTCGAAGGTTCAAGCAGTGGAAGATCACATCGAGCATCAGCAAGAAGTTCTCCAACTCTTAAAGGATAACCTGAATTTGGCACAAAATCGAATGAAACAACAGGCAGATCAACATCGTAGAGAGAGAAGTTTTGATGTAGGAGATTGGGTATTTTTACGGCTACAACCATACAAACAAATGTCCCTCAAGCAAGCTAAGAAGGATAATAAATTATCACCGAAGTACTATGGTCCTTACAAGGTGTTGCAAAATATTGGTTCTATGGCATACAAATTGGAGCTTCCTGCTTCTTCGCGAGTACATCCAGTTTTCCATGTTTCATGCTTAAAAAATGTTATAGGTGAAAATCTTCCAGTTCAAACAATATTGCCAGAACTTGATGAGGAAGGAAAATCATATTGGAACCTGAAGCGGTCATGGAAACAAGAACTCGACAGCTACGGAATTGATCAATTTCAGAGTATCTCATCAAGTGGAAGAACTTACCCACCGAAGATTCTACATGGGAGGATGAGAATTTTATACAGAAGCACCCGGAGCTACTCAAGCGTTGAGGACAACACTTTTTTGAAGGAGAGGGGCATGTTAGGTCCCTATATCACTAGTATAGTCCCTTATTATTATTAGTGTAACCCCCTTATTGTTATTATTGTACCCTTAAATTATTATTGTTAGGTCGGCTAAGATTACATTGTGGCCCACTAGGATTACATTATGGCCCCATGGACTCCTATATATAGAAAGGAGGTTTTGTAAATTGTATCATCCAAGAATTTTTCATTTATGTAATGTATTGGAGGTTGCCCCCTTGAAGTGGCTTATTTCTAAGGCATTGATATCTCTTTTCTTCTATTTTTGGAGCTGGTTACAGAATAGAAAAACCTCCTTTCAAGATCAATTATCATAACTATGAAAAATAATAGAAAAACTTGGAAATGATTATACTCATTGTGTAGTTAATCAATTATGGGTTTGCAGAAGTCCTCTTATGATCCAGATTTATGTAGTAATGCAACAGAATACACATGTAACCATAAATACAAATATGCAACAGAAATAACACTTCATTTCATTAATATCAAAGAACTAAAATTTTCTTACAGACAAAATAGATATAAACTAGCTAGGGCATTGGTAGCTTATCTCTAAGAAGAGATGTGGTGGCTACAGGCCTCTGAACTTAGTTAAAATGAGGCCCGAGGGCCTATTTATTATTTAGAAACAATGGAAAACCCTAAACATACAAAACCCTAACCCTAGGAGATGAGGCACTAAAACTATGGGCCCCGTTTGGGTAAATTGGTGTTTCAACTTCCCAGGGACGTAACTTTGGCATACGATCTCCGTTTGATGCACTCAATAGCTCGTTAGAAAGATCTATCCAAGGAGTAAATTTTTTTTGCAAGAAATATAATCTTTTTCGCTCTCATTTTTCCCAAAATAATGTCATTTAGGGCCTCAAAATGGCTCCAGAATTTCACGACTCGAAAAATTGTCAAAAATAGTAAGTTGTGTCAAAACTAAAAAAATGAAAGAGACAATGGTGAGGCCCCAAGTGGAATAGGTGGGTGGCCACCAATATCCACTTGGATCATTCCTCCCCCCTTAGGAAGCAATGGTCCCCATTGCATTGATTTCGTCCATGAGATGAGGAAAATTCTGCTGAGCTTGGTCCCTGGTGAACCACTTGCCTTGGTGTAGGAGTTGGCCAGCTTTGACAACCCGAAATAGTTGGATCTTCTGCTAGAAATTTTTCTTATTTGCATTTCCATGATACAATCTGTGGTGGCTTGTTCCATGCAGTCTGGGTTTAACTTTGTTGTTGTGAGTTGTTCTTCAATGTCAAAGGTGTCTAGTAGAGGTGGGAAGTAGGGACAAAGGCAGTCCACCTTGAATACCAGATGTAGACCAAGGAATGGTGGAATACTCAGCTCGAAGAAATTGTTACCTACCACCTTGGTGATGGTGTACGACCCATATCAGAGTGGGAAAAGCTTGCGGTGGGGTCCACTGAGGTGCTCCTTCTGCAAATGTAGCCACACTTTGTCGCCCACCTGGAAGTTGTGTGGTACCCGATGTTGATCATGTCATTGCTTTTAATTAGCATTGGCTCTGTCCAATATGTCATGAACTTGTTGTCAGATGTGCTAAATGTGCTTGATGAAGTTGTTCATTTTGTCAACTTTAGACTGGACATGAGCCAAATCAGCCCGAGTAGCTGCAAATGGCATGGCTACGTCAATGGGACATAGTGGCTGGAATCCCAAGCCCACCTAAAAGGGGTTGTGTCCAGTTGACCTATGGAGAGCACGATTATAACTATGTTGTACATAGGAGACACTCTCATCCCATGTGCGTGGATGCTTTGAATTGTACATGCGTGAAATGTGTAAAATCATCCTATTGATGACCTCTGTCTGGCCATCAGTTTGGGAATGGAGAGTTGTGGACTTGGTGAGCTTGGTGTCCAGCATTGACCAGAGGCTAGACCAAAATGTGCTGAGGAACCTACTGTCATGATCTGATATGATAGACTGTGGGATCCAAAAGTGCACCCAAACTCGTTCAAAGAAGAGTTTAGCAGTGGCTTCTGCTGTGATGCTCATCTTGTAGGCAACCATAATGGCCATCTTTGAGAATCTGTCGACGACCATGAAAACATAGTCATTTCCATGCTTAGTAGAAGGAAGTCCTGACATGTAATCCATGGAGATGGATTCCCAAGGTCAATTAGGGGTAGGTAGAGGAGTATAGATGCCTTGCTTCTTGATGGTCAGTTTGGCAATGGCGCAAGAAGTGTAGGATCTAATCTACTTCTCGACATCCTGTCGAAGGTTTGGCCAATAGAAATACTTCTACAAAACTTCCACTATTTTCTAGACCCCGAAATGCCCAGTGATTCGAATGTAGTGTGCTTCCCATATCATCTTCCCATGCTCTCTTGAAGGAACACAAAGGTGTCCCAAGTGACATAACATTGCATCTTGGAGGTGAAAATTTTGAACTTGCGTACCCCCCAAGAGTGCCTTGTATGTGTGGCAGAATTATGGATCACTCTTGTAGAGAAGAGGCCAATCAGAAGTCTCATGCCCATAAGAGTTGAGAATGGTGGCTAGTGCCACGATCGGTGGTCGACTAAGGCAGTCTGCAACATTATTGGTGCTACCCTTCTTGTACTTTATGTTCAAATGAAACTATTCCAGATATGTGGACCACTTTTGATGGCGATAGCTCTGCAACTTCCCTTATGTCTGTATGAACTACAGGGGTTAGTGGTCTGTGTGGATGATTGTTTCCTTCCCCAAAATGTAATGCTTCCATTGTTGACAAGCCTGCATAATGGAATACATCTCTTTGTCATAAGTGGGATACTTGTGAAATGTGTCGGACAATTTCTCACTCTGATATGCCATTGGATGCTCTTGTTGAGTAAGAACTGCCCCAATAGCATAGTCAAAGGAATATTTATCGATCTCAAATGGTTGTTGCAAGTCTAGTAATGTGAGCATAGGGGCAGAACAAAGGTGATGTTTCAATTCTATGAACACCTTTTTTTGAGATTCCGACCAAAATAATTTTTCTCTCGCTCCTCCCTTGGTGACTTGACTCAAGGGCCAAGTGATATGAGAGAATCCCAACATGAACCTACAATATAAATTAGCAAGAACTAGAAAGCTGTGAAGCCCTGTTATAGTGGTTAGGGCTGGCCAATCTCGAACGACTTGGAGCTTGGTTGGATCCACATGCACCCCTCTTTCATCAATAATGTATCCCAGATATTGAACCTGGGTCATGCCGAAAGTTCACTTCTCCAAATTGGCACACAACTTGCATTGCCATAGTGTTTGGAGGACTTGTTGGATGTGGTGGAGGTGCTCTTCCAAATTATGGCTAAATATCAGAATGTCATCTAAGTACACTACTACAAATGAGTTGGTGAATGGCCTCAAGATATCGTCCATCAACCTCATGAAGGTTGCAGGAGCATTCGTCAACCTGAAAGGCATGAGAAACCATTCGAAAAGGCCCTCCTTAGCTTTGAAGGTAGTCTTCCACACATCAGAGAGTTTGATGACTACCTGGTGATACCCAAACTTCAAGTCGATCTTGCTGAAACATTTCACCCCTTTGAGTTGGTCTAGAAGGTCATCAATCTGTGGGATCGGGTACTTATTCCAGATAGTGATCTTGTTTAGCGCTCGATAGTTAATACAGAGTCTCCAAGTCCCATCCTTCTTCTGTACTAACATGACCGAGCTCCCACAGGGTGATGAACTTGGCTAGATGTGACCTTTTTGTAGCAGCTCCTGAATTTGCCTCTTGATTTCATCATTCTCCAAAATAGAGTGCCAATAGATCGGTCTGTTGGGTAATGGCGCACCTGGGGTCAAATCAATGGGGTGCTTGATTTGACAGTGCAAAGGCACCCCTGTGGGTACTCCTCCACAACCTTGTCCATTTGTTTTTATTATGCAGAGGATCCATGTCAGGAGGTCGTGGCCATAATATTCTTCTTTCCCTGGGGGCATATCATCAAGAAAACGAGTTTCCTGGTTTAGGAAATGAGCTTACTGCATTGTTTTGTAGTAACCAAAGAGATAGTGGTAGGCAGTGGTACCTCTGGTATCCTGTATAGCTTATTTCATAAGGTAACAATAAAAACACAAGGCCATGACTCATATACAACATGTTCCTTCCACAAGTATGGTTGGCCTAATAATACCATCCGTGAAAGGCTCGATGCTATAGGGAAGGCGGCACTGTTGGCTGACACGGAGATCCCGTCCTTGGTGAAGCCACCCGATGGTGTATGGCTATGGGTGCTCTATGGTCGACAAGCCCAATCACTTCATGAAATCTGCTGAAATGAGGTTATTTTGGCTCCCATTGTTGATAATGAACTATAGCAAGGAACCATTTACCCACATCTGGGAGTGGAAGAGACGTTTCGCCTCCTCTAGATCCTTTGGTTCCTCCTTCTAGATCTTCGTAGTGGAAACAATGGCATTGGGCTCTGCATCAATAATCTGTTTCCCTTTGTCATTACCCTTGTTAGGTTCTTATTTAGAGTTGGATCGTGCATCTGATTCAGAAGCCCTCATCTCAGCCACGAGCAACTGCTTGGCCTGACACTCACTTGTGTTGTGAGTGGAGCTCTTATGGAACTCACACCACTTCTCATGTCCTTCTTTGGCTTCGCGGTGTTGTTATTTTCTTATGGTTTTGGCAGGTTGTCTTGGGCTGCCATGCATTGGCTTTGTCCTTTGTTCTGCGGTTTGGGGGCACCTTTCCCTTGTTTTTGATTCACAGATCCAAAGTCTCTCTTCTTCTGCTTGAATTTCTGCTCAATCTTGGTAGCATATCAGTATGCCATACCAAGCGAGTATATGTCGAGGAACTCCATTTCCTCATGAATGTATATGTGTAGACAATTGTGATACATTAGCACCAAATTTTTCTCTAAATATTTGATATCAAACTTTGTGCGCAGGGTATGGAATAGATTTGTCAGCTCATGCACATCTTGATCCCTTTGTTGCTACAGCATGGTCCATTGTATGTACTTGTCCTCATAGCTCCCCGTAGGATAGTATTGTTCCTTGATGGCATCTCAGAAAGAATTCCAAGTGGGTAAAACTAAGAATAGAGAGGGTTCTGTCTCATCCTTTTTCTCACAGTAGGTTTCCCACTAGTGCTTGACATGGGGGGTAGCTTTGAGGAGTGCAAAAATAATCTTCTCCTGGTCAGAAAAGTCATGGATCGAGAAATATCCTTCTAATAGATTCAACCATATATCTATGACATCTGCATCTATGTGACCCTCAAATATGGGAATGTCAAAGTTTACTTGTACCTTAAAGGGAGTCATGCCTCCAGAGTGGTTGTTGGATGCAGAAGCACCGCTGGTGGGCAGTTGTTAAAGGATCTGGGCAAAGTTATCCATCATCGCGTTCCTTTGTTTTTCGAGGGCCTCCACAAGAAATATTTTGATAGAATCTCCTACTCCATCATCTCTCTTTTCGTCCCCCATGGGCGGCCATTAGGGTTTGCAAGGCTAATCTTGCAAAGGTTCAATCAGATTGAGCCCCAACTCCTTATACCCCGACCTTGTTGGGGACATGCAAATAAGGATTGAGAAAAAGCAGACCGCTCTGATACCACTGATCCAGATTTATGCAGGAACGCAAAAAAATACACATGTAACCGTAAATACAAATATGCAGCGGAAATAACACTTCATTTCATTAATATCAAAGAACTGAAATTTTCTTACAGACAGAATAGAAATAAACTAGCTGGGGCGTTGGTAGCTTATCTCTGAGAAGAGATGTGGCGGCTATTGGCCTTTGAACTTAGTTACAATGAGGCTCGAGGGCCTATTTATTATTTAGAAACAATGGAAAACCCTAAACATCCAAAAACCTAACCCTAGGAGATGAAGCACCAAAAATATGGGCCCCGTTTGGGTAAATTGGTGTTTCAACTTCCCGGGGACATAAATTTGGCATACGATCTCCATTTGATGTGCTCAATAGCTCATTAGAAAGATCTATTCAAGGAGTAAATCTTTTCGGCTACTCTCAGTTTTCCCAAAAAATGTCGTTTAGGGCCTCAAAATGGCTCCAGAAGTTCAGGACCCGAAAATCTGTCAAAAATAGTAAGTTGTGCTGAAACTAAAAAACTGAAAGAGACAATGGTGGGGCCCCAAGTGGACTAGTTGCATGGCCACCAATATACACCTGGATCATCTTGTATGCTTGGATATTGTTTAGTTATTCTAATATGACAAAAATATTGATCTTAAATAATTTAAAATTTTTATCATCATCTTATTTTCGTAAGTCTTCTAATCTTTTTTTGTAAGAACATATAAGATATTGGGAAAAATCTTGACATATTTTATCAACAATTTGATCTATTGTCAACATATTATCAGAAGCCAATGTGCATATTTTACCCATCCAAGCTAATGTGAGTTTTTATTAGTTGATTTTGGTAACTTAAGTTCCTTTTCCAATTGAAGAAAAAAAGGTTATTTTGGTTTCCATTATCAATGACCATATATTCTAGTTTGTGCTTGATCTGACAATTATATGTAGAAAGAGCTTCCTTGTTGTTGGCAAGGCTATATTTGGGCATTAACATCAAGTGTGGATCAATGTATATGGAAATTTTTACATCAACCTCTAAGTCTCCAACCTCTCAGTAATTATGATAAAGGAGTTATTTTTCCTTTTGGAGCTCTTTGACCTAAATGTTTGACATTCCTCATTGGAATGGACAAGCTTCCTATGATAGGTGCAATATTTCTTCTTACCTCAGTGGGTAGATGATATGGAATTGGTTTCTCCTTTTTTATACCCAATATTTTTAGGATGAGTAATTAGTATAAGAAAACGAGGACAAAATTCCCTTCATTTAAAATAATTGAATGGTCTTATGTAACCTTTTTTCAATGTTGGAACCAATTTGCATAAAATGCTCAGATGAGGAAATAGAAGAAACTCTAACTTATTTCTAATACTAGGGAAAAACCCAAAAAATAATTAGGTTTAGAGGGTATAATTTGCACCCTTTGATACTATACCTTGTTTTTGGAGAGAGATCTATATATGTATCTCCATTCCTATAAAGATATGGTCTTCTTGGGTCATTCTAGTTGAAGGAAATATTGATACTTTAGTTCCAACATTTCTAGATCAAACATAGGAACAGTTTATGCTGGCCATTATCATCAGTGTTGTAGAAATGGGGTTGTTTTATATTTTAAATTAAGGGTATCAAAATATAATTTGTAGTTAGGAGAACGACCTCCTTTCAAGATCAATTATCATAACTATGAACATTAAGAGAAAAACCAGGAAATGATACTTCTCACTGTGTAGTTAATCAATTATGGGTTTGCAGAAGTTATCTTGTATGCCTGGATATTGGTTAGTTCATCCAATATGAAAATAATATTCATCTTCAATAATTTACACTTGTTATCATCATCTTATTTTTATAAGTGTTCCCATATTTTTTTGTAAAAACATATAAGATAATGGGAAAAATCTTTCCATCTTTTATCAAAAATTTGATATATTGTCAACTTATTAGCAGAAGCTAATGTGAATCTTTTACCTGTCCAAGATAATGTGAGTTGGGATGAGTTGAGGTTGGTAACTTAAGTTCATTTTCAAATTTAAGCAAGAACATGTTATATTGGTTTCCATTATCAATGACCATATATGCTAGTTTGTGCTTGTTTGACAGTTCTATGTATAAAGAGGTTCATTTTTGCTGTGAAGGCTATCTTTGGTAAATAAAATCAAGTGTGGATCAATGTAGCTAGGATTGTTGACATCAACCTCTAGCTATCCAACCTCTCAATAATTATTAGAAAGAAAGTATTTTTCATTTATAAAGAGGTTCATTTTTGCTGTGAAGGCTATCTTTGGTAAATAAAATCAAGTGTGGATCAATGTAGCTAGGATTGTTGACATCAACCTCTAGATATCCAACCTCTCAATAATTATTAGAAAGAAAGTATTTTTCGTTTTGGAGCCCTTTCGCCTAAATGTTTGACATTCGTCATTGGAATGGGAAAGATTCCTATGATAGGTACCATTTTTATTCTTCCCATAGTGGGTAGAGGATATGGATTTGATTTTTCCTTTTTTTCTACCCAATATGGTTGGGATAAGTAATTAGTAGATTGAAAGTGAGGCCGAAATTCCCTTCATCTGAAATAATTGAATGGTCTAATATAACTTGGCTTCAACCTTGGAACCAATTTGCATATAATGCTCAGAGGAGGAAATAGAAGAAAATCTAACTTATTTATAATACTAGGGAACAAAACAAAAAAGAATTTGGTGTAAAGGGTATATTTTGGGCCCTTTGAGACTCTACCTTGAGTTGGGAGAGAGATTCATATCTTTCTCTCCATTCCTATAAGGATTTGATCTTGTTGGGTCATTCTGGTCGAAGGTGTTAGCGTAAGAAGTCACTCCTTGACTACTTAAGGAATAAGCCTTACACATCATAGTTCATTTGAAATTTTAAAGGGGTTGTTTGAGTGGTGGGATGGCTTTCTAAAATATTTTGAAATGATTTTATCTTCTTTATGACATTCATGAATTTGGCAAGTTGTGGCAAGTATAAATTGTGTGGGTAAAAGGTAGTATAGGGAACAGAGAACACAAGTGGAAGAAGATGAATAGCCGGTACATATTTTAGGAAATATTCCTATCCTAAATTAGTCACATAGCTATGTTAATGCCCTTTAACACAAACTTTGTTTATGTTAAGAAAACAACACTTAGAAAATAGATTTCATGTATAAATTATTCCACAAATCCTTTATGAAATATTCACTGACATGTTATATTACACACATATAACTTGTAGAAAAATAAAAGCAGATAATTTATTGTTAAATCCCTTAATAGCTTCTCACTTACACTTCACTAGTTACTGCAATTTATATTTTAGAATAAATTAACAAAGAAAAGATACACACCACACATTAGATGTTCCTTGAATCACAAAATCCTCCAACATGAAGCAAAAAGATTTTTTTCTATTATTTTCATTCTTCAGGTAGACTAACATCCAACCTGGAAATAATATTTACAAGTGCTATATATAGCAAGAGAAGAACCAACTCCATCTCTTCTAAAAATAAGGAAACATTAATTCTAACATAACATATGTTTCAAAAGACATTAAATCCTTATCCCCTCGAAATCTAATAGAAAGGAGAGATGGAGAAAAAAGAAGAGAAGGATTACGGGCTGGAATGTTGAGTGTACTTCATGCTGCCCCTTTTTATGTTGAATTTTCTCCTTGTGTCTTTGGTCTTTAATAACCATGTATCTTCATTTAATAAGACATCCAAAAAACTCATAACTACCTCTCACCATAACTTATATTATCCATTTAGTTATGGGTTCTTATCCATCCCTAACTGGCTCAGAAAAACTTGCTGATTGGTGTCAAAATTTAGTTAAAACGAGTTTTGTCAGAAATTCTAGTAAAAACCTGTAACTGCGCAAAATATGGAATGCTACCAGAAATTCTAGTATTGCCCTGTTTATCTTTCAAGATACAAAAAAATGTGAAAAATTCTATGCTGACTTGTATTCCATGACACCTAGGCTGTTGTTCAAAATTTATAACTGATTAGCAAAAAGGGATTAGTACCAAAAACCTTTTTACCTTTCCTCTAAGTGTGTTGCAACTTCAGCCAGTTTATCTAAATCATTTTTGCTGTCAGGAGCTGATGTTCTAGATGTGCTTGATCTTGTAGTTGCCTCCTTTACAGGGTCTTTGTCCTCCTTAGCATCCTTTTGTGTTTTTCTTCTTTTTGTGGACTCTGAGTGTTGTTATGAAGGGTTCTTATTCTTGCTTTTCTTCATTGATTTATCTGGTTTCTCTGCCTTTGAACCTTCAGGTTTCCCTTCAACATTAATGACTCTTGTCAATAAGATTGGGTTGAGAAGAGCCTTGGATTTCAATCTAAACTTATTTCTCTCTCTTGTGTGCCTCTTTCTGGTGCTAGCAATAGGTTTAGCCTCCTCCTTCTTGTTCTTATTGCTAATGTCATAACCATGCTTCCTTAAGTAGTTATTCATCTGGTCGGGTAGGTTGATACTCCTTCTGCAACTTTTTCTTAATAGGTGCTTCTGAAATTTATGGTAGCACCTACGCTTTTAACTTATCTGCTGTTGTAGAACTCCCTCTTCTAGCTTTAGTGTATACATTTGGAAATAGAGGGATAGGGGGTATTATATTCATGGACTTGGGCTTACTTGCTGAGGAGCTCTCTCATTTTTCCACTTTTCTTTCATTTTTGCATAAATAAACTTTCTCTTTCTTACCTTTGGCCTTCTTATGAATATTTGCTTTCTCGACCTTTATTTTTGTTCTTCTTTTTGCAGGTTGGGGGTTTGACTGTGGAACTGGAGTAGGTGCAGGATGGCCTGCCCTGTAGAATAGAAAATGGTCCCAAGTCTGGTTTTTCTTCTTCAACTCTTATTCAACCAGAACTATTATCAAATCTTGATAGTACAAGCTGTACTCAGAAACATCATTGTGGGTCTGAACCCTTGGTGACATTTTGGTTAGGATTTTCAACAGGAAAAATGGCATATTTAGTAATTTCATCCCTGCAATATGAAAAAGAAAGCTCATGTGATAGAGGAATACCACTATATACCTCCTTTCACATGCGAGGTATATCTTGATAAGATTAATGGCCTCTGCCTATTCATTATTAAGGTAGATTCTTAGGATGCCTTTTTCCCAGTTTGGATCTCTGTGAGCATCCTTGAGGAAGCTATTGAGATCACCTCCAGTTATAACTTTTCCCTTGAATCACATTTCACCTTCTTGAGGAAGGTTAAAAGCTTCTGTAATGGAGTCTTCAGAAACCTGAAAAGTGAGGCCATAAACTATAGCCTCTTATACATTAAATGAATTAGCAAACTCAAAAGCAACTCTTGAATGTGAGCTTCTCACCCTCAAATTAGCATCAACCAAATCTGCACCCTGTGGCTCTATTCGATTTATCTTACCGCATGTTTTAGTCATCTTCAGAAAAATAATGACTATGTCTCTTGCAAATGATATGTGGCAGAATATGAGGAGTTTACCTTACAGGTGTGGCATGTATTCTTCTCTAGGACCTTGTCTGAAATCCAGACTTCTTCTTCAACTCTAACACTTATTAAATTAGAATCCAATAGCTAACACATCAAATGAAAAATTCTCATTTTTTAGGTGGTTTTAAAACTAACTCTAGGTTCACCACCCCATGAAAATCACTCTCCATCATTAAAAATCTTCATGATCATGATGTGCCCCATTTTTAGCCCCTTAATTTTCTCTCTTTTTGCCATTTTACCCTTCCTAAATCATAACCATTTACCTTTGTTTTACCTCTTTTATGCACCCTCATCTTGCACCAGTCCAAGCACGGTGACATATTTCATATAAAATTTATTTTTCATACTTTTAATTAAACTTAGCATTAATTAATAATTTATTACATGATTTCTTACTTTTAATCAATCTTTGTAACTTATCTATATCTCCAATGATTATTTGGTAGTTAGAGTACTTACCGTGGCCACTGATCCTAGTGCAGGATCAGATCTTGCACCATTGCCATCCTAACAAATCTTTGCAGCAAATCCGAACCTCCTTGATCACTGCCTCATTCTGAGCAGCTTCAGCCACAACAATAAGATCAACCCAAAGGTAGCTGAGACTGAATCTGTGAAGGACGAAAGCTGGAGATTGGCTATGGCCAGTTTTGCTAAACTATCTAATTTTGAAGGCCAAAAAGCTAAATTCTATGTTTGGTTATGTAATAGGTTGAATGATATATTTTGGCCTTTGGCCAAAGATCTATATAATGTAGAATGTAAATAGGACTAAGGGGGAGGTTGAGTTTTGATAGCAAAAGAGAACAGAGACACAGCCAGAGAGGCGGTAACAGGTTGCTGTATTTTGTTATCGCCCGAATCTAGGCTAGATGATGTATTAATGTATGTACTTGCCTCAGTGAATTAAGAAAAGGGAGTTCCGCCTCATGTTTCACAAATTGCGTTTCTGTATTTTAGCTGATGAATTGATTAAGGTACTGAGCAGTGTTTTTATTTAAAGGGAAACATACTAGTTGGCTAGGGCCCAGCCAACCCAACATGTTTACCCCATTTGTCGTTTTCCTATAATTTGTGTTTACATTGTCAAGTGTGATTTAATTTTAAGCACATGCATTCCTGTCTGAGTGAAAGCAGATCCATTGTGTGAAGTAGATAAATTTCCTTTTCCTGCAATTTCCTTTCCTGCACTTGATTTCAGATTGGTTTTCCTCCGCCTGGTCCAAGAAAGAGAAATAACCCTGCACCAGTGCACATTGGTGTGATATCTCCTTTTCTGCAATTCTGTTTGATTTTTTCTCCCCGCCTGGTCCAAGCAGGAGAAATAACACTGCACTAGTGCACGTTGGTGTGATATTTTTTTTCTGCAATTTTGTTTGATTGGTTTTCCTCCGCCTAGTCCAAGTAGGAGAAATAACCCTGCACCAGTGCACATTGGTGTGATATCTCCTTCTCTGCAATTCTGTTTGATTGGTTTTCCCTGCCTAGTCCAAGTAGGAGGAATGAACCTGCACCAGTGCACGTTAATGTAGAAAACCTTCTTAGTGTACTTCCCTCAATCTTCTTTCTTTCATTAAATTCTTATGACAGGATAAATGTATATTGATTTTTTCTTTATTCCTTCACTCTGTTAAGATTAGAAACATTCAATTTTTATGTGTGCAATTTGAATTAACAGTATAATAGCACTTTCAATAATTAAGCACTCATTTTAAGAATTAAATGCTAAGTGTAGGAAGCTCTGATCCGGTGCAAGAACTAGTTTCCTGCCACGGGATATGATTGCTTTGAACCTGGAAAAGTTCAAGCCCTTGCATGAAGTAAAAAATCCTTTAGTAAAGACACCATTTATACCTTCTGCATAAAACTCTGTTCCTGCACTAGTGCAAGCAGACTGTGATAGTGCAGGACAGATTAGCGCAAGAAGGAAATCTCTAAAGGAGAAGATTTAAGGGCCCATCTGATGAGACTGCTAAGTGTCTCTACTAAAGGAAAACACACACTCAATAGTTAAACAATAATTGGCTAGAGTGATTGCCTTTTATCTTTAATTCCCTCTTTCAAATGCATTCTTCCTTGTTCCAGTATTAGATTATTTTGATGGTTCAAGTTTCCTTTTTCTCCTTTTAAATTTATTCTACAATCTTTCCTTTAAATAAAGTAGGGATTTATATTAGGAAGATTCATACCATCTCTGGAATTTCTTGTGCTTCGTCTCTAAGTTTACGAATCCACTGGGTTGACAAATTAAGTGTTGAGGAGTTTTCTTAAGTGTAATTCCAGCACCCAACATTTTGGCGCCATTGCCAGGGAGGTGATTTGATTTGGTAAGAATTTTCTGATTATACAATAGAGGTAATTTTTTTCCTTATTTTTTGCAGTATTTTTTGGAAAAGCTTCGTTGAAGGAATTTTACTAGTGTTAATTGATTTCTGACAACATTTTTTACTAGAAGTTGTTTGTTATTTTTCTTTCTTTTTTGAAATGAATGCCTAGAAAAGGTAAGGGTTTGAAGCCCACTAAGGGCCAAAATAATTCTGAAAACAATTCTCATATTGGGTCTCCTTCTATAATTAGGAAGCCCAATCCAATTCAAACCCATCACGCAGGAACAATCCACTTGGATTCTGGTGACAACAGCTCAGGTGTGGATCAGCCTGTTGAGAGTGGTACAAGTAAAAGGGAAACAATGGTGGACCATGAAGATCATTTGAAAGGGACTGGTGAAAACCAAGTAAGTAAAGAACAATCCACTTTTGTGTTTCCAATTGTGGATCCTGATACTGTGGCGCAAATGAAGAATATTCGACCATCAAATCTCCCTCATTTCCATGGTAAACTTCATGAAGATCCTGACTCTTTTCTATTCGAATTTGATATTCTATGTAGAAGTTATGATTATTCAACTAACGCTCAAAAGTTAAGATTATTTCCTGTTGCTCTCAAGGATTCAGCTCTATGCTGGTTTATGGGGTTAGGAGAAAACATTATAAACTCTTGGGATCAGATGAAAAGAGTGTTTTTGTCTAAATATCAAGATTATTGCAAAACTCGGGACATGCAAGATGAGATTTTTACAATCATACAGGATGATGATGAAACTCTTGAAGATTACCTAGAAAGATTTCTGTATATATTACAAAGGTCGAAACTTAAGTTTGATCCTAGTACTATTAGAACCTTGTTCTTAGGAGGACTTACTGATAATGCTAGAAATAATTTAAATCTGTTGGGACAAGGTGATATTTCTCAGAAAAATTTTGAACAAATTTGTGAATTATGCAAGAAATTTTAAAGAAATCAATATAGATCCGGTAGAGGAACTTGAAATAGAAATAGAAAAACTGAATCTACTGATGCTATGATTATTGGACTAGAAAATAAAATGGAAACCATGAAAATTGATATAATGAATACTGTTACCAAACAGTTAGACTCTTTAAAATTTCAGCAAAAACTCATGAAGGAACAAGAGTCATTATATATTTTCTGTCCTAAATGTAGAGACAAGTATCCTCCTAAAAAGTGTCCTCTTAATTTGAAAGAAACTAATAAGTGTGCTATTTGTGCAGAAGACCATGTCACAGAAAAATGTCCCTCTATACCAGGACTAAAAGTTGTATTTACAGGGGGACAGCCTGAAGCTAAATACTTGTATGCTATGGAAGCAAGAAGGAATTGGCCTCAGGTAGACACAGGTATGGCTCCTAAATTTTCTCCACACTATTTTGGTTATAATTCACATGCATATTCTTATCCTAACACTAATCAGCAGTGGCAGTATGGGAATCAATATTAGCATGGGAAACCTTCTAAACCATGGAAACAAGGTTGGAAAGGGCCAACTCATTCTCCATACTCTCACCAGCCACCTATGCAATCATATCCATCTACGCATACACCTTATTCAATGCCTAAACTTCCGAGTCAATCTACTCCACCGTTGCATTTACCTCCACCCTTTCGACCTCCTCAGTTGCTTGCTTAGCCTATCCCCAATCCTAACAATAATAAAGCAGTGCAAATGATCTATGTAACAAACCCACCTTTACCATTTGAATACCAGTCTATTCCATTTGGTGTTCATGATATTCAATTAAGATCAGGAAGGACTGTAACATCAGAAAATCAGAAGCAACCTATAGTGATTGTTGAAGAGAAATGAGAAGAGGAAAATCTTAACCATTCTTTGAAAGTTGTCACTAAGCATCCCTTACCCTCTGAATCCTTGCCATCTTCTTCCAACCAACCTCCCTTCCCAGAGAGGCCAGTAATGGAAAGAAGTGGGCCTATTTCTGAGACTAGTTTGGCATCTGAGCTTCGAAATATTTTCATTAAGATACCTTTTCTTCAAGCCATTAAAGAGATCCCCATTTGTACCAATATTATTAAGGAACTATGTCTCAAGAAACTTGGGAGGAAGAGATTGGAACCCCAAACCATTCAATTTGTTGGTAGGGTAGTAGAGTTCATGACGGGATGTGTGTCTATGGAAAAATATACTGATCCCAGAAACCCTGTTGTCTCAGTTCAGATTGGTAATGTCATTGTCTCTAATGTTCTTATAGACTTGGGGGCAGACATTAATGTCATGACTAAGAAAACCATCAGTCAACTTCGATTATCTCATCTTCGCCCTACTCCCACTGTGCTTGAATTAGCAGATAGATCTAAAATTAAGCCAGAAAGAGTATTGGACGATGTGATCATCTAATTGGATTCTTGGGAATATCCTGTTGATTTCATTGTGCTTCAGCCAAAGAACCCAGTAGGAGGACATCCCTTGATCTTGGGTTGACTATGGCTTGCTACAACCGATGCATATATTGGATTTCGTTCCAGTGATATGTATATTTCACATGGAGATTCTAGGAAGAAAGTTACCTTATACTCCCCTGCCAAATCCATTTAGGACCTTAGAGATACTTTATGGTTGGATAAAGCAGTGCCGAGGAGACTCAACCCAGTTCCCTTATCCATCATTATATTGGGTCTTCACAAGAAGATGAGATTCAAGATTTCCTGAATAATCTAGACATTATGCCTAATTTTGAGCCATTGAGCCAGATTTTTAGCCTAGATTTTCAAGATAATCATAATTCTCATTCTTCTGTACTGATGCATTTGACCACTCCCTTGAGTACTCCTGAGCCTGATACTACTCTTGTTGAGATTAGCCCTAGTAAATCCTTGCATATTAGTTCAGATTTGGACACATCTCAGTAGGAGCAACTTGTGAATTTGTTGCAAAACCATCTTAGTGCCTTTGCTTGGGGCTATGAAGATATGAAGGGTATTCATCCTGAAACTTGTACACATCATATCTATATTCAGGAAGGAACCCAACCTGTCTGACAACCCCAAAGGCGAATGAATCCAGCTCTAAGAGATATTGTGAAGGAAGAAGTACATAAACTCTTGGATGTCGGTTTTATCTATCCTATTTCCGACAGTCAGTGGGTCTCTCCATTAGTGCTAGTACCTAAGAAAGATGGAAGATGACATATTTGTATTTATTATAGAGAATTAAACAAATTCACTCTCAAATATTACTTCCCTCTCCCTTTCATTGACCAGGTGCTTGATACCCTTGCAGGAAAGAAATATTTTTCCTTTTTGGATGGCTTCAGTGGCTATAACTAGATACAGATTACACCCGAAGATCAGGATAAAACTACTTTTACATGTACATGGGGTACATTTTCTTAGAAAGTGCTTCCCTTTGGTTTATGTAATTCCACAGCTACCTTTCAAAGGGCAATCCTGGCCATTTTTT
This sequence comes from Pinus albicaulis, assembly GCA_034641835.2. NCBI lineage: Eukaryota > Viridiplantae > Streptophyta > Pinopsida > Pinales > Pinaceae > Pinus > Pinus albicaulis. The sequence continues at coordinate 644,529,437 of CM076581.1, read as the reverse complement.
CTGATCTAGAATTTGTAGAAATTTATATTGATGACTTTTCTGTGTTTGGTGATTCTTTTCAGGAAGCTCTCAAAAATTTGGAGAAAGTACTTCTTCGTTATCAGGAAGCCCATCTCACCTTGAGTGACAAGAAATGTAGATTGATGTGCAAAGTAGGAGTGGTACTTGGCCATTTGATTTTTGGTAAAGGTATCCAGGTTGATCCAGCAAAGATTGAAACCATTCTGCATCTTCCTGCACCCAAAACTCAAAGGGAAGTAAGAGGTTTTTTAGGACATGCTGGTTACTATAGAAGATTCATTGAAAATTTTTCTAAGATAGCTACCCCTCTTTTCCAACTTCCAGCTAAGGATAGTGAATTTTCTTTGTCCACAACTTGCCAACAGTCTTTTGAAACATTGAAGGAAAAGTTGGTACAAGCACTAGTTTTGAGAGGTCCTAACTGGTCCCTGCCTTTTCACATTTCCTCTGATGCTTCAGATTTGGCTATTGGCATAGCTTTAGGACAAGAGGAAAATAAGCAATCCTATGCTATTTATTATATTATTAAGACCTTGTCTTCCACTGAATTAAATTATACAATTATAGAGAAAGAGTTTTTAGCTGTAATTTTTGAAATTAATAAGTCTAGGCACTATATTACAGGATATGAGGTATTTGTACATACGGATCATTCCGCGATTAAATATTTGATGAACAAACCATTGAATAGCAGTAGAGTGGCTAGGTGGTTGCTATTGTTGTAGGAATTTAATGTTACTATTGTTGATAGACCAGGAAAATCTAATGTTGTAGCAAATTTTCTTTCTAGATTAGATAATCCTGGTGAAGCAACTCATGTTAATGATGATTTTCCGAATGAACATATTTTTTCTATGTCAAAAGATTCTCTGTGGTTTGCTGACATTGCTAATTACAAACACCACCCCACTTGTCTGCTCGTGAAAAGCATAATATTATTCAGAAAAGTGCTGCATACTCCTGGATTCAAGGAGATCTCTTTTACACTGGTCCAGATCTAATTATCCATAGATGTGTAAGAGAGGAGGAAGTGTTTGACATATTGAAATATGCTCATGATGAACCTTGTGGAGGCCACTTCGCTGATAAGTGGATTGTATATAAAGTATTGCGTGCTGGTTACTTTTGGCCTTCCTTGTTTAAGGATGCCAAACAGTATGTCAGGCAATGTGATAGTTGTCAACGAATGGGCCAACCTAATCAAACCAACGAAATGCATTTATGCCCCCAAGTTATGATTGAGCCATTTGAAAAATGGGCTATTGATTTTATAGGGCCAATAAATCCAACGTCATTAAGTAAAAAACATATTTTGGTTTGTAAAGATTTTGTTACAAAATGGGTAGAAGCTAAAGTTGTTTCCTTTGCTATAGTAAAAGTTCTTGTTGATTTTCTTTTTACTGAAATCTTTACTAGATTTGGTGTGCCTAGAGAAATTGTTTCTGACAATGGTCCACAATTTATTTCTAATCTTGTACAGGGTGTGATGGAGCAATACAATATCTGGCATAGGAAATCCACGCCGTATCACCCGCAAGAAAATGGCCAAGTGGAATCCACAAAAAAACTGATTGAGTCCATTCTTACAAAGACAGTAAATATGCATTGGAAAGACTGGGCTGAAAGATTACCAGAATCTTTGTGGGCATACAAAACCACTTGGAGAAACAGCATAGGACATACACCATATGAGCTGGTATATGGAAAATAGGTTTTGTTACCAATTGAATTCCATATCAAAACTTTCAGAACTGTAGTTCAGTTAGGACTAGATCTCTCTGAGGCACAACAACGACGTCTTTTCCAATTAAATGAGTTAGATGAATTTCATAGGGATGTTTTTCAGCAAAACATACTAATTCAACAACAACGCAAAAGGTGGCATGACAAGTGTATTCAGAAAAAGCAATTCCAACCAGGTGATTGGGTGCTCCTTTATGATTCTAGATTTAAAATTTTTAAAGGGAAATTCCATACACTTTGGATGGGACCTTATGAAGTGATCCAAGTATTCAAGAATGGAGTAGTAGAATTTAAAACTATTGATGGACAAAATTCAGTATTCTTGGTAAATGGACACAGATTAAAGAAGTATTTTCAACCACTTGCCAGGAAGGATTTTACACAGCAAGTCCAACAGCAATTCGGGACGATAGTGGTGAATAGTAATACCAACCTTTTTAAAACCCGAATTCTTCTTCTTCCTAAAAAAATTTATATATAAAAAAAAAATTAAATAAAAAGTAAAGATTTTTTTTTTCCTGTAATTATGAAAATTAGTTCGCTGACATGATTGCAGAAGGATCAATCTGAAAACCAACTTGCAAGCAGGAAGATCAAAAATTTCTAATAAAAAGAGAATGTTGCTTGATCTTTAGATATGCTAGCGACCACCAAGTAAAAGAAGGTTCAACAGAACCAACCTTTATACAATTGGGGTAATTAGCATGGATATTTTTATTCAAGTAACGCTTAATTCTCGCTGTAGTAATTTTTCTTGCACCAGTGCAGGCAAACCTTCCAGAAAATTTTATGTCTTTCTTCATAATCCGCTTTCGTAATATTCCCTCAGTTTTCTTCTTCAATCCCAAAATGATTAACCTTCCCATATTCTTCCGAATTTACCCTGTCTGTTTCGTAAAAACCCTACTTTACCCTTGAATTTTTTTCCCTATCCCACTTCTGTTTATCCCCTCTTATGGTACTATTCTTGGAATCCCTGTAACAGAATTCCTTCCCATTCTAAAATTTCCCTTTTCCCACTTCTTTGTTCCCTCATGAATTCATTGCAGGATCTCATGCAAAAAGAGCAAAAGGATATGCTCTGAAGCATCAAGAAAGGGCAAAGCAAATTTCTAGTATAAGTTGAGGAAGTCATGTTGGAAGTCCAACCTATATTTTAATTAAATTCCCTATTCTTTTTTTTTCCAGATATTATGCTTGCACTAGTGCAAGCATGTCATCCTATATAATAAGTGCAATAAGAATGGTACTATAAGAATAACATAGTTTAAGCAATGCAAGCAGACCGGTGCAAGCATGCACCCTGTCAGAAACATAGTACAATTTGTTCTTTTCATAGCATACGTCATAGGAAAGTGGTCATCATGAAAGTTTATAAGAAGTCCTTTCACTTAGTCAATGAGTATTTGTGCTATCATATTAACTAGGAGAAAGTTATTTAAAGTAGAAAGTGTTTTTAAGTTAAGAATCATGATCATTTTTTAATGAATGCTAAAGTTATTTTTTGAATTATGAAGGAGTGCAGAAATTTTTAACCGTTGCTTGGACATAATTTCCCCTTTCCACCATAATCCTAGATGTCCTTCACTCGTAATGATTACCTCACCTAGCCGTTAAAATTCCACCACAAGTACCAATCCAGCACAATCTCAAAGATGTCGCACATCCACAGCTATTTCAGTGGAATGAATGGGTGATAAGATGGAAGGGATGGTGGATGGTTGGATCCCTATCTATAAGAACCAATTTTCCCAGTGTTGCATGTAAATTCTTGACTGTTCATAACCGTTAAGCAGCGATGCTGCCTGTTCGAAGAAAATCTCCATCTCTCAGTAAGGTAGAAAAGACTGCTGAATATCACAATAGTCTTGCACTATTGTGAGACTCGGGCTTTCTTCAATTCTTGCAAAATTTTGACGGGCACAGTCGTGAAGTGGCCTTACAGCTTGCCAGAATTTTCAAAAATGGCCGAGTAAAAATTGGGCCTCTAAAATTTGAGGTTACGGAAGAGTTTATAGCAGCAGCGATAGGCTTGGAAAATACTGGTGAGCACTGGTTTAAAAATTAGAAACTAGAAAGGAACATTTCATCATCGACAAGAATATGAAGGTAGATTGGAAGAAAGGAATTCCGTGCAGTGCCCTACTGGGACAGTGGCAGGACCTCCTTTTCATCCTACAGAAATTTGTAAATTGTGAGGGAGGGTAGTCCCTCACTTTTGTGTACCAGTTTAGGATTTTGCAGCATTTCGAAGCTAGCTGGCATGTCTGGTGGAGGATTGATTTCCCCCATTTTTTGCTTAAGAGCTTGGAAAGAATGGACAAGGGTGTGCAGGACGGACAGGCAGACCAGGCTGACAAGAAGTTATATCACCATGGCCTGATAAATATTTTGGTCCAAAAACAATTAGAAGTTAAAGGCATGACCTGGGAGGTGCTGTTAAAATAGCTACATAAAAAGATAGCTGCTTGAAAGGAGATATAGGACCCCACCAACATAAGCAAGGGTCTGAATAAGAATGTAAAGGGGAGTCCTTCTTGCACCAGTGCAAAAAGGAAATGACCTGAAAAATCAATAGAAGAAAGGGCCCCATATCCAAATAAGAAGACATCTAGTGCACATTTTGAAGAGACTCCTTCTATGACACCAGTACAGGAACAGACCCCCGAAGAAGACAACCTATCAGTCCTTGTGGACGCAACAAAATCTGTAGAGGTCGAAGATGACACTCTGTTGGCCGATTTCATTAAAAAGGCCCAGAAAAGAATGAAGAACCTAGTGCAGGAAAAGAACCATAGTCCCCAAAGGATGTTTAATCCCCTTCTGCACTAGTGCAAGAAGAAGAAGAACCAGATGAAGAAGAAGAACCACAAGAAGAAGAAGAAACAGAACAAGAAGAAGAACAAGAAGAAAAACCAGAAGAAGAAGAAGAGGAAGAAATGTTTGTTGAAACCATGAGGGATATTGAAGTCCCTAAGGAAGACACAACCCTTGTCGAGACAGAAAAAGAAGAATATTTGGTAACTCCTGATGCTCGGATAGTTGAACTAGAGCTTCAAGTGCGGAACTTAGAACAACTCATAGCTAAAGCGCAGGAGGATAAAGAACATAGTAAAGAAGAATTAACTGCGGAGATCCATAAAAAGAAAGGAGAAGTTAGAGTTTGTAAGTACCGAGCTGCGCAATGTTTCAATCGACTTAAAAAGGTGACAAAGAAATTAAAGAACATCAAAAAGAAGAAGTCTAAAACATTGCAGGCTGATGTTAATATGTCAGAGCAGGATTGAGCTGCAATGCTCAAAGTTTTGAAGGTTTTTGCAAAGGTAAAGAGTTGTGTGAGGACACACAACAACTCAGGGATGGGAGGATGTTAGCCCCCTAATTTGCTCTCTTTTTTCCATTTTCCCCTTCCTAAATCATAACCATTTACCTCTTTTATGCACCCTCATCTTGCACCGGTCCAAGCACAGTGACATATTTCGTATAAACTTTATTTTTCATAATTTTAATTCAACTTAGCATTAATTAATCATGTATTACATGATTTCTTACTTTTAATCACTCTTTGTAACTTATCGATATCTCCAATTTTTATTTGGTAGTTAGAGTACTTACCATGGCCGTTGATCCTAGTGTAGGATTGGATCTTGCACCGTTGCCAACACAACAAATCTTTGCAGCAGATCTGAACCTCCTTGATCACTTCCTCGTTCTGAGTAGCTTCAGCCACGACAGCAAGATCAACATAAAGGTAGCCGAGACCGAATCTATGAAGGAGGAAAGCTGGAGATTTGCTACAACCAGTTTTGCTAAAATATCTAATTTTGAAGGCCGAAAAGCTAAATTCTACTTTTGGTTATGTACTCGGTTGAATGATCTATTTTGGCTTTTGGCCAAAGATCTATATAATGTAGAATGTAAATAGGACTAAGAGGGAAGCTGAGTTTTGATATTAGAAGAGAATAGAGACACAACCAGAGAGGCAGTAACAGGTTGATGTATTTTTTTATCGCTCGAATCTGGGCTAGACAATTTATTAATGTATGTACTTGCCTCGGTGAATTAATAAAAGGGAGCTCCGCCTCATGTTTCACAAATTGCGTTTCTGTATTTGAGCTAATGAATTGATTAAGGTATTGAGCATAATTTTTATTTAAAGGGAAACGTGCTCGTTGGCTAGGGCCCAGCCAACCCAGCACGTTTACCCCATTTCCTGTTTTCTTGTAATTTGTGTTTACATTGTCAAGTGTGATTTAATTTTAAGAACATGCATTCCTATCTGAGTGAAAGTGGATCTGTTGTGTGAAGTAGATAAATTTCCTTTTCCTACAATTTCCTTTCCTACACTTGATTTCAGATTGGTTTTCCTCTGCCTCATACAAGTAGGAGAAATAACCCTGCACTAGTGCACATTGGTGTGATATCTCCTTTTCTACAATTCTGTTTGATTGGTTTTCCCCGCCTAGTCCAAGCAGGACAAATAACCCTGCACCAGTGCACGTTGGTGTGATATATTTTTTTCTGCAATTCTGTTTGATTGGTTTTCCTCCGCCTGGTCCAAGCAAGAGAAATAACCCTGTACCAGTGCACGTTGGTGTGATGTCTCCTTTTCTGCAATTCTGTTTGATTGGTTTTCCCCACTTGGTCCAAGCAGGAGGAATGAACCTACACCAGTGCACGTTGATGCAGCAAACCTTCTTAGTGTACTTCCCGCAATCTTCTTTCTTTCATTAAATGCTTATGAAAGGATAAATTTATATTGATTGTTTCTTTATTCCTGCACTCCGTTAAGTTTAGAAACATTCACTTTTTATGTGTGCAATTTGAATTAACAGTATAATAGCACTTTCAATAATTAAGAACTCATTTTAAGAATTAAATGCTAAGTGCAGGAAGCTCTGATCCGGTGCAAGAACTAGTTTCCTGCCACGGGATCTAAGTACTTTGAACCTGGAAAATTTCAAGCCCTTGCATGAAGTAAAAAATCCTTTAGTAAAGACACCATTCATACCTTCTACATAAAACTCTGTTCCTGCACTAGTGCAAGTAGACTGCAATAGTGCAGGATAGATTAGCGCAAGAAGGAAATATCTAAAGGATCAGATTTAAAGGCTTATCTGATGAGACTGCTAAGTGTCTCTGCTAAAGGAAAACACACTCTCAGTAGTTAAACAATAATTAGATAGAGTAATTTCCTTTTATCTTTAATTCCCTCTTGCAAATGCATTGTTCCTTGTTCCAGTCTTAGATTATTTTGATGGTTCAAGTTGCCTTTTTCTCTTTTTAATTTGATTCTACAATATTTACTTTAAAGAAAGTAGGGATTTATATTAGGAAGATTCATACCATATCTAGCATTGCCTGTGCTTCATCTCTAAGTTTATGGATCCCCGGGGTTGACAAATTAAGTGTTGAGGAGTTTGCTTAAGTGTAATTACTCCACCCAACAACCATGTGACACACCATCACCACCTTCAGTTGGCTACATTTTTTGTATGCGATCTCAAGATATCTTATGGAAAATGCCTTTAATGACACACAGCCAGCTTTTGTAATATCCTCAAATGGGAATGCATAACAGTGCTTGCTAAAATAATGCACTTCTAGGAAATCTGTGCACAGAAATGATTTTTCTGCTCCTGGATCCCTTATATCAGTAGATCTAGGGTCTAGATCCAAAAGGAGAGGAAAAACAAATCAAAATAATTGTGGTAAATAGATCTCCCACTACCTAGTCTAGCTGAAAAACACCCAAAGAGAGGGGCTACAGCTATGTACAAAAAACTGCTTCAGAAATAACGCAGTCTTGGAAAGCATGAGCAGGATGCCATCAAATAATATCAAATTTTGAATAAACAATAGAAAATCAGATTTATATTGGTGCTCTTACATTATACAGCAGAACATAGAAGACAAGAGCGAAGGAAAACTTCAGAAAATAAGGCTGCAACACATGTATTCACCACAAATTGGCTTAACAGCGTTATTTTATGGAGCTACAACAACTGAATGTTACACTTCAGATCTAGAGCAGATCAGTGTACAAAATATCAGATCCATTTCAGATCTGTACACTTGAAAGGCTCTATTACAAGATCCCCTTGGGGTTTTGTTCAAATCATGTAATACAAAGAGTAGATACGAGTTTAAAGTAGCAGATCTGCAAGATTATTCAGAAATTTCTGAAGATGATTTTACATTAGAAACAGATCAGATCAATACAGAACATCGATCAGCAAGCTAATTCATGGATCACCAAAGTGAAAGGCAAAGCCCAGCACCAGAGATATCTCATAAAAAAGGGGATCAAAACACCCTGCAAAATCTCCATTGAAAATAACGCAGTCCTAGAAGGGAAACTGCACTGTAGCTTGAAGCACTGAGTTGGCCTGATGGGATATAAGACTTTCCCAGTGAAAAGAGGGCCTGAAATGGCCTAGATCTGAGCAGATCTAACCTCCACTTGCTGCAGCTTGCAAGGACAACCTAATCCTAAACAGGATAAGAGTTGTAGTTGAAATATGAGCTTGGAAAAATGCCTGATAGTGGATGAAATCAGTAAGACTCCTCCAATAAATCCTCAATGGAAGAGGTGGGATCCCTGCATAGGAACTACCAAGTGCTAAGCAGCACTATTCTCAACTAAACAACAAAGAATGGTATTTTTCTAAACATATAAGATACTCAGAAATATGCACAATCAACAACCTTCTCTTGCTTCCTCCCCCTTCATTTTATAAGATGAAAGCCTTGGCAAGCCCTAAGCCACCTTGATGAATTAGTTCCTTTCACATGAGGGGCCTCCATCTAGAACTGCACTGTCCCTCCATAAGGTACATTGTATCTAGACAACGCTGTAGATTTGGTCAAGGTTGATCCAGTCTCATAGCTCAAATCCATTTCACACCTGCAAGTGATTTTTTTACATGGCCTAAATTTATCCTTGTTCTTATGGGCATTGATTTATTCATTCTTTTAAGGAGTTTTACATGTCCTCCTTTATTCATGCAATATAAAATGAGACAAAAATGTATATTCCTCTTAGCTCAGGCTAAGTAAGAATATTACAGTCCTCCCCTCCAAAACGTTGCTTGTCCTCAAGAAACTAATAGGGTGAGTGTTGTAGTAATTCTCCTCCTCCATTGGTGACCCCATCAGGGATCAAGTCCTCCTCATAAGCCAAGTGTTCACCAAGCCAACACATCATGAATTGTTCCTCTAAGGTCATCATAAGTTGTGCATAGTCCATCCCACAAGGAGTGAAAAAATCAACAGAAATAAACATGGATGGAGCAATGCTTTTGCTAAAACATGTAGCATGAGGTACATAGAGAATTTCCATTCCATGTGGTACATACAAACTACCCATCCTCCCTCCATACAATCCCATAAATAGTACAACTATGTCATCCAAGTATGGAAATAAAACTACATATATACAAATAGAAATTTGAGCTTGAGGAGGTGGGTCAAAATCCCACATGTGTTGCCATTGCAGTGCATCTATTGCCTACATTAGATCAAAGTGTGGCAAGTGGCATTCCCACCACACATTTTCTGCATGAGTCATCTTAACATAGATGAAGATGTTAGATATTTTGGTTCCTTTGGGAAGCACCCATCATGAAAAGGAATCTCCCTTTGCACAATAAGGGAGTGACCAAGTTTAGAATTTCTATTGGCCCACCAAAAGCCATGAGATCCACATGATCTCTCACTCCCTTTAGGTTTCATAGCCTGCAAAAACATGGTAAAAGAGTATGATAAATTAGAAAATAAAACTTTCTCTACATGATGAGATCCTTTACCATCATAGTTCCTCATACACATGGAGTTGTGCATGTGCATTCCCCCTCTCCCAAAAGAAGGAAGAAATAGCTTAAATTACTCTTACATAGAGTCCATTGGTTGTCCCAACTCCACATGGCTCATGCACTCTTGAAAGTACTGATGTAGTTCCTCTCTCAAGCCTTCCTAATCAACGCTCCTCATGATCATGATGTAGATCTTCACTGATTGCATATGGCTGAGAAAGAATTCTTTGTGTGCCCCTTGTAGTATCTTCTGCTTGAACTTGGAAGCTCTAGCCAAGAAGACCCTACCATGATGATAGATGACTCCCCCTTGGAATAAGTATCCCTCTTCTTGTTGCATGTCATCTAGTATCATACATGTGTGGAGATCTTTGGAATAATCTACAAGCAGTTGAGATTTCTAGTACAGATCCACACTGTTCAACAATGACAGTGCTAATGATACATCCATGGGAGTGCCTGTCATGTTACTGCTCTCTTCTTTGACATCTCTCATGCCAAAGATGTGTGTTGGAAGGCTGATCCTCCCATTCTTCACCTCCCACAACGCAGATCTAGAAATGAGAGGGGGTGATAGTGATGAAGGGAGAAGATCCCCCTCACTCTTGAGCTGTCCCAAGTCCCCCAGCGCTATAGCTTGGTCTCCCATTGCTCCAATCCCTCTTGGATCTAAATTTGGAGCAACACTTTGTGAGGCCTCCCCCACAAGATCTGAATTTGGTGGCCTCCTAGGTGGTTTGCCACTAGATAGGAATGTCCCATGCAAAATTCTCATGAACATAAAAGAAGGGACTATGATATCCTTGCTTCCACTGCGCAAATCCATCTTTTTTTTTTGTGTGAAAGTGCTAGGTGAATGGTAGTATGCATGCCTTGGATCATTTGAGGTTTACCACTCTTCATGTCCACCCATTTCATTTGCAAAGCCTTCCAATCAGAGGTGACTTTTCCCAAGGTAATCAACCGTTGGACACCCAAGATGATATTGGTGTCTGGTATGTCAACTACAAAAAGGTGATCCACCAAAGTGTAGGACCCCATAGTGACTGAAAGTGATGGGACATAGTGCATGCATTTCATTGTCCTATCTCCTAGGACCAAAACAGAGAATCCCTCAAAAGTATCAGTGGGTATTTCCCTCCTCTACACAATATGAGCATCAATAAAGTTGTGGGTTGCCCCATTGCATGGAAAATTTTAGGGGCTAATATTCGCAAGTGGGCTAATTTTCCATGGTTTTTCCAAAAAAAATATTCGCCAATTTCCATTTTTTTATAAAAATGATTCACCCAAATTTTATAATATAAATTTATTTTACATTAAAAATCGCCAACATTATATAGAGAGTATATATAATGTCATTATAAATTTGAAAATTTTTACAAATACATCAATAAACATTTATAGTTTTCATATCAAGGACTAGTGAGATTTGCCAATTTTTTAAACTTCAAGATAATTTTCCATCCTTAAAATTTTCCTTGCCTCACTTTCAATCAGTACAGAAACTATCTAATTCATTATTGAACCTTGTACTTTTAAGGTCAAGTACTTAGGTACTCCTCTCAAAGATGCAAGAGTTCCTCCTATTGGAGCAAAGGCTCCATTCCCATCTCCAGATGGTGTTGGATCTCCCTCAACATTGTCAGCGTTGTGACCTCTTCTTCGCTCATCATCTTCTTCTTCCTTCTCAAAATCTGAGAAGACTTCTATGTAGTGTGCTTTCCCAGCAACACATCTACGTCCAGGTTCCCATGACTCTTGGCAAGTGAAACATAGTTTCTTCTCTCTTAGCTCCCTCCTGACTTCAATATCAAGAGGCTTCTTGAATGAGCTCTCCTTTGAAGGAGCAAATTTCTCTTCCTTCCCTTTAGAAAGGTAAGGGGCCTTGTTCTGAAAAGTTGCCTTTGATTTTGGCAAGGCATCTTGGAGGTCTCTAGTCCTATCAATGGCATCATGCAAAGTGATGGTCTTGGTATATTTAACCAACCCATGTAAAGGTTCATCCAAGCCATTGATGAACATGTACACCCTCCTTGCTATAGACAGATCAGGAACCATAGCAGATAATCTCAAAAACTCAGAGATATAAGTTTCTACATTTCCTGACTGCTTTAACTTTGCAAGGCTCATGAAAGGTGCTTCTAAATGCTTTTTTTCAAACCTCTCCACCAGTCTTCTATTGAATTCAGAATAGGAAGTCACATTGGCATGGCCCAATGTAGACAACCCATGGAACCACCAATTGTGTGCTTCATCTTCAAAGTGCAGCGCTGCAACCTTGATGGCTTCAATCTCAGGGAATTTGTTCAACTGAAAGTAGATATCCTGCTTTTCTACCCATGCCATGGCATAGCTGGTGGGTGACCCATCAAACTTGGGAAAAAATAATCTGCCCATAGAGTGATGTCTATCATGATTTTGAAAGAGTCCACCATCTCTATACTAATGCCTTGGTCTTCTTTTGTCCTTGAGGTGACAAAACTATTAAAAACTCAAGTGGTCCTTGAATATTTGATTCTAAGATTCATATTCCTCGAAGTAGTCTTCAAGGGATGCTTGCTCTTGTGGCCCTTCATTCTCCATAGCCAAAAAGGTAGGCATAGTAGAGCATTGTGGAGCTTGTGGCTAGTTCACTAGTTGACCATTCGAGTGGTGAGACATGCCAGAGCTTTCCCCAGGATGAAATCTCCCAGGATATTCCTTCATCCTGTCCATTCTCATCTATTTGATCTCTCTAGAAATATCTTGCATGGATACCAAAAGAGTTCTTGCAAAATCTTCTCCTTCCTTATCACTTCCAGTTTCAGGGGTTTTACCCTTGTCTTGAATCTTAGTGGTGTAATCAAATTTCTTGTGGCTTCTATTCTGATACCTCTTCTCCCTCTCAGTAAGAGCCTAATATTATTTTTAATGCATGTTGTCTTTGGCTCTTCAATGGAATCACAGGCTATGCCAAGAAAGGAGCTCTAATACCACTGTAATATCCCCAAATGGGAAGGCACAATAGTGCTTGCTGAAATAATGCACTTTTGGGAAATATATGCACAAAAATGAGTTTGTAGCTCATGGATCCCTTAGATCAATAGATCTAGGGTCTATATCCAAAAGGAGAGCAAAAACAAATCAAACTAGGTGTGGTAAACAGATCTCCCACCACCTAGTCTAGCTGAAAAACACCCAAAGAGAGGGGTTGCCACTATGTACAAAAAACTACTTCAGGAATAACGTAGTCTTGGAAATCATGAGTAGGAGACCATCAAATAAGATCAAATTTTTAATATATAGAACAGAAAATCAGATTTATATTGGTGCTCTTGCATTATACAACAGAATATAGAAGACAAGAGAGAAGGAAAACTTGAGAAAAGAAGGATGCAACACATGTATTCACTACAAAATGGCTTAATAGCATTATTTTATGGAGCTACAGTAGCTGAATATTATAATTCAGATCTAGAGAATATCTGTGTACAAAATATCAGATCTATTTCAGATCTGTACACTAGAAAGGCTCTATTACAAGATCCCCTTGGGGTTTTGTTCAAATCATGTAATACAATGAGTAGATCTGAGTTTAAAGTAACAGATCTGCAAGATTATTCAGAAATTTCTAAAGATGATTTTACATTAGAAACAGATCATATATATATATATATATATATAGAACATGGATCAGCAAGCTAATCCATGGATCACCAAAGTGAAAGGCAAAGCCCAGCACCAGAGATCTCTCATCAAAAAGGGGATGAAAACACCCTGAAAACCTCCACTGAAAATAACGTAGTCCTGGAAGGGAAACTTCATTGTAGCTTGAAGCATTGAGTTGGCCTAATGCAAATCTGTGAAATATCAACTTAAAAGGTTCAAAACTCTCTTGCCCATGGGATAGAAGACTTTCCTAGTGAAAAGAGGGCTTGAAATGGCCTAGATCTAAGAAGATCTGACCTCCACTTGTTGCAGCTTGCAAGGAAAACCTAATCCTAAATAGGATCAACACTGTAGTTGAAAGATGAGCTGGGAAAAATGCCTGATAGTGGATGAAATCAGCAAGACTCCTCCAAGAAATCCTCAATGTAAGAGGTGGGATCCCTGCATAGGAACTCCCAAGTGCTAAGGAGCACTATTCTTAGCTAAACAACAGAGAATGGTATTTTTCTAAACAGACAAGATACTCATAAATATGAACAATCAACAACCTTCTCTTGCTGCCTCCCCCTTCCTTTTATAAGATGAAAGCCTTGGCAAACCTTAAGCCACCTTGATGAATTAGCTCCTTTCACATGAGGGGCCTCCATCTAGAACCGCGATGTCCCTCCATGAGGTACATTGTATCTAGACAACGTTGTAGATTTGGTCAAGGTTGACCCAGTCTCATAGCTCAAACCCCTTTCACACCTGCAAGTGATTTGTTTACATGGCCTAGATTTATCCTTGTTCTTATGGGCATTGATTTATTCATTCTTTTAAGGAGTTTTACATGTCCTCCTTTATTCATTTATTCATGCAACAAAAAATGAGACAAAAATGTATATTCCTCTTAGCTAAGGCTAAGTAGGAATATTACAACCTTCATAAATTGTGTTGTTGATTGGCCAGAATTTCCGACAGTAGTGTTGTGTGGCCAGTAGAGCAGTTATGGAGTGCAGTGTGATCACCACGATCTCTCTAACTCGGAAAAACACATACCTAAACTTATGGATGGCTGACTTGGCGTAGACAGGCATGAATGGCACCATTTCGATCATTAAATACAGGTTGACACATGTGGCATAACGTATACAATGATTTGACTCAAACTAACTAACTGAAATATGACACCTCTTATTAGATCTTAACAGATTTAAAATGATTTGATGTGTATTAAACCTATGACATGTGGTATGACTAAAGCAGATGTACTTTTCACTTTATTTTAAAAAACAGAGTATGCTTCTGGAAATTCCGGTAGCATCGAAAATAAAAATAAAAAGACAGAAACAGGAAATAACAATTAGTCCAAAAGGCTTTAAAAAACTAGTGCTTCTGGAAAATCTGGTAGCGCCTAATTATATATATATATATATATATATATATTTTTTTTTTTTTTTTTTTGAAGTTTTTGAACTTTAATCCTAAAAATAAAACTAGGGAATGGACTCATGACTTAGCAAGAAACTATGCTAATAGAAGGAAATATTGAGACTTTAGTTCCAACGTCTCTGGATCAAACATAGGAATAATTTTATGCTGGCCATCAATATCAATGTTGCGGAAATGGGTATGTTTTATATGAGAAATTAAATCTACCCAAATATAATTTGTAGTTAGGAGAACAACCTCCTTTGAAGATAAATTATTATAACTATGAAAAATAAGAAAAAAAACCTAGAAATGATTCTGCTCACTGTGTAGTTAATCGATTATGGGTTTGAAAAAGTCATTAGAGGAAATTTCCGCCTAAAAGTGCCCATGAAATTTTCATGTAATTTCCATGTCATAATATGTAAACCACTCAAAATTCTTTAAATTTAGAAAAATATACATGTAAATATTTTGGAGGGAAAAGAAGAAAAACCATTTTTTTAATTGTATTTTTGGCATATCTCCTTATAGATTTAGTCAAATTTCAAGTTTAGACACTCATTAGATGCGGAATTAAATTCCACATCCAACGAGTATCCATTATGCATACTTTTGAGAAGACCCACCTTGATAAACATTGCATATACATCAAAAGTTGTATTTTAACACGCCTTTTAATGTATCTGCAATTTTTATCAATGTGGGTCCTCTCAAAAGTATGTGTAATGGGTACTTTTTGGATGCGGAATTTAATTCTACATATAATGAGCGTCTAAACTTGAAATTTGAATAAAACAATAAAGAGATAAGCCAAAAATACAATTAAAAAAAGTAGTTTTTTGTTTTCCCTCCAAAATTCATAACTCTTATTTTATTATTTTAACTATTATTTTATTATTTTTCCTTAGGAGGCCACTTTTAGGCTGAAATTTCCTCTAATGCCTCTTGTATGCGTGGATATTGGTTAGTTATTCCAATATGACAAGAGTATTCATCTTCAATAAGTTACACTTTTTATCATCATCTTATTTTCGTTAGTCTTGTCATTTTTGTTTGTAAGAAAATATAATATATTGGGAAAAATCTTGTTGTTATGAAACGAGCTGCAGAAATAGAAGAAAAGAGAGATCAACACCTTGGGAATAAGAAACTTCAAGGGGGAAACCTCCATTACATTACATAAATGAACAATTCTTGGATGATACAAATGACAAAACCTCCTTCTATATATAGGAGTCCATGGGTCACAATATAATCCTAGCTAGCCAAACAATAATAATGTAAGGGCACAATAATAACAATATTGGGGTTACACGAGTACAACAATAACAATAAGGTGGTTACACTAACAAAAGTAAGGGACTATACTAGTAATATAGGGACCTAACATGCCCCTCTCCTTCAAAAAAGTGTTGTGCTCAACGCTTGAGTAGCTCTGGATGCTTCCGTATAAAATTCTCATCCTCCCATGTAGAATCTTCAGTGGGTAAGTTTTTCCACTTTATGAGATACTCTTAAATTGATCGATTTTTTAGCTGCCGAGTTCTTGTTTCTGAGACTACTTCAGGTTCCAATATGATTTTTCCTTCCTCATCAAGTTCTGGCAATATTGTTTGAACTAGAAGTTTGTCACCTATAACCTTATTTAAGCATGAAACATAGAAAATTGGATGCACTTGCGAAGAAGCAGGAAGCTCCAATTTGTATGCCATAGTACCAATCTTTAGAAACACCTTGTAAGGACCATAGTACATTGGAGATAATTTATTATCCTTCTTAGCTTGCTTGAGGCACATTTTTTTGTATGGTTGTAGCCGTAAAAATACCCAGTCTCCTACATCAAAACTTCTCTCGTTGCGATGTTGATTTGCCTATTGTTTCATTTGATTTTGTGCCAAATTTAGGTTATCATTTAAGATTTGGAGAACTTCTTGTTGATGCTCGATGTGATCTTCCACTGCCCGAACCTTAGAATTTTCTCTTAAAGATGATGTGATGGATGGTAGATGATATCCATAAAGTACCATAAATGGGGTCATTTTTGCTGTAGTATGGAAGGAAGTGTTATACCACCATTCAATGAGAGGTAACCACTTGACCCATTGTGTTTTCTTATTAGATACAAAATAATGAAGATATCCTTCCAAACATTTATTCACTATCTTAGTTTGATCATTAGATTGAGGATTATAAGATCTATGAGCTAGTTGAGTACCTAAACAAGAAAATAGTTTCGTCCAAAAATTTCTAGTAAAAATGGGATCTCTTTCACTTACAATAATCTTTGGGTTTCCATACAGCTTTTGAATTGTTTCCATAAATGCAGTAGCAATTGTACTTGCTTTAAATGGATGAGATAATGCACACAAGTGTGCATACTTGGTAATTTTATCAACTACCACCATGATGACACTCTTTCCTTCGGACTTAGGTAAACCTGTGATAAAATTCATTGAAATCTCCTCCTAATGTTGACTTGGAATGGTTAAAGGTTGTAGAAGACCTAGGGTATTAATTGTCTCAAATTTATTTTGCTGGAAAAATAAAAATTCCGCCACAAACTTTTGAATATCAGATTTAAGGGCATCCCAAAAAAATTCTTTCTTCACCCTATGGTAAGTTTTTAAAAATCTTGAGTGTCCTCCTAAAGGAGAAGTGTCCAATTCCAAAAGAATATTTTGTTTTAGTTGGGAATTCTTAAAAATATATAAGTGATCTTTGTACCACAAGGAATTATTTTTCCAAATAAATGTACCAGATGTACTAGGATATTGCTGCAAATTTTGAATGAGTGTCCACACTTCTTCGTCCTTCTTCCATTCATCCCTTGCTTCGATTATCCAATCTGGTTGGATAATAGAAATGGCACAAATAAATGTTTCCACCTCTTCATCCTTTCTTGAGAGTGCATCTGCAACAAAATTTAGTTCCCTTTTTTGTGTATGATTTCAAAGTAATAACCCAACATCTTTGTGACCCATTTTTGTTACTCTTCTGAGGATATTCTTTGTTCCAAATTTTTTTCAAGACTATCATTATCAGTTTTTACCTTGAAGTGTCTTCCCATTAGGTAAGGTCGCCATTTCTTTAGTGCATGTAGTATTGCCAACATTTCCTTCTCATAAATAACTTTTTGTAAATACTTTCCTTTGATTGGACGACTATCAAAAGCAATGTGTCTTCCTTCTTGCATTAAAACATCACCAATTCCATTTCCCAAGGAATCACATTCCACAATAAAGGTTTTTGTGAAGTCTGGCGTAGCTAAGACCGGTGCTAGGCACATTTCCTCTTTAAGATGTTCAAATGCCTTAGTTGCTTAAGGAGTCCATGAAAATTCATATTTCTTCAATAATGTTGTTAGAGGTGCTAATATTCTCCAATAATTCTTAACAAACATGCAATAATACCCTGTTAACCCGATAAATCCTCGCAACTTTTTTTATGGTTGTGGGGACTTTCCATTCCTTAATGGCTTTAATTATGTTAGGGTCTACCTTAACACCCTCATGAGATATAATATGACCAAGATATTCCACCTCTTTTACTCCAAAGAAACATTTGGATGTTTTTTCATATAATTGTTTCTCCAATAGTTTGAGCACCTTGTCAACATGTTGAACATGATCCTTCGAAGACTTGTTGTAGATTAGTATATCATCAAAAAATAATAGCACAAATTTTCTAAGGAAGGGTTTGAAAATGGAATTCATCAGCCCTTTAAATGTAGAAGGTGCATTGATAAGGCCAAAAGGCATGACCAAAAATTCATAATGACCCTCATGAGTTTGAAATGTTGTTTTCAGAATATCTTCAATCTTCATTCTAATTTGATGATATTGTGAACGAAGATCCAACTTGGTAAAATAAATTGCTCCATGTAATTCAACCAATAATTCATCAATCACAGGTACGAGAAATTTATCTTTAATAGTGAGCTTATTGAGCTCCCTATAATCCAGACACATGCTCCATGATCCATCCTTCTTGTGCACTAATACTACTAGAGAAGAGAAAGAACTTTGACTAGGTTGAATTATACCAGCCTCTAACATTTTTGCAATCATATGTTCAATTTCGCTCTTTTGTACATAAGGATATATGTAAGGCTAGATGTTTGGAGGAACACTTCCTAGAATAAGATGAATAGCATGATCATGATCACAGATAGGTGGGAGTCCTTTGGGAGTTTCAAACACCTTGGAATGATTGTCCAAGACTTTTTTAAGATCTGGAGAAATATATGATTTTGATGTTGGAACTTTTAGTGAGCATAATTGTGAAATTACGCCTCGTTGTTATTTCTTCAGAAGCTTTGCCATGAAATTAGAGCTTATTATCTTTCATGGCTTCCCTGCGATACCCCGTATTCAACTTCCTTTCCTTCTGAAAAAATTTTCAAGAAAATTTCTTGAAAATTAAAAGCTATCATCCCCAAAGTTTGTAACCATTGTACTCCTGGTACAACATCAACACCTCCCATTGGAATGGAAAGCATTGGAATATTCAATACATATTCCCCCATGGTTAGCTTGATATTATGGCATTTTCCAGAGCAATTTATAGTTCCTCCATTTGCAATAATCACTTGACATTATGGTGCTGGGTATAGGAAACAATTCAATTCCTTGGCTACCTTACAATGAATAAAGTTATGGGTACTACCCAAATCAATCAACACTATTACCTTTTTATTCTTGATATGTCTTGAGAGTTTGAGGAGTGGTAATTCCTACCAATGCATTACATGATATGGTCAGACTGATTTCTTCTTCTTCTAGGGTTGGTTCCTAGTGTATATCCTCTTATTTTGAAGTTTCTTTTTCATTTTCTTCCTCCTCTTCACAATCTATGTAAAATAATTTCTTCTCAACATACTTATGACCTTTAGTGTATTTTCTATCACAACTATAGTAAAGCCCTTTTGCTCTTTTTTCTTCCAATTGATGTGGTGCTAGCCTTGTAGGTTGTGGAAGTCTAGGAGTAGCAACACTTCCATCCTTGTAGATGTGACTGGTAGGCGTCCTTGTCGCCATAATTTTACATTCAATTTTTCTTTCCAATCTGAATGTCTTCTCTAATGAATCAGGTTCCAAAACACGAACTTCATGTTGGATGTTATCCTTTAAAGTCCCTATGAAGACATCAATCTTGTGTTCCTCTGGAATATCAGTTACCCTTATATTCAATTTTTGGAAGTCCTCAATGTGATCCACCACTAAACCCTTTTGTTTGAGATTTATCAATTAGCTAAAGAAGGTGTTGCTCTTTGTATCCTCATAATGTGCTATCATTTCCTTCGTAAAAATTGACCAAGTGAGAATTTTTTTACAGGAGCAAAGCCATCGATAACATACAAATGTATTTTGTTCTAAATGTAAAGTTGCAATGCATAAATTTTGTGTGTTTTTCACATTATTGAGATAAAAATATTCCTCCATCTATAGTATCCATGTTATGGGATCCTTGCCATAAAAATTCCTCATATTCAGCTTTGGAATATGGTGGTTCTTCCATCCAACATTAGAGACTATGAAATCACGATTAACATTTATTTTTTTCTCGTCATGAGTTTCCTCTACTATTTTTTCGCCATTAGGAAACATTTCTTGTATGAACTTTGTCAAACCTTCCATGTCTGTTTTTAGATCATTCTTCATGTTTTCCATGGTGTCTTTCATTTTTCTTCCATGTCATCCATCTTAGCTTCCATGCCATGCATCTTAGATTCCATGAATTTCTTCAAACCATCCATCTTAGCTTCCACGTCTTTCTTCAAAACTTCCATTTCATTTTTTGTTGATCTTTGTGAGAGCGAAATTTGGTGCACTTGCTCTTGTAATTTGTATATGTCATGTTGAAATTATTCGTCTTCATGAGTCATACTAGAGCTTTATAAAGGCTTAATGGGTGTTGGATTCTTTTTTTGGGGGGGCGGGGGATTTTAGAACCCAATACTGATATCTATTCTACAATATGCCCTTGGAATCAATTCAAATTGATTTTTCACACATGACTTATGCAATTCGAAAGAAAAAAATACACACCTTTTTCTTGCTTTTAAGGAGCTCGATATTGAAACTGAATTATCACTATGAATTCAGATCTTCAATATCTGAAATCCATCCCTATAGTATCCCTTTAAAGCTTCTTTCAAATGCCATGGGTCTGACCTGATTTATATTCTTCAAGACAAAGTTATGCCCAATCTCCCATAATGACCTAATTATGGACTCGTTTTGTAGTGTGAAATTGTATGGAGTGCCACATGTCACTGTTTCCTCCTTCATCTATGAAATTGATACATGGGAAACTAAATTATAATTACTTGTGTCCAATTTTTACAGAATTCCAATCCAATCCTGAGAGAGATAGTTATGATGATTTTCACACGGTCACCTCTTTGAGATGAAATTCAGGATCCTGACAAAACCATAACTTCCACAAATCATATCTCCAAAAATATTTTGGACCAAGATCTGAACATTTTACACGATGTTCCTTAGGACTTCCACTTCACTCTGTAAAAATTTTAGCCTCTGAAACTTCATAAAAAAAGTTATAGCGAAAATTACACGATGATTTGTTTAGGTTAAATTTGGGAGCCAGAAACAAAACCTAACTTCCACAGATCATATCTCAGAAAATGTTGCAAACCAAGATCTAAAATTTTTACATGACGTTCCTCCAGATTTCGACTTTTCTATGTAAAAAGTTTAGCTTTTGAACCTTCGTAGAAAAAATATTATAACGAAAATTCCACGATGACCTATTTGGAGTAGCAAAACCTTAGAATCCAAAGCTCTGATACCAAATGTTATGAAACCAGCTCCAAAAATAGAAGAAAAGAGAGATAAATGCCTTGGAAATAAGCCACTTCGAGGTGGAAACCTCCTTTACATTACGTAAATTAATAATTCTTGGATGATACAAATGAAAAAACCTCCTTCTATATATAGGAGTCCATGGGGTCACAAAATAATCCTAGCCGACCTAACAATAATAATGTAAGGGAACAATAATTACAATATTGGGGTTATAGGAGTACAACAATTACAATAAGGGGGTTACACTAACAACAATAAGGGACTATACTAGTAATATAGGGACCTAACACTTGCCATATTTTAGCAATTGTTTGATCTAATGTCAACTGATTAGCATAAGCTAATGTGTATCTTTTACCCGTCCAAGATAATGTGAGTTGGTATGAGTTTAAATTGGTAACTTAAGTTTATTTTCCAATTTAAGCAATAAAATTTTATGTTGGTTGCCATTATCAATGACCATTTATGCTAGTTTGTGCCTCATTTGACAGTTCTATGTATAAAGAGCTTCCTTCTTGCTGACAAGGCTATCTTTAGGCATTAGCATCAAGTGTGGATCAATGTAGCTGGTATTGTTGAAATCAACCTATAACTCTCCAACCTATCAATAATGCCTATAAAGGAAATATTTTTCCTTTTGGAGCTCTTTGGCTTAAATGTTTGACATTCCTCATTGGAATGGGAAAGCTTCAAATGATAGGTGCCATATTTATTCTTTACATAGTGGTTAGAGGACATGGAATTGGTTTCTCCTTTTTTCTACCCGATATTTTTGGGCTGAGTAATTAGTATAAAGAAAATGTTGACAAAATTCCCTTCATCTAAAAGAATTGAATGGTCTTACATAACTTGGCATCAATCTTGGAACCAATTTGCATAAAATGCTCAGAGGAGGAAATAGAAGAAACTCTAACTTATTTCTAATACTAGGGAACAACCCAAGAAAGAATTTTGTGTAGAGGGTATATTTTGGGCCCTTTGAGACTCTGCCTTGAGTTGGGAGAGAGATCCATATCTGGCTCTACATTCCTATAAATATCTGGTCACTTTGTGTCATTCTGGTCGTAGGAAATATTGAGACTTTAGTTCCAACATTTCTAAATCAAACATAGGAACAATTTTATGTTGTCTAACAACATGAGTGTTCTGAAAAGGAGGGTGTTTTATCTGGGAAATTAAAGCTACCCAAATATAATTTGTAGTTAGGAGAACAACCTCCTTTGAAGATCAATTATCATAACTATGAAGAATAAGAGAAAAACCTGGAAATGATTATGCTCACTATGTATTTAATCAATTATGCGCTTGCAAAAGTCCTCTTCTATGTCAGTATATTGGCTATTTCTTCCAATATGACAAGACTATTCATCTTCAATAAGTTAGAATTTTTATCATCATCTTATTTTCATAAGTCTTCTCATCTTTGTTTGTAAGAACATTTAAGATATTGGGGAAAATATTTCCATCTTTTAGCAACAATTTTATCTATTGTCAACTGATTAGCACAAGCTAATGTTCATCTTTTACCCATCCAAGATAATGTGAGTTTGGATGAGTTTAGGTTTTTAACTTAAGTTACTTTTCTAATTGAAGCAATAAAAGGTTATTTTGGTTGCCATTATCAATGACCACATATTCTAGTTTGTGCTTGATTTGAAATTATATGTACAAAGAGCTTCCTTCTTGTTGGCAAGGCTATCTTTGGGTGTTAGCATCAATTGTGGTGTTAGGGTCCCATGATTTGGCTGATCGGCAAGACAAATGACAGTGTAACATCAAACCAATCTTTGGAGCCCAAGGACCTAGCCTTCCTGGACTCAGAGAGGGCTCTCTCTACTTGTGTAAGGGATATCTGTATGTTTGCTTATTGTGTTCTGATTTTAGGCTAGTTATGAAGTAGGTTTTTTGGTTTTGGTTTTTAGGTTGTGAGGGATGAGCTGATCAAAGACATAATATAGGTAAAAATATGTCAGATCAACTGGGCTATGGGGTCGAAAAAGGTCAAGAAAGCTTTCAGATGGTGATACAAGGTTGTTGAAGGGCCGATTTGATTCGAGGTAAAATGGATCTTTGGGAAAAATGGAGTGAGATGGACATTAAATTTGTGAAGAACAAAGGATTTCAAACATAACTAGTTTAATAGCTGACATAAACATGGTAGGGCAAACCAATGATCATGAGAAATGTAACTGTAAATTAATCAATGCATAGAAATAAACATTCAAGACATGCATAGAGATATATAACTCTCTAACTTTAGGAAATGGATATCAGACTTTGGGGAAATACATTTAAGACAGAAAAACAACTCAAATCACTATGTCGGAATGCCTAAACATAGTACTTCAAGCTATTGGGCACTTTGAAAACAATATTGCATAGTTTTAGGCAAAGGGAAAGATCAGTACAAGACCTCCTTAGTTCAACAAATGACAATATAATCAATCAAAGAGAGGTTTCATAGGCGGAGCTATGGCTAGCCATGAGTAAGTAGGGCATACCGTAAATCATACTTAGAATGCATAAAACCATAAATGAAACAAGAAAACAATATTCTTGAGTTATTAAAGAGAAATCAATGATTCTTTAACATGACTAAGAATGAAGAAAACATGGAAGCTATAAAGAAACAGGAAATTTGAGATGTCTCCAAGGGCATGTCTCAAATCTATTCTCTACTGTCTTATAGCAAGCAACAACATGGATTTATGAATGAAAAATAGGAAACAAAACAGAGAGAGAGACACTATACCATTCTACCAAGTCATGGAATCCAACAACAATCATCTTTCATCATCCAAGAACATCTAAGAAACTATCTAAAAGCATGAGACAAGTATTTCTTCCAAAGCTTATATGACCATATATTTCTTCTATTAATCAGGTTCAGCCTTGTTTACAATGAAAGCCTTTGGAATATATAGGCCAAAGTGAGGATAACCTCTTAGTTCAACTTGCAATCTCATTGGCCTATCCAAAATATCTGATTTTGTCCTTGAGGCTTTGCAAAGCCCAAGGCACAAAATATCTAACAAAATATCTCAAAAATGCTAAAAAAGGGAAATATATTGACTTTTCATAACTTATCATGTACAAAAATATCTAAACGCACATGAAGAAAAGTCACTTTTGAAAGGTTCAATTTTTACAAAAATACTCAAAAAATACATCGGCAAAAGGTCCCTTGACTTGCCGGCAACTTTTGGAGGCCTTCCCAATGTCGAAATGAGGCTCATGATAACTTTTTGGAAAGCTATGAGTGTCTAATTTCTGAAAATGTTTAGTTTGCTCCCAACTGACCACTAGAAGTTCTCCAAAAACAGACCTGTGTGTAAAAAACCAAAAAATAGGCCTTGCTGATAAACGGGGCAGAGTGTAGAGAAAGCGAGTGTTTTTCGCCATTTTGGGGGAGCAAATGATCTTCAATTGATATGAAAATTGCTGCGTATTTTCCCCTGAAATTATGGCATCCAATGATACCATTTTCATCCTTTGAGGATGCCCCAAACTAAAATGGTGATGCCCATGAGTTTTGGCCAAAAACCCAAAAATGACAAAAAACCAAAATTTGTCGAAGTTTGCCCAAACTTGGCGAGCATGACCCTCAAGGGTTTTTAGAAACATGTTGTGAAGCTAAGGCCAAAATTTGGAGCCTTGAGGTGTCTTTCCTTAATTTTGGTGCCGGGCGCTTCCCTTTAGCCTCCTTGAGTTTTTCTTGAGCAGCCTTCAATTTCCGCCAGACAAACTAATTGAGATTTTTATAATGCCCGGTCAGCCTCCGTTGAAGGTGCAAGTCTCTATTTTCCTTCTCCAATTTCTTCTCCAAGTGATCATTAACTCTCTCAAGCCATGCTTCCCAATTGTTCTCTATCTCTTGTTCGAACAATGTAGTGAGAGGGGTAGATTGGAGAAGGGCATCTTCTTCTTCCTTTTGTTTCTCAAGGGCCTTTTTGAGCCCCATGGTTCTTGGCCTCTTTCGCCTGGGCTGATCTTCACCTTTGCTGTCATCAAACTCACCCATGAGTTCTTCCAATCTAATTTGTGCTTTGGAGGCCTCTTTTTTGTATTTGATGGCCCGTGTCTCATATACAGCCATATGGACACTCATTTGCTTGTTTTGAACTTGCAAAAAGTGATTGAAGCTTCTAGCCCTATCAAGATCAATCCTCAAAGCATCAATTTGGTTTTATCTATTGATTAAGAGATTTTCTAGGATCCGGGCTTCATTATCACTATCATCACTTTGGATTTGGATGATGTCTAATTCCCTTTCCTATTCATGACTGCCTTCTTCTTTCTCCTTTCCTTTGCTTTGGGTGGCTCTTTTAGTCTTCCTCCTCCTGGGCAATTCGACAATGGGCTTCTTGGGCAATTTTCCCTTGCTTCGGAGGGCCCTAGTCACATTTGGAGTTACAACTCTAGGCACCCTTTTCCTTGATGTTCAGGGCTTGGCCACTTTCGAAGAAGAGAGCATGTCCCCTTGCCTAGGAGAGGCAGCTAGCACATGCTCCATTGGCTCTTTACCCTTGTCACTTTGATCATCATTCTTGCCACTGTCTCAGATTTCTTCATGGATGCCTTGACTGTCCTTGTGCATTTATTTTTTAGGGCTATCCTCATCACTGTGTTGCACCTGTTTATCATGCTGCCATTCTTCTTCATGAGGTTGCTATTCCTTTTTATGAGGCTGTTGTTATTTTTCTTGGAGCTGTTATTCATCATCATGAGGCTGTTGTTCATCATGCTGTGTCTACCTCTGTTCATCATGCTACGGCTGCCTTTGTTCATCATGAGACTGTTGTTTCTTTTTATGAGGTTGTACATCTTTGTCATGTTTCCCTTCATCATCTTCAGGAGTCTGTTGTTCTGCCTCACTGTGATGCTGCTCATCATCATGCCCTTCTTCCCCTTGCTGTTCTGCCTCATTTTTTTCTTCTCCCCCTTGCTGCCCTATTTCATCATGCTGCTGCTCATCATCACTTTCCTCCTCTTGCTCATGCTCTTCTTCCTCATCATGCTCTTTTTCTTTTTCTATGGTAAACTTGAGCTTCTTGGGAATAGGTTTGCTGGAAGAGGGAAAAGGACGGTGAGTAGAAGGCGAAGGAGATGTATGAAATGAAGGGACAGTGGCGAAATCTAGATGTGTGATGAAAGTATCCCAAGAGTCCTCCTTCTTCTCAAGCTAATGAAGAATGATAATTTTGATGAGGGAGTGATAGAAGAGGCAGGCTGTCTGCTGAGAAGGAGGCTTTTTCTGAACAGTGGAGGCCATTTTCTCAATGCTTATATGTAGAAAGAAAGGGAGATTTAACAATTTGGCCCTCGTGAAATGCATGAGCAATCGGATATGATAGGCATAGACTCGGGAGAATCTTCTCTCAAAAGTGAAGTATTTCATGATGATCTTCATGAGGGGGGCGTAACTAGTCAATAGATATGAAAAGGGGAAAATGGATGGACATGAATCTCTATGCTCAGGCTTCAGAAAAGGCTTGTATTCTTCTGAGTCCAAGTGGATTTGTTTAAACCACTTCTCCCCGACATAAGGGATTTTGGTGGCCTTGGAAATGGATCTTGGAGAGAATTTGAAATCTAGGCCTGCCAGCTGAAAATGCTTCTCTTGAAAGCTCAAATCACAAAGGTGTGTCAAAGGGGAATAGCTCTTCACCTCTTGCACTCTTTGGAAAAAATCTAGACACCCAACCTCATAGAAGTTAAACAACACTGATGGATGGGCATTCACTTCTTCAGTGGAAACAAGTTCAAATCTCTTGCGAAGGCCACTCCTATTGTCTTGCCTGGGAGGCATCTTGTTTTGAATGTTCTTTGCAACACTAAGCTATCTCAAATGGCCTTTGGAATTTTTTTCTCAACCACACCTTTGTCCTCTTTGTTAGTTTGATCAAGGCAAACTTCTCCAAATGCTGTGTGAAATGGTTTTTTAACACCAACTTTCTGCTCCTTACAAATCACTGTTTTGTCCCTTTTTATGCCAATCAATAAATAATTATCAAATAAAAAGCACACAGTCAAATGATTACTGTGCTTGGGAAAGTTAATTTGAAAAAGAGGTAAAGGTGGCTTTTTGTAGCACAGAGATCTCCTTGTGTTTTGACAGAAGCAAAACAACCTTGTATTTAGACAAAGATAAAAACAACCTCCCTCAAACAGTGCTTCTTCTGTTGTTCATCGGTTTCTATACAAAAGGTAAGCAAAACACCTTCAAATTGAGTTAAAATATCTTTCACCACACTCTTCTTTATGGGACAATGGAGGCAGCACTAATTTGCTATTTACCATATAGAGAGGTCACTTTTTGAAGTGACAAAGAATTCACACATGATCACTGTTGTCTCTTTACAAAATTGTTTCACCTTAGGATCACTTGTTTCTTATGCCGAGGTAGAAAAAAAACACCCTCAAATGGATTTGCAGAATCTCTCACCAGACTTTGTTTTATGGGACAAAGGAGGTAGCACTAGTTTCACTGTTTCACTTATTCAAAAGGAAACACTTTTGAAGTGACAAGGCATCCAGACTAAGACCACTGTCTTCAAAATAGGCTCACTGTTTTCACCTTATGAACACTGTGTTTTCTTACAAACACTGTTTCCACCTTATAACACTATTTTCACCTTATACTTTGCTGACAGAGGTTAGTTTTGTCCTATCACAGTTAGGACACTTTCAGCAATTTGAAAACCTCTAACACTGTGCTTTCTGTCTAGTCACTAGCATATGTTTCATTACTCTATTTTGAGAACAGTTTAGGCCTTTTGAAACCAATATAAACACACCACTAGCCTCCCACTGTAACAATTTTTGCCAATATATTTAACAAATCACCTTGATTTTCCTACCAAGAGCTCCATTTTTTAATCACTATTTAGTCTTGAAAAATGTGGCATCAATCACCCCTTTAGAAATTCGAATGCACCAAGGAGGCAAATAAAAATACCTTGAAGATGGTTTGTGGCCTTTTCTGGATGATTTGAGTAGGTTTCAAGACCCTTTGGAGGCATTTTGATCGTTCAAACAGGTGCAACACGTTCAAAAGGAAAAGCGTCGCGCAGTAACATAGGTGTCAGGTCGGCCTTCAAGCAGTTGTGACCGGCTCCTACAGGCACGCCACGCTGCGCCACAATACAAAGTCTTTGTATTTCTGCTTCTGAACATGCCGCGCATTTTTCCAGGCACGCCGCGCAGGCTTAAAAGCCTGAAAACTCTGTCAATTTGCTTGAAATGCCTCTTTGGTCTAGTGAGCAGCTAGGAGGAGATGTTGTTTGCATTTTGAATTGAGCAATGTGATTTGGCAATGGTCAATCCATCCTTTATATTTGAAAAAGTCAATGACCCTTTTGAAATTTTCTTTATGAGGGTTTTTAAAATGTTTTGAAAAGGCCTTTGTTTTAAACAAAACATGAAGCACTACTTTTTGTCATTTATAATCTTTAAACCATCATAAAGCCAATATTTAACCAAGACCATTAAAAGTGTTGTGGATGACACTTTTGAAGATCTTCGTAGATATGACACTTTTCAAAGTCATCCTTAAAGCCACAATTCCTCTTAGTGTTTTCTCATGAAGGGAGGAAAGTTGTTTCTTGTGTCCATATATGTTTTTAAGAGGAAAATTTGCTCAAAACCATATACTAACTGTAGAATCACTCTTCAAATGACATTTCTCTTTGACTGTGGGTGAAGCTTTGTGGTATTCACCTAGGTTTTACCATCATATATTTATCAAAAGTAACTTGTTTAAAAACCTCTCCTACAATCAAATGCAACAACAAGGTACTTTTTACATATTTTCATAAGGAACAGGCCTTTATTTGTAACAGTGGCATGCTTCATTCACTTTGAGTGTTGTTCCTGAACTTGAAACACATGCCATATCCCTTCTTACACATTGATGAACCTATGTGTCTATTTGCAAAGCCTCCTTTAGAAAACAGGCTTAGGTTACCTTCTTGTCCATTGTGATGAGTTTTTGAAAAAGATCTTCATGAATAGGAAGAGTAGAACTTTCTTTGAATATCAACATCACTCTTTGGCCTATTTTTAACCCAGATTTTCAACTTACAAACCTTGAATGAATTTCTACTAATTTCAAACCCTGTCCTTTAAAGGAAAACACTGGCTAGACTTCATGCCTGTTGATCAAGGAGGAAATTTCTGGACACTTTTAATGAAATCACATACCTCAACAGGATTTGTTCATTTTGGCTTCAGATTACCTTTGAAGGAAAACTTTGATAGCAGAAAGATCAACCTCTTGGATTATCATAGTACCACTGCTTTGCCTCTTCTTTTAACACTATTTTCTATCCAGAAGCCTTCAGTTGTCTCCTACTGCTCCTATAATTTTCCTTTCAGTCAGTGAAAACCCTAAAATCAATCTTTTTCCCTGGCCCTGTGCTTATTAGATGAAGGAGGCCTTTATTACAGTGCCAAACCCTCTTCTTGTAAAATGAAGGAGGCTTTCTCAGTCTTCAACCCTTTGCTCATGTATGGAGGAGGTTTTCTCAGTGATGCCATTTCATCAGCTTTTAAACAGTGCTATCTTTCCTTTTACTGCCTATTCATGCTTGAGAAAATGAAGATGACAAACTGACAATAAGTCATGATGGGCATTTCTCTGAGACCTGTAATTATTCTTTCCAAATAGCTTTGCACCTCTTTAGACATCACAAACAATTTGGCTAGTATCTACAAAGCATTTCTTGTCATTTATAATTCACTAACCTTTGACTGTGATTTTAGGAGCTTAATGAAATAACTCTCTGCCCTATAGCTACATCCCAGGATCAAAACCACATGAGAAGAAACTGTCTTCTCATTTTGAGTGTAATACTGTCTTTTGGAATACTGGTACACTTCTTCTCTTGAAATATCCATTGAAACACTATAAAACCACCTAATATCAGTTTGACCTATGGCGTATGCATTGCTGAGACTTCAGGGCTTGTTAGTGGCGCAACTTAAGGGTGTAACCAGACTTTATTTGCAGAATAGGAAGGTCTATTAGGATTGGTTGATAATAGATATAGGTTCTTTGGCTTTAGGATAGTTTTCCAAGGGAGAAATTCCTAAAGCATCACTACCTAACTTAGGGGAGACTTCTTGGACAGGTTTGGATTGTTCTCTCTAGAGCTGACAAGCTAGTATGGCTGAGGCTAGATAGGGCTTGACAATGAGGTTTTATCTTGTCATGGGCTGATTGAAAAGGTAGGAGGGAAAAAATATTTATGGGTATTTTTCCAGCTGGCAAATTTGACAAATTTTTGAGATCAACTGCTAGAAAACTCGACTAGGAACCTAGTCATCAACAATAGGTGAAAAATATTGATGACTAACATGTGGATCAATGTAGCTAGGATTGTTTACATCAACCTATAAGTATCCAACCTCTCAGTAATGCTTATAAAGGAAGTATTTTTCCTTTTGGAGCTCTTTGGCCTAAATGTTTGACATTCCTCATTGGAATGGGAAAGATTCCTATGATAAGTGCCATATTTCTTCTTCCTACGGTGGGTAGAGGATATGGAATTAATTTCTCCTTTTTCCTACGCAATATTATTGGGTTGAGTAATTAGTTGAAATAAAATGAGGAATGAATTCCCTTCATCTAAAATAATTGAATATTTTTATGAAACTTGGCTTCAATCTTGGAACCAATTTGCATAAAATGCTTAGAGGAGGAAATAGAAGAAAATCTAACTTATTTCTAATACTAGGGAACAACCCAAAAAATAATTTGGTGTAGTGTATATTTTGGGCCCTTCGAGACTCTACCTTGAGTTGGGAGAGATATCCATATTTGGCTCTCCATTCCTATAAATATTTAGTCTTCTTGGGTCATTCTGGTCGAAGGAAATATTGAGACTTTAGTTCCAACATTTTTGGATCAAACATAGGAACAATTTTATGCTGGTCATCAACATAAATGTTGCAGAAAGGGGGATTTTTTATATGGGAAATTAAATCTACCTGAATATAATTTGTAGTTAGGAGAACAACCTCCTTTGAAGATCAATTATTATAACTATGAACAAGAAGATAAAAAACTGGAAATTATTCTACTCATTGTGTAGTTAATTAATTATGGGTTTGCAAAAGTCCTCTTGTATGCCTGGATATTGTTTACCTCTTCCAATATGACAAGAGTATTCATCTTCAATAAGTTACACTTTTTATCATCATCTTATTTCCGCAAGTCTTGTCATATTTTTTTGCAAGAACATATAATATATTTTGAAAAAACTAGGCATCTTTTAGCAACAATTTGATATATTGTCAACTAATTAGCACAATCTAATCTGCATCTTCTACCCATCCAAGATAATGTGAGTAGGGATGAGTGGAGGTTGTTAAATTAAGTTCCTTTTACAATTGAAGCAAGAAAGGCTATTTTGGTTGCCATTATCAATGACCATATATTCTAGTTTGTGCTTGATTTTACAGTTCTATGTACAAAGAGCTTCCTTGTTGTTGGCAAGGATATATTTGGGCATTAGCATCAAGTGTGGATAGATGTAGCTAGTTTCTGATTTTTTCTACCCAATATTTTTGGGATGAGTAATTAGTAGAAAGAAAA
The DNA here is from genome assembly GCA_034641835.2 of Pinus albicaulis. Taxonomy (NCBI): domain Eukaryota; kingdom Viridiplantae; phylum Streptophyta; class Pinopsida; order Pinales; family Pinaceae; genus Pinus; species Pinus albicaulis. Next base: position 644,497,371 of record CM076581.1, on the reverse strand, counting down.
TGAGGATGAGATTCCCTTCATCTAAAAGAATTGAATGGTCTTATGTAACTTGGCTTCAACCTTGGAACAAATTTGCATAAAATGCTTAGAGAAGGAAATAGAAGAAACTATAACTTATTTCTAATACTAGGGAACAACCAACAAAAGAATTTGGTCGAGAGGGTATATTTTGGGCCTTTTGAGACTCTACCTTGAGTTAGAAAATAGATCCATATTTGGCTCTCCATTCCTATAAATATGTAGTCACCTTGGGTCATTCTGGTCAAAGGACATATTGATAATTTAGTTCCAAAATTTCTAGATCAAACATAGGAATAACTTTGTGTTGGCCATCAAAATAAGTGTTGCAGAAAGGGGGATGTTCTATATGGGAAAGTAAAGCTACCCAAATATAATTTTTAGTTAGGAGAACAATCTGCTTTTAAGATTAATTATCATAACTATGAACAATAAGAGAAAAACCTAGAAATGAATTTCTAACTTTGTAGTTAATCAATTATGTGTTTGTAGAATTCCTCTCATACGCCTATATATTTGTTAGTTATTCCAATATGAAAAGACTATTAATATTCAATAAGTTACACTTGTTATAATCATATTATTTTTGTAAGTCTTCTCATATTTTTTTGTAATAACATATAAGATATTGGGAAAAATCTTGCCATATTTTAGCAACAATTTGATCCATTGTCAACTGATTAGTAGAAGCTAATGTGCATCTTTTACTCATCCAAGATAATGTGAGTTGGGATGAGTTGAGGTTAGTGACTTAAGTTACTTTTCTAATTGAATCAAGAAAAGTTTATTTTGGTTGCCATTATAAATGACCATATATGCTAGTTTGTGCTTTATTTGACAATTCTATGTACAAAGAGATTCCTTGTTGCTAGAAAGGCTATCTTTGGGCATTAGAATCAAGTGTGGATCAATGTATATGGGACTTTTGAAATCAATCTCTAAGTTTCAAACCTCTCAATAATTCTTAGAAATGAAATATTTTTTCTTTTGGAGCTCTTTGTCCTAAATGTTTGACATTCCTCATTGGAATGGGAAAGCTTCCCATGCTAGGTGCCATATTTCTTCTTCCCACATTGGGTAGAGGATATGGAATTGGTTTCTCCTTTTTTCTACCCAATATTTTTGAGCTGAGTAATTAGTAGAAATAAAATGAGGACACAATTCTATTCATCTAAAATAACTGAATGATATTATGTAACTTGGCTTCAATCTTGGAACCAATTTGCATAAAATTCTTAGAGGAGGAAATATAAGAAACTATAACTTATTTATAATACTAGGAAACAACCCACATAAGAATTTGGTGTAGAGGATATATTTTGGGCCCTTTAAGACTCTACCTTAAGTTGGGAGAGAGATCCATATTTGGCTCTCCATTCCTATAAATATCTGGCCTGCTTGGGTCATTCTGGTCGAAGGAAATATTCAGACTTTAGTTCCAATGTTTCTAGATCAAACATAGGAAAATTTTTATGTTGGTCGTCAGCATCAATGTTGTGTAAAGGGGGGTGTTTTATATGGGAAATTAAAGCTACCCGAATATAATTTGTAGTATGGTCAACAACCTCCTTTGAAAATCAATTATCATAACTATGAACAATAAGAGAAAAATATAGAAATTATTGTTCTCACTACGATATTTAATCAATTATAGTTTTGAAGAAGTCCTCTTGTATGTGTGTATATTGGTTATTTATTCCAATATGACAAGACTATTCATATTCAATAAGGATTCCTTCAACAAATGGAATGGAATTTTCTACCTTTGTCTCATATGGTTCACCAAATGACTTGATGATATGACCCACCTTCTTTTCTTCCTCATCAAAGTCCATGTCATATGTAGGATGACTGTAAAAGAAAAAAATATAGGTTCTTGCAATGTTATGTTAAAATTGAATAGGTAATGCTGATTGGAGATGCACATCATTATGGGTGCCAAAGTTTCTACCATATTCAAAATCATAGATAGGAGTGTTGGTTTCTTGAACCTTAGGGGATATTCAAGATTTCCCTTCATTAATGAGTCTATTATTACACTCATTACTAGGGAAAATATAACTATATTCTAGTCCATTTCCTCCATTTTCTCTCACTATTTTGGCATACGTTGGTTGAAGTTCAATTTTCTAGTGTAGAAAAAAGGCATGGCACGATACCCTTGTCATCACATGCTAAGTCTTCTTGGGTGATTGCAAGATTGGTAGAAATTTTTTTCCTACCCTTTTGTTGATATTCCTCCTCTACATCCAGGATATTTTCTCACACTATCAATCATTTGAAAATATGGATTGTTTTCAAGGGGGAATCAAATGAAGAGAAATGTAGCATATCCCTGTCGATGTGTAGGAAGCCATCTGAGCAGGCTGATAAGATTGTAGGAAATTGTTCTTTGTCTTATTCAACGGGGTGGTCATTAAAACTACCTCAAAATGAGTAGTAGCTAGACTGAAGCATCCCACTCTTTTCACTTCAAAATATGTCTTAGGAATAGACCCCTCTTTATCTCTACACCACTCATCATCGACATCAAAATGCAATGTATGTGTTATATTTCTATTTTTCTCAAATTCAAAATGAAATTTTGAGGTTCCAAATGTGTTTCCATGAATTACCATAACTTTATTACCATCACTTAGACTTATACATGATCTTTTTATATACATGTTTATGAGGATGTCCTATTATTGTATTTTTATTTGCCTCATTTTACCCTAGATTTAACTTTGGCATTTTCTAGGAGTTGTGTTTGCACTCCCACATTGTACTTGTACTAGTTTTATCTTTTAGTACCATTGACCTATTTATTGTCACTCATTGGATATATAAAATTATCTCATATTATCTTATCTCACTTTATGCTGATAAAAATAAACTCCTCTAACCTGAGAAGTGTGTTTAATTTTTAAGGCATCTCCAAATAGATTATGATTGGATGTTTTTAGGGCTTCATCATATCTGCTACTTGATTTCTTGTCTAGTAAAAAGTGAGGAAAATGTTTCACATACATATAATCATAGTATGATCACTACATATGGCCTATACACTGGTGAAAAAATGTAAAGAAGGACCTTCATCATCAAGGGCTTATAAATTTGTGGAGTGGTCTTTATGGCAATCATTTTTTACTTGAATTTTATTTGAAATATAAAATAGATGCCTTATCATTGACAAATATCCATGTTGTTGTGGTGTTATATTTCTCACTATCTATAATAATGTTGCGTTTAGAAGCTAAGATTTGATCTTCTTGTGAATATAGGATTTATTCTTTTGGATACCCCCATTCCTCTGTTATGTCTAGTTCTAAAAATCCCTTGGAAAAAATGATGTTGAAAGGGTCTTGGTGAGGATTCAATATCCCATATTTCAAATGGAACTAGTTTATTTATAATCCTAACATTATCTTCTATTGTTGAAAATTGAGTAAAATGGGAAAAATTCAAGCCTCTAGCTTCACCAACAAACAATGTTTTCCATAAGCAATGTTTGTAATTCATAGTTTGTACAGAGGATATTAATATTTTACTGACACATTCTGTAATATTCCCAAATGGGAAAATCAACAATACATGCACAGAAAATGCATTTTTCAGAAATATAAGCATTAAAAAAAAAATTCAGCCCATGGATCCATTATATCTAACATTATTACAACCAAATCCAAGAGGAAATCAGAAAAAAATGTTTTTTTCCTAGTTAAACAGGCCTCCTATGGCCAAAACAGCCCAAAAACACAGCAAACCCCAAGACTTCTGCAACACAGAAATACTGCATAAAGTGACAGCACAGTTTTTTGAGGGTTTATGCTCAGAAATATATATAAAAAACAGATTTGATGATTTATTAATCAATAGAGCACAAAAACAGAGATCTAGTCTCTTTTACATAGATCCAAGATGACCCGGCAAGGGTTTCTTGACAAACATGATATACATGAAGTATTTTCTGCACATTTATGGCTGAAGCTCTGCATAAAAGTGGTTTATCATGAAAATAAATGGTTGTAGCTCCTCCTACTATCTTTCCGGGAAAAAGGTTGATCCTCCTCCTGCGAAACTAGCTCATAAAAAAAGGGATTAAACACTTCCACTGTAATACCTTAAGAAATAATGTAGTTTCTGCAAGGGACTGTGCTTTTTCTAAAGGTGACTACTTATCCTAACACTAGATATTGGAAAATTTAGCACAGGATGCTCTCTTAGATCCCTTAAACAAGTTCTCCAAGAAGAAGTGGGGAATTCCTGCATGAGAAAACCCTTGCACTAAACAGTGCAACAAACTTAGCTAAACAACCAGAGAATGCAAGAAGTCTAAACATACCACATATGAAATATAATCTTAAATCATGCTCCATATGGCTGCCATTCCCTCCATTATATAGTTGATGAGCTTCCTCACCATGGGTCCCACCCAATTATGAGGTTGCTTCTATGCAAAGGCTCCTCCACCAAAATTATGTTGTCTCCATTAGTTCCACTCATTTATTTACAGTGCGGTTTGATTTATTCAACCATGAATTATTCTCCATGCATTGTCTCCATTCACACCCATGGTGTCTTTATTATGACTAGCTATATTGATCTACATTCATACTGAGCTGTCTTATTTATGATCCACTCCTGACATATTGATGTTGTTGACTTGGTCAAACTCGACCTTGTCCACACATATTAGACCTTGTTCACACATGAGTATGTTTGATATAATTATTAACATAATACCTTTTCCATTATGAGGGATTTTATGCCTACTTAAGCAACTTAGGGGCCTCCTTACCCACTTATTCATCTAACTAGATATTAAAAGAAAAATTAATATTCCTATTAGCTGCATGCTAATTTAGGAATATTAAAGTCTTCCCCTCCCAAATGTTTCTTGTCCTCAAGCAACTAAAGGATAGAGCTGAAGAGCCTCCTCTCCTCATCTTGTAGCATCCTCATACGATAAACTCCTCCGAGGAACAAGATGTTGTCTCATCAATACATCTCCAAGTTTCCCCTCCCAAGTATGCAAGTTAGCTTTTGGTGACCATCCCAAATAGCTATCATCATGTAGAAGTAAAACACCCATGGAGGAAACAATGTGTTTTCTAAAGGCCTTCTTGAGGCATGAGATCTGATATATGTTGGGATCTATCATCCCCATGTGAATCTCTCATCCCCAAGCTATCATCCATACAAAATGAGCCACCCTCCAAAATGGTAACTCATGAAAAATCTCCTCCACATTTGGCTTTTGCAATGTAGGTGGGTTGGATAACTGAACATGGTAGACAAAATAGCCTACCCCATGCTGTCTCTCTCTCCACTTATGATAAGTGTAGAGTAGCTGCTAATCTTGGGCTGCAATAATGTTTCCCTCAAGTGGCAAGAAGAAGACTGGATCTCCAAATATCCTCTCCTTATAATCATGAATCATTCTGGCCCAATCCATCCCATACAAAAAGAATGGTATATCATCACCATATGGTATCCAAATCAGAAAATTTCTAAAGGTTATGTCCAAGTTTGGATGGTACCAATGGTTTCTCCAGTGGATACAATGCAGTCTTTCCAACTTCTATTTTGGAACATCATGTGGCAAGTGGTCCTCCAACAAGTTACTAGTTGTGCATGTTTTCTCATCTACTATGAGGTAGTAAATAGCATTATATTTCAGCTGAGAATAATAAGAATAACACCATACTTGCCCAAAGTCATGCAGAGAAGGGTTATCTCCATCATAAGTGTTGGTCCTAGAATGACTATGAAACCCAAAAATAATCTTTCCCTCTTGTGGAGCAATGTACTTTACATAGATGGTGAGATAATGAAAATACTCATGAATTGATCAATAAGTATAGAAATAAACTTCTTACCATGCATAGTGAGTAATTTGAAAGTGAGGTCCATGGATGAGTCCTCCCATGAGAATCTCCTCATAAAATTCTGCAAAGTGAATGGATGCATACTCCCCTTGGAACACTCCATCAATAGAAACATACTCCCAAGTGATAACATTGTTGGCCTTAGTGATAAGGCTCTTGTTACTCCATGACTTCCTTCTTTGACATACCATATGCCAAAGTTATCCACCATCATGCTGCTATGTGTGGAGATCTCCTTCCTATGTGGAAATACCACCTTATCCTCCAATGTTGAAGGGTAGCCTCTTTGCATTTTGATTGTGCCATCCATTTCTCCTGAAATATCATGCCAAGTATGGAAAAAAATCTACCCATAATCTCCCAAGAGTAGCCAAAGCAATAAAAAATATTTCTTCCCCCTCACACCTCCATCATAAAAATCATGAGGTGAAGATATGATGATTGACATGAAGAATTTCATATCAACATAATGCACCCAAACTCCTTGCTTCCATATGATGCAAGTGTCCTGCCAAGTTTCCTCTACCAACACATCCTTTGGAGAAGGATATGTCACATGATGGCCAAACTCTTTCAAGAGTAGCCAACACAGTCATGCCTCATGCTGCCCTATGTCATAAATATTCAAATGGCTCACCAACCTCTTGCTCACCACCCACACCCATTCATCCACATGTGGGTGTCTCCCACCATGCTCCATCTTGGTACTCCTCTAATGAAGAATACCATCCTCCCAAATCAGATTTCTACCTTTGCATTTCATGGGATGTTGAAATGAAACCTCTTGGAGATATCCTAGAGAAGACGCCACACCAATGACCATATTGAATCCATAAGGATCCAAGTATGCTGAAGGAAAAACCTCCTCATAGGCTTGTACAACCTTCATCCCAATAGATCCATCACAATGATGAAAGACAAAGGGTCTCTCATTGATCATCTGCTCATCCAATGTCATACAAGTGTAATGGTCATTAGAATGCTCTAATAATAGCTGCCCCCCCAACTCATCATTTTTTCTCAATGACAACGTTGTTGATCCTCTCATTGGTGTATTGGTTGTCTCATGCTCAAGCTCAATGCTGAACATAGCGTTTTGCCTTGGATTGTTTAGTACAAAGCTCATCCTATCTTCCACAAGTTCACATCCCAACCCCAAGTGTTGTGTGCAGCTCAATAATGACACATTAGGATGATTTTTTATCCCTCCCTTGAAAAACTTAAGGTTTCACAGCACAGTGTAAGTTTGCTGCTCCAAATTAGCCATATGTTTTGACCCTTAGTCATGCAATGGAATATTTCCACAACCCTCCATAATATTTGCTGAAATAACATAAAGTGGAAACTTATGCATACCTTGGTGAAGCTTGGGAACATCTTGTATGGATACAAGGGTTCCTTCCTCAAATGTGTTGGCTCCCCCAATTGCTGATGATGATGTTTGCTCCTCCATAGTTGTGTCAGCGCTGGTACAAGTCTCCTCAAGTGGTGGTGAAGGCTCCTCCCCCTCTGATTTCTTCCTGTCAAATATTTTGATCACCCTTTGAGTGAAATATACAAAATTAGTCACTCTTGCATGACTCAAATGGTTGAACCACCAAGTGTTTGCTTTACCCTCAAGGTGCAGCGCTGTAATTTCAACAACCTCTTTCTACCATTGGGTGTAGTAGGAAGAATGCATCTAGCTTCATCATCCAAGCCCCTGTTGTACATGTGGATGATCCATCAAAATTAGACAATAGAAATCTATTGCCCCTCACTCTCCTATTGCTGCAAGGCCTCCTTTCTTCTTCAAGCTAAATAAACTGTGGAAGAGTTAGAGTCTCCTTGAAATCTCTAGGCTGAGACTTATATTCTGCAGGGTATCCACTCAGGATTTCATGTTCCAATTGCCCTCCATCTCCATGCCTCTAGTCTTCTTCCTCAAAAGGAAAGGGAAAAGTGTAATGCTTTGGAGATTTCTACAACACTGGTTCTTTCTTTTGAGAATAGGAAGTACATGGAACTTCCTCTTCTTGAAACCCTCTAGAGGTTTCATTGCATCTCTTCTCTTTCATCTGCTTAACCTCCTTGGAGAGGTTCCTCATAGATCTGAAAAGTGATGAGACCAAGCTCATTCCTTCCACCATTTTAGATATATTCTACTTCTTTTCTTCTTCTTATAGCATAATGGCCGAAAAATCGCAGGCTAAGCCAAGATTATGCTTTGATACCACTGTAATATTCCCAAATGGGAAAATCATCAATACATGGAAAAAAACATATTTTTCAGAAATATAAGCATTAAAAAAAAATTCAGCCCATGGATCCATATATCTGACATTATTACAACAAAATCCAAGAGGAAATCAGAAACAAATCACTTTTTCCTAGTTAAACAAGCTTCCTATGGCCAAAATAGCCCAAAAACACAGCAAACCCCAAGACTTCTACAACACAGAAATACTGCATAAAGTGACAACAAAATTTTTTGAGGGTTTATGCTTAGAAATGTAGAGACAAAATATATTTGATGATTTATTAATCAATAGAGCAAAAAAACAGAGATCTAGTCTCTTTTACATAGATCCAAGATGACCCGGCAAGGGTTTCTTGACAAACATGATATACATGAAGTATTTGCTGCAGATCTATGGCTGAATCATGCTGTATGGCTTAAGATCTACATAAAAATGGAAGATCATGCAAAGAAATGGTTGTAGCTCCTCCTACTAGCTTTATGGGAAAAAGGTTGATCCTCCTCCTAGGAAACTAGCTCATAAAACAAGGGATTAAACCCCTCCACTATAATACCTTAAGAAATAACATAGTTTCTACAAGGGACTGCACTGTTTCTAAAGGTGATTTCTTGGCCTAGCACCATATAGTGGAAAATGTAGCACAGGATGCTCCTCTTAGATCCCTTAAACAAGTTCTTCAAGAAGAAGTGGGGAATTATTGCATGAGAAAACCCTTGCACTAAACAATGCAGAAAACTTAGCTAAACAACCAGAGAATGCAAGAAGTCTAAACAGACCACATACAAAATATAATCTTCAATCATGCCCCATATGTCTGCCATTCCCTCCATTATATAGTTGATGAGCTTCCTCACCATGGGTCCCACCCAATTATGAGGTTGCTTCCATGGAAAGGCTCCTCCACCAAAATTATGCTGTCTCCATTAGTCCCACTCATCTATTTACAACTTTTTTTGATTTATTCAACCATGACTTAGTCTCCATGCATTGTCTCCATTCACACCCAAGGTGTATTTATTATGACTAGCTAGATTGATCTTCATTCATACTGAGTTGTCTTATTTATGATCCACTCCTCACATATTGATGTTGTTGACTTGGTAAAACTTGACCTTTTCCACGCATATTAGACCTTGTTCACACATGAGGATGTTTTATCTAGTTATTAACATGATCCCTTTTCACATTATGAGGGATTTTATGCCTACTTAAGCATCTTAGGGGCCTCCTTACCCACTTATTCATCTAAATAGATATTAAAAGCAAAATTAATATTCCTATTAGCTGCATGATCATTTAGGAATATTACACATTCAACGTTATTTTTCCAAGTTGAGGCGCCTACTTTATAGTAAGTTGTTGGGTCTTTTCTGCAAATGTCATCTTAACTTGTATAAAACTGTCTGAAGCTTGTGCAGGCATCATCCCTTGAGAATTTTCTTATTGTGCATTTTCTTTCATTGTTATTTCTAGCGGCCTTCTCTTATCTCCAATCACAGTAGTAACTAACTTACTGTTGATATAAAAAATTTATTTGGTTCCTTGAGATGAGATCACCTTCCAATATCAACAAAAAATGACTTAAAACAAAGGAACTCGTATTCTTTGGTTTCTCCATTTTATTCATTTCATTTGGTGTTGTTTATTAGTGTCATTTGCTAGGTTGAATTTATGCTTTGTAAAATTTTATAGATGTCAGTGATTATGTGGTGCTTTCTTCAATGTAACTTAACCCTTTTCTTGTACTCTACCCAGCTACAACGATTCTTAATATGAGCAGTCCCATCTCTACAGGGATTACTTAGCCAATCTCACGGTATCATTTTTTTGGTGCTTTTGAGAAGATTCCTAGACATGGGAGCCTTGGCAATTGATATGGTACAAAATTTTTGTTGTGAAAATTTGTGTTCTTTATATGGCATTAATATATAATTGGATTTGTGGTAAGTTTATTTATTTTTTTTATATTGTTTTATATGCTTTATTTATTGAAATTTTCTCATATGTCATCAAATTGTCGCAAACAACTGCGACAGATCTATGGAAAATTCTTGTGTTTACCTGGACTAAGATTTTTTCTCTTGACAAGGTAATGGCAAAGTTGATAGAAGAGAAATGATACCTAGATTCACCGATATAATATTTTTGGAAATCCGTTTTTCATTTTCCTTGTAAGTGTTTGAGCTCTTTTTTTGACATTCTAGTAATCATATTTTTAGCTAGGCCACTGAAATTTTCCAAATGGAAAACAATTATTCATGTTTTAATATTACTTTCTATGGAATATAGTGATTTGTAGTCATGCCGAGTTGATTTGGTAAAGGGTGGTGGTCACCAATACTTCATTAGATTCCTTGAAAACATAGAAATATTTTTATAACAACATGCTATGGTAACTTTTGTGTTTCCTATTATTATGGATTTTAGTGCATCAAGAAGTAGTGCTTGTTTTATTATTTATCAAATATGCTTATCATGACCTATATATTCTCTAGGAGTTCTTTTGGATCAAAAGTCTAGTTCATTTCCAAACATATATTGGAATATCGCTATAAGTATTTAATGATTCGGTAAATGCATTGGTTTTAATTATTGTAGTAATTGCAGAAGCAGGGGAGACAATTCTAATACATGTTTCATTATACTCACCTAAAATGAAAAAGCTATGTGAGAAATTCCTAGATTTAATACAAGAATAAAAGCATAAGGAAATAAAATGAGTTAGATGTGCATATATATCGACAAAATCTTAAGAGAGTGTATGTTGAGGCTGCTTGCATTCTTCCATCTCCAGCTTATCTTGAATTGAAAGATTTTTGTAAGCATAAAACATAGACAACAAAGGGAAATGGAAACCAATAAAGTCAACTCGATTCCTTTATTTTTGGGATAAAAAGCATAGCTAGCAAGGTGAGGTATCAAGTTTCTCATAAGAATTACCATCACATATTTCTAGTATTTCAAGACTAAGATCAACATTCAAAGGGTCAACTACAGAATAGCGGGCATACATAAGTCAGAACGCTTTGCAGTTACAGGATTTTATGGAGGTAGATAACAAATTTCAATCTTTTCATGAAAGGAATGGATAACCATAAAGTCAACTAGATTCATTTATTTTTGGGATAAAAGGGACATCAAGTAAGGTGAAGTATCAAGTTTCTCATAGGACTTATCTTCATATATTTCCATCATTTCAAGACGAAGATCAACAGTCAAAGGGTCAATTGGAGAACAAGTGGAAGACATAAGTGACAAAACTTTGCAGTTACAAGATTTTAAGGAGCTGGATAACAAATGTCAATGCCTGACAGGAAAGGAAATTTACATATCTAACACTTTTGGCATCAAAAATAGAATTTGAGAATGTCAAAGCTACATGACAATTCCAGGTTTTTAGTAAGAGGTTAGATACCTAAGGATCAAATCCAAATTTAGAGGCATTTTTATTTTATATATGAAGTTAACTATTGGTCTTTTAAAGTGGAATATACCCAAATTTTATCCACATAAATAATAAATCCTATTAAAGCCTATCGATCATGCTTATTCTCATTCATCCTTGTGTGTGTGTGTATAAGGCTTGTATGTATATAGGGAAAAATCATCCCTATTTTGTATTATGAAAAGTAGGGAATAAAATCTGGTGTTTGACTCTCCTTCAAGGCATTAGATATAAGGCTTGTATGTATATAGGGAAAACTCATCACTCTTTTGTATTATGAATAGTAGGAAATTCAATCTGGTGACCGAATCTCCTTAAAGACATATTTACTATGCTAAGAAGTAGTGCAAGTTGCATATACCAGGCTTGTCACTGGACATAACACCTATGTTTATAGATTCACTATTGTAGATTGGGCTTAGTGCCATGCTATAATCCTCCCATAAATCAATTTATTGTTTACTATTAATACCTTACAAACACCCACCATTGTCTCAACCCATAAAAAAGTGCATACATTCCATGCCAACCTCCCTAATACAAAGAAATCAATATTTATAATCGTTCCAACAACGAGAAAAAATGTATAATGTAACACTCATTAATGATAAATTTGACCTTATCAAGTGAATAACATAGATACGATATTATGTCAATTACAGGAAGCATAAAACCAACTTATTCAAGTCTATGAGGTAGTTCCATCAGCAACACAGAAATGTAAAGGTTATTTAAACCTGTTTTTTTGATAAAATGGAAATATAGACCTAGAACTAGGGTATACATTATTGAAGACCTAGAGAAATCCACAATATAAAAACACAGGTCAATAAGGACCAGAGAGGAATTAATCATTAGTGTTACTACTTAGAATTCTAAGCAGCCTAGGTAAGAAATTGCAGCAATTCTAAGACTTTGTCCATTGCATAAACTAACAAATTTCACATATTATTTACTATAAGAGTGAATCTAACACATCACAACCTGTACATCACCTTGTATTGTTTGAATGTCTAATCCTTCTTCTCAAAATATTTATACACATTTTTTGTGGGAATTCCTTCCAATTTAGGGAGCAACCTCCTTATTGCATCAAGGGAAGCTAGCACACCCTACATTTAGAGTGGGAACAGGTGTGAGGGTGATGTATAAAAACACTTATTATGTGCATATGTGTAAAGGTATACTTAATCTAGAGGGTGCATTCATTGCAACACAAACCCATATAAATCCATATCTGATGCTGGAGACTACACATTGTTAGTGTATCAAATATTGGATCTCAAATTAGGAAACATGGAACTTGTCACTCTCGAGGCACATATCACACCTAGGGTGAGATGTGTTTGTGCTAGTATCTAGATAACACTACAATACTAAATATGGCCTTTGTTCTTTGGAGTAATGAGTCTTATGACTTGTCACTTCAGAGCTTGAAGATCCATCCTTCCATGACCAAATTCCTGCATAATATTATTACATTTGGGTGGTTCTATTCATTTTACATGAATGAGAACATCTATTTTCATATCCTATTATGATTTTGATTTTGTGTTGAAAAAGCTCCGAGCTCCAATTGTATCTCATTCCCACCTTAGATTAGGAGGTCAACACCACTCACTTCCAAATTTTTAACGCCACAATCCATCCCATTTTTTCATCCCATTTGTGTCCATGCAACTTTGATTTTGTATATTAATCCCATGCAAAATTTAATTCAATTTGGATAATTCAAGTCATTCCAGATCTGATCTCTTCACTATGCTCCTAGACACACCTCTCGTAGAAGCATTATCTTATATAATTGAAAATTAGTCCTTGTAAAGCCAATTATTAATTACATTGATTATAGCTTGCTGGAACAATATATGTGATTTATTGAATATTATTCTGATCATACAAACTAGGCCTTCCTATATAATCTGTATTTGTAGTTTGTAATCCCTCAGGCATTTGGATGAATGAAATCAACCCTTGTTCATTCCAGTATGGGCCCGAGTAACTTGTACAGTTTTCTTTCTATTATAAGTACTCAAATAGTTCATGAAAGTTTGCTTGGCCAACCATACATCATCACAGAATTTCCAAGACCCGATGAAATATTTTCCATTAGTTAAGAGATACTTGATGGACAAGTGCATCAAGTGATTCTGCTAATGTAGATGCATATACATTTTGATGACTTTCCTTACAACTAGTTAATAGATCTTGGTCTCTTAGCATTATAGATCGGTAACTTACCATTTTACTCTTAAGAATCACGGTATGTTTTGTTGAAATATTAAATTTCTATATAGTATATATGTGTTAAATAATATTTCTCATTTATTATAAAAGTATGTTTTTATCTGGATCTCATCTCTTATGTCAATTTTCAACAACTATTGAATCATAGATTACTTCTCAATCAAAAAATGAAGGATAAATATTTTAAACTAGCAATGTACATGGAAAATTCCTTGAGATTGGTTCCTATCACTATGATTCTCCTCTCCTTATGTTCCCTAATAGGCACATATATCAGGGAATACAAGGCTTCTGCAAATGTACTGATATTGGTATTTTCCTAGCTCTGTGTGGACTGAGTCAGGTGAGTGATCCATCTTACATTTCCTAATTGTTTGTGATTGTTTTCTTGTACTAGTTATTGCTAGTCTGCACTTTGTTTTTGGGATGGAACTCAATGCTAACGATGATGACTACTCTAAATTTCTTGGGATGCATTTATTGAAACTATTGGGTACTGTATTTATTGGATTTGTTTCATTTTCATATTTTGGTAATATACATGTTTTATTGATTAATTTTGTTGTTGGAGGGATTAGGGGTATATTTTTATGTGTTGGGATAATCCCCAAGTCTAGATGCTTGTGATGTCTTTTGTGATGATGATGGAGAATTGGGATGACGTTGTACTTGGGGGTTTGGGTATTGTTTGTTAGGTCCCTATAATACTAGTGTATCATGTTATTGTTATTATTAGTGTATCCCAATTATTGTTATTTTTGTGCCCATTTTATCACCATAGTGTTATTATTATGCCACATACAATCCCACTGTTGTTATTTTTTTTCCCTTACATTATTATTGTTATGTAGGCTCTGATTATATTGGGGCCCCTTAGACTCCTATATCTAGAAAGGATGAATTTTCCATTTGAATCATCCAAGAATTATTCATTTTTGTAATGTAAGGGAGGTTTCTCCCTAGAATAGGCTTATTTCTAAGTCGTTGATCTATCTTTTCTTCTATTTTATGAGTTGGTTGCATAACATTTGGTATCAGAGCTTGGGATTCTAAGGTTTTACTTATTCAAACAGGTCATCTTGGAAATTTAGCTATAATTTTTTTGCTACGAGGATTCAGAAGATGATATTTTTAACACGTGGAGACAAAATATTGATGAACTTCATGTAAAAATTCCAGATCTTGGTTCACTATATTTTTGGAGATATGATTTGTGGAAGTTAGGTTTTTTTAGGCTCCAGAATTTTATCTCAAACAAGTGACCAGGGAAAAATTGTCATAATTTTTGTTTTAGGAATTGGATTGGAATTTTGTAAAAAGTTTCCAAAAGTGAATGGAATGTTCTTTCTTTTATATCAATTTCAGATCTGAAGGTCCAAAAAATTACACGTGACATACCGTACAGGTTTCATCTATTGAACCAGTCCATAATTAGGTCATTGTGGGAGATCGAGCATAACTTTATCTTGAAGAATCCAAATTAGGTCTAATCTGTGGTATTGGAAAGAAGACTTAGAGGTATACTACAAGATTAAAGCTAAAACATTGGGGATCTAAAATCACAAAGATATATTACTTTCAATATCGAGCTCCTCAAAAGCAAGAAAAAGGTGTGTATATTTTTTTTAAATTACATAATTTTTGTTTGAAAAAATTAGTTTGAAGTGATTCCAAGGGCATATTGAAGCATAAATATCAGTATTGGGTTATAAATTCCTCCAAAAAATAATTCCACACCCATTAAGCCCTCAAAAAGCTCTACTATGATGCATGAAGAAGAATAAGTGAAACATTATATATCAAAATTACGAGACCAATTGCAACAAATTTCACTCTCACAAAGAGTAACAAAAACTGAAATGGAAACTAAGATGGATGGTTTGAAGAAAAACATGAATGTATTGAAGAATAGCGTGGAATCTAAGATCGATGGTATAGAAGAAAAACTGAAAGGAAACATGGAAGAAATGAAGAATGGTCTAAAATCAGACATGAAAGACATGAAGAATGGTATACAAGTATACATGGAAGGTTTGAAGGAAGGTTTGACAAAGTTGCTACAAGAAATGATTCCTAAGGGTGAAAATGTAGTAGATGAAACTCATGATGAGAACAAAAGAAATTTTAATCATGATTTCATAGACTCTAATGTTTGATTTAAGAACCACCATATTCAAAAGGTCGAAGTGAGGAAGTTTGACGGCAAGGTTCTGGTAACATGGATACTATAGATGGATCAATATTTTGATCTCCATAATGTGAAAAACACAAAAAAGGTACAATTTGCAACTTTATATTTAGAATCCAAGCAATTTGTATGGTGTCGATGGCTTTGTTCCCATAAATCACTTTTCACTTGGTCAATTTTTACGTAGGAATTGATAGCACATTATGAGGATACAAAGAGAAACACCTTCCTTAGCCAATTGATAAATCTCAAACAAAAGGGTTCAATGGCATAGCACATTGAGGACTCCCAGAAATTGAATATTAGGGTAGCATATATTCAAGAGAAGCATAATATTTATATCTTCATAGGGACATTAAAGGATAACATCCAACATGAGGTTTTCCTTTGGGAACCTGATTCATTAGAGAAGGCATTCAGGGTGGCAAGAAAAGTTGAAAGAAAAATTATGGAAACAAGGAAGTCTACCAATCAAAACTATAAATATGTAAATGTTATTGCTCCTAGCCTTGCATAACCTACAAGGTTGACACCACAAAAATTGGAGGAAAAAAGAGAAAAATGGGTTTCTATAGTTTTGATAGAAAATACAATAAAGGTCATAAGTGCGGCAAGAAGAAATTATTTTACATATATTATGAAGGGGAGGAATAAAAGGAATAAGAAACATCAAAAGAGGAGGATACACACCATGAATCAACTCCAGAGAAGGAATAAATGAATCCAACCCTTTCTTGTAATGCATTGGTAGGAATTACCACTCCTTAAACTCTCAAGATAGAAGGATATATCAAGAAAAAAAATGATAATAGTGTTTATTGATTCGGGTAGTACACATAATTTTATTTATTTTAAGATAGCCAAGGAATTGAATTTCTTCCTATATCCAGCACCAGAATGTAAAGTGATTGTTGCAAATGGAGGAACTATAAATTTCTCTGGAAAGTGCCATAATATCAAGCTAACCATGGGGTAATATTTATTGAATATTCCAATTCTTTCCATTCCAATGGGTGGTGTTGATGTTGTACTATGAGTCCAATGGTTACAATATTTGGGGACTATAGCTTTTAGTTTTCAAGAAATTTTCTTGAGATTATTTTGGGAAGGAAAGGAAGTTGAATTATGGGTTATCACAGGGAAACCAAGAAATATAATCAGCTCAAATATCATGACAAAGCTTCTGAAAAAATAACAACGAGGCATAATTGCACAATTATACTCACTACAGGTTCAAACATCAAAATCCTCTATTTCTCTAGATATATAAAGGTATTGGACAATCATTCCAAGGTGTTTGAGAATCCCAAATGCCTCTTATCTATTCAAGATCATGATCATTCTAATCATTTGATTCTAGGAAGTGTTCATCCAAAAATCAAGCCTTACATATATCCGTATGCTCGAAAGAGTGAAATTGAATGTATGATTGCAGAAATGCTAGAGGTTGGTATAATTCAGCCTATTCAAAGTTATTTCTCTACTCCAGTATTATTGGTGCACAAGAATGATGGATCATGGTACATGTTTTCGGATTATAGGGAGCTCAACAAGCTCACTATTAAATATAAATTTCCCATTCCTGTCATTGATGAATTATTGGATGAATTACATGGGGTAATTTACGTAACTAAATTGGATCTTCATTCATGTTATCATCAAATTAGAATGAAGACTAAATACATTCTGAAAACAACATTTAGAACTCATGAGGATCATTATGAATTTTTGGTCATGCCTTTTGGCCTTACCAATTCACCTTCTACATATAGAGGGTTGATGAATTTTACTTTCAAACCATTCCTTAGAAAAATTGTGTTAGTATTTTTTGATGATATAATAATCTATAGAAAGCCTTGGAAGGATAATATTCAACATGTAGATAGGGTGCTCAAACTACTGGAGGAGGAAAATTCATGTGAAAAAAACCTCCAAATGTTTATTTGGAGTATAGTGGGTGGAATATCTGGGTCATATTCTATCTAATGAGGGTTTTAAGGTAGAGCTTAGAAAAATTAAAGCCATTAAGGAATGGAAAATCCACACAAACCTAAATCATATACGAGGATTTCTCGGTTTAACAGGGTATTATCACAAGTTTTTAAGAATTATAGGAGATTAGAAACACATCTGACAAAACTATTGAAGAAATATGATTTTTCTTGGACTGTAGAAGAAAATAAGGCATTTGAACATCTTAAAGAGCCAATGTGCCAAGCACGAATCATAGCTACACTGGAATTCACAAAATTTTTTATTATGGAATGTGATGCCTCAAGTAATGAAATTGGTGTTTTTTAAATGAAAGAAAGAAGACCCATTGCTTTTGAAAGTCGTCCAATCAAAGGAAAGTATTTACAAAAACCTATTTATGAGAAGGAAATGTTGGCAATACTATAGACACTAAGGAAATGGAGACCTTACCTAATGGGAAGACACTTCAAGGTAAAAACATATTGTGATAGCCTTAAATACTTTTTGGAACAAAGATTATATTTAGAAGAGCAACAAAAATGGGTCACAAATGTTGGGTTATGACTTTGAAATCATCTACAAAAAAAGAGAAGCTAAATGTTGTTGCAGATGCACTCTCAAGAAAGGATGAGGACGTGGATGCATTAATTTGTGCCATTTATATTATCCAACTAGATTGGATAACCAAAGCAAGGGAGGAGTAGAAGAATGACGAAGAAGTGTGGACACTCATTCAAAAATTGCAGCAAGATCCCAATACATCTGATACATTTACCTGAAAAAATGATTCATTATGGTACAAATATCACTTATATATTTGTAAGAATTCCCAATTAAAACAAAATATTATTTTTGAATTGCACACCTCTCCCTTAAGAGGACACTCAGGGTTTTTAAAAGCATACCATAGGTTCAAGAAATATTTTTTTTGGGATGGTATTAAATCTAATATTCAAATGTTTGTGGCGGAATGTTTGGCCTGCCAACAAAATAAAGTGGAGACAATTAAGACCGTGGGTCTACTACAACCTTTATCCATTCCAAGTCAACATTGGGAGGATGTTTCAATGGATTTTATCGTAGGTTTACCAGAGCTTGAAGGAAAGAGTGTCATCATGGTGGTAGTTGATAGACTTACCAAGTATGCACACTTTTGTGCATTATCTCATCCATTTGAAGCCAATACAGTTTCTACTCCATTCATGGAAACAATTCAAAAGATACATGGAAACCCAAATATTATTGTAAGTGACAGAGATCCCATTTTCACTAGAAATTTTTGGAAGAAATTATTTTCTTATCCGGGTACTCAACTAGCTCATAGCTCATATTATCATCATCAATATAATGGGAAAATAAGATAGTTAACAAATGTTTGGAAGGATATCTACGTTTCTTTGTATCTGATAAAAAACAAAATGGGTCAAGCGGTTACCTCTAGCTTAATGGTGGTATAACACTTCCTTTTACATTGCAACAAAAAAGACCCCATTTATGGCACTTTATGGATATCATCCACCCTACATCACATCATATTCATGAGAAAATTCTAAGTTTCAAGAAGTGGAAGATCATATCAAGCATCAACAACAAGGTCTCCAACACTTAAAGGATAACCTAACTTAGCACATAATCAAATGGAACAACATGAAAATCAACATCGCAACGAAAGAAATTTTGATGCATGCGACAAGGCATTTTTACGGCTACAACCATACAAACAAATGTCCCTCAACTCAAGCAAGATAAGAAGGATAATAAACTATTTCCAAAGTACTATGGTCCTTACAAGGTGTTGCAAAATATTGGTAATATGCTATACAAATTTGAGCTTCTGGCGGCGTCCCGAGTGCACCCAATTTTCCATGTTTCATGCTTAAAGAAGGTTATAGTTGATAAACTCCCAGTTCAAACAATATTTCCATAAATTGACGAGGAAGGAAAAATCATATTGGAACCTAAATTAGTCATGGAAATAAGAACTTGATAGCTACACAATCGATCAATTTCAGAGTATCTCATCAAGTGGAAGAACTTACCCACTAAAGATTCCACATGGGAGGATGATAATTTTATACAAAAGAATCCAAAACTACTCAAGCATTGGGGACAACACTTTTCTGAAGGAGAGGAGCATGTTAGGTCCCTATAATAGTAGTGTAGCCCCCTATTATTATTATTAGTGTATCCACCTTATTTTTATTGTTGTTCCCATGTTGTCCCCATAGTGTTATTATTGTGCACTGTAGAAGCCCATTATTGTTATTTTTGTGCCCTTACATTACTATTGTTATGTAGGATCTAATTATATTGGTACCCCTCAGACTACTATATATATAAAGTAGGTTTTTGTCATTTCAATCATCCAAGAATTGTTCATTTATGTAGTGTAAAGGAGTTTTCCCCCTTGAAGAGGCTAATTTCTAAGTCGTTGATCTATATTTTCTTCTATTTTGTGAGTTGGTTGCATAAATTTTTTTGAATCCTTAATCCTTCTTCTTCAAATTTTTATACACATTTTTTGTGGAAATTCGTGCCAGTTTAGGGAGAGGCCTCCTTATTGTATCAAGAGAATCTAACACACCATGCATTTAGGGTGAGCACGGGTGTGGGGGTGATGTATAAAAACACTTATTGTGTACATATGTGTAAAGGTATATTGAATCTAGAGGGTGCATTCATTGTAGAAAAAACCTATCTAAATCCATATATGATGCTAGAGAATAAAAAATGGACAATATAACAAATATTGGATCTAAAATTAGGAAACATGGAACTTGCCAAGCTCGAGGTGCATATCACACCCTAGGAGAGATGTGCTTGTGCTAGTAGCTAGAGAACACTGTGATCCTAAAGATGTTCTATGTTCTTTGTAGTAATGAGGCTTATGACTTGTCACTTCAAGGCTTGAAGATCTATCCTTCCATACCCATAGTCCTGCATAATATTAATACACTTGGGTGGTTCTATTCATTTTTCATAAATGAGAATGTCCATTTTCGGATCCTATTATGATTTTAATTTTGTGTTGGCAAAGCTCTGAGCTCCAATTGTATCGCATTCCCACCTTGGCTTGGGAGGTTGACACCACTCACTTCCAAATTTTTAACAGCATAGTCCATCACATTTTTTCATCCCATTTGTGTACATGAAAATGTGATTTTGTAGATTAATCCCATGCAACCTTCAATGAAATTTGGCTAAGTTGGGTCATTCTGAATCCTATCTCTTCATTGTAATGCTAGACACACCTCTCGTAGAAGGAATATCTCATTGAAAATTTATTCCTTGCAGATCCAATGACTAATTCCATTGATTATAGTTTGTTGAAATAGTTTATGTGATTTCTTGAATATTAGTCTAGTCGTACACACCAGGATTTCCTATCTGATCTGTCTTGCTAGCTTGTAATCCCTCTGGAGTCTGGATGAATGCAATCAACTGTTGTTCATGCCAGTATGGCCCTGAGTAACTTGTACACTTTTATTTCTGTTATAATTAATCAAGTAGGACATGAAAGGTTTCTTGATCAACTATGCACCATCATAGAATTTACAATACCCAATGAGATATTTTCCATTAGTTAATGGATACTTGATGGACAAGTGCATCAAGTGATTCAAATAATGTAGATGCATAGACATCTTGAGGACTCTCCTTACAAATGAATGGGAGATCAATCCTTTAACATTATATATCGGCCACTTTCCATTTTACTCTTAAGAATTGGGATATGTTTTGTTGAAATAGTAAAATTCTATATAGTATATATGTGTTCAGTAATCTTACTCATATAGTATAAATGTATGTTTTTATATGGTTCTCATCTCTTAGGTCAATTTTCAATAACTATTGAATCACATGTTACTTCTCAATAAAAAAATGAAGGATAAATATTTTTAACCAACAATGTACGTAGAAAAGTCCTTGAGATTGCTTTTAATCTCTGTGATGCTCCTCTCCTTATGTGCCCTTTAATTTTACCTTGCTGGTACCTTTTTCTCTAAGAAGAACATATTTGTTCTATAAGATAAAAAATCACTTGCCCCTCTACAAATTGGTTGCAATGTTGCCGAAGGGAAGTACATGAATTTTGAAGAGTGCAATAGTGACTATCAAGATTACACTCCATGCACAAGTCCAAAGGTATTTTTACTGTGATAGATTTTGTTGTAAAAATTTTAAGAGTTTGAAATGTAGCTTGCCTGATTTGGACATTTGACTCCTTTGAGGAGCTAGGATTACATAAACCTTCTGATCCGTAAATGATAGAAAATTTTTGTTACACTTTGAGCTAAATATAACTAAAATATTAGTTTGTATTTCTTGGTGAATTTCCTAAATGACTTAAAATTTCTGTGAGCTGTTAGATTTCATAACTGCTTGTTTTTACCAATCAACCACATTGGATGAACTATTTAGGTTTCCCCTTGCTAGCCCACAATATTCTCACTACTTATTTTATTCTCTATATTGTAATGTGATATACTTTCTAGTGCCATTTACCTATTTTGGTCATTTTTGGACATTAATATCTATTTTTCTGAGACAAGGTCTAGTGAATTGCTTGTAAATTCTTCTCAATGATCTTTTCATGGCAAAGCATTGCTATTGAAAAACATTTAAGCTTATTTTTCATTGTTAGTTTGTAGTGTAATGTTTTTTTTAGGTTGTTTTGTATTCCTTATGAGTTATGTCATTCAATTTCAATCTACTAAAATGGTCTAACTATCATTTTTCTAGAAATGGAGGAAGTATGATGCTCACAGGCTTGCATTTAAGGAGCGACACTGCCCCCCACTTTCCAAAAGAGTCAAGTTCTTAATAACTCCACCAGAAGGCTACAAGATACCTATTAGATGGAAAAAGAGAAAGGATGATTGTTGATACAGGTACTTACTTCATCCATATTTATTGTTTCTTCCATCACTATTAAAAACATATAAAAATTTGGAAGTTATAAAGCAATGGTAATTGCATATTCTTTCACATAAATGTTGTAGAGGACCTATGATAATAAATTGGCATTATTTCATTGTGTATGCCAAAAAAATTATTGACATGATGTAATGTGTCCCCTATTTGTGGGTCCTATATTTACTGGTAGAATTCCCTTATTGTTGTTAGTGTAAACTTGTGTTATTTTTACTTTGTATTTATATTGTTATTATTGTGCCCTTAAATTATTATTGTTAGGTTGGCTGAATATAACATTGTATTTGCTGGGATATATGTATTTATGGACTCCTATATGAAAGGAGGATTTTACTTGTTGTATGTCCAAATTTTTTTTACTAAATGTAATGTATTGGAAGTTTCCTAAGTGGCTTATTTCTAAGTTGATATCTCTTTCTTATTTTGAGGCTGAGTTTCTAACATTTGGTATCAAAAGCTTTGAGATTCTAAGTTTAACACTCCCAGAGTTCATGGTTAAATTTTTCACCTCAATTTTTCTATGAATGTTGAATAGAAATTTTTTGAGTGCAAAGCCAAAATCTTGAGGAACATCGTCAAAACATTTTAGAGCTTGGTTTGCAACATTTTCGGAGATATGATCTGTCCAAGTTAGGTCATTTTGTAGGCTCCTAAATTTAACCTAAATAGGTCATCATGGTATTTTTGTAATAACGTTTCTTCTACAAAGGTTCAGAAGCTAAAATTTTTAGAGGTCGAAGCCACGATCCCAAGGCACATATTCAAAAAATTTCATATATTGGTTCGCAATATTTTCGGAGATATGATCTGTGGAAGTTAGGGATTTTTGAGGCTTATGAATTTCATCTCAAAGAGGTGACAATTGGGAAAATATTCATAGCTCTATCTATGGGCATGGATTGAATACTAAGGTATACAAATAGGGTAGCAGTTTTATTCTATAATTTGAAATGGGAAGCTTGGTGGTAACAATGACAGATTCATACAAAGTTCACTCTCTTTGGTTCAAACCAAAGGTAGGGTCATTATTGGAGAGATTAGGACACCCAACATTTAATCTGTGGAAAGCTCCAAATGAATGAACCTGTGGCATTTGAAAGAGCTTTAGAAGTTTCCTAATTGAATTTCAGATATTGAGGATATGCAATTATAGAGATAATTAAATTTCAATATCGAGCTCCTCAAAATAAAGTAAAAGGTGTGTATTTTTTTTTTCCCTAAATTGCATAAGTCTTGTTTGAAGAATCAAGTTGAATTGATTCCAAGGGAATATTGTGGAATAGATATCAGTATTGGATTCTAAAATGGCCCCTAAAAAGAATTCAACACCCATTAAGCCTTTATAAGGCTCTACTATGACTCATGAAGATGAAGAATGGCAACATGACATATCAAAATTAGAAGAGCAAGGCAAATAAATTTCGCTTCGGCAAAGAACAACAAAAAATGAAATGGAATTTTCAAGAAAGGTGTGGGAAACCAAGATGGATGGTTTGAAGAAAGGCGGGAAGCTAAGATGAATGGTTTGGAAGCTGAAGAGGGATGGATGGCAAGGAAGTGGGCATGGAAGCTAAGATCAATGAAAAAAATTAAAGACAACATGGAAAACATGAAGAATGATCTAAAAGCAGACATCGAAGGTTTGACAAAGTTGATACAAGAAATGATTCCTAATGGTGAAAAGATAGTAGAGGAAACTCATGATGAGAACAAAATAAATGTTAATCGTGATTTAATAAACTCTAATGTTGGATTGAAGAACCACCATATTCCAAAGATGGATATGAGGAAGTTTGATGGCAAGGATCTTGTAACATGGATACTACAGATGGAGCAATATTTTGATCTCAATAATGTGCAAAACACACAAAAGGTATGCATTGCAACTTTACATTTAGAACAAAATACATTTGTATGGTATCGATGGCTTTGATCCGTAAAAAAAGTCACTTGGTCAATTTTTGAAGAGGAAATGATAGCACATTATGAGGATATGAAGAGAAACACCTTTCGTGAAATAATTGATAAATCTCAAACAAAAGAGTTCAATGGGGGAGCACATTGAGGACTTCCAAAAATTGAATATAAGGGTAACTGATATTTCAGAGGAACACAGGATTGATCTCTTCATAGGTACTTTAAAGGATAATATCCAACATGAAGTTCGCGTTTTGGAACCTGATTCATTGGAGAAGGCATTTAGGTTGGCTAGAAAAATTGAATGTAAAATTATGGCGACAAGGAAGCCTACCACTCACTTCTATAAAGAGGTAAGTGTTACTAATCCTACATTTTCACAACCTACAAGGTTGACACCATAACAATTGGAAGAAAAAAGTGCAAAAGGGCTTTGCTACAGTTGTGATAGCAAATACACTAAAGGTCATAAGTGTGCTGAGAAGAAATTATTTTACAGAGATTGTGAAGAGGAAGAAGAAAATGAACAAGAATCTTCAAAAGAAGAGGATATACACCACCAACCAACCCTAGAAGAAGAAGAAATGAGTCCGACCATATCGTGTAATGCATTGGTGGCAGGAGTTACCACTCCTCAAACTCTCAAGATAGAAGGACATATAAAGAAGAAAAAGGTAATAGTGTTGATTGATTTGAGTAGTACCCATAATTTTATTCATTGTAAGGTAGCCAAGGAATTGAATTGTTTCCTATACCCAACACCAGAATGTCAAGTGATGGTTGCAAATGGGGGAACTATAAATTTCTCTAGAAAATGCCATAATATCAAGATAACCATGGGGGAATATGTATTGAATATTCCAATGCTTTCCATTCCTATGGGAGGTGCTGATGTTGTACTAGGAGTACAATGGTTACAATCTTTAGGGACAGTAGCTTTTAATTTTCAAGAACTTTTCTTGAAATTTTTTTCAGAAGGAAAGGAAGTCGAATTACGGGGTATTGCGGGGAAGCCAGGAAGGATAATAAGCTCTAATGTCATGAAAAGGCTTCTAAAAAAAGAACAACGAGGCGTAATTGCACAATTATGCTCACTAGAAGTTCCAACATCAAAATCATCTATTTCTCTAGATTTCCAAAAAGCCTTGGACAATCATTCCAAGTTGTTTGATACTCCCAAAGGACTCCCACATATTCGTGATCATGATCATGCTATTCATTTGATTTCAGGAAGTGTTCCTCCAAACATCAGGGCTTACAAATATCCTTATGTCCAAAAGAGCGAAATTAAACGTATGATTGCAGAAATGTTAGAGGCTGGTATAATTCAACCTAGTCAAAGTTATTTCTCTACTCCAGTAGTATTGGTGCACAAGAACTATGGATCATGGTGCATGTGTCCAGATTATAGGGAGCTCAATAAACTCACTATTAAGGATAAATTTCATATTCCTGTGATTGATGAATTATTGGATGAATTACATGAAACAATTTATTTTACCAAGTTGGATCTTAATTCAGAATATAATCAAATTAGAATGAAGACCGAAGATATTCTGAAAACAACATATCGAACTCATGAGGGTGATTATGAATTTTTGGTCATGCCTTTTGGCCATACCAATGCAACTTCTACATTTCAAGGGTTGACGAATTCCTTTTTCAAACCCTTCCTTAGAAAATTTGTGCTAGTATTTTTTTTATGATATACTAATCTACAATAGGTCTTGGAAGGATCATGTTCAACATGCCGACAAGGTGCTCAAACCATCAGAGAGAACAATATATGAAAAAACATCCAAATGTTTCTTTGGAGTGAAAGAGGTGGAATATCCTCAATATATCAGATTTCATGAGGGTGTTAAGGTAGACCCTAAAAAATTAAAGCTATTAAGGAATGAAAGTCCTCACAACCATAAAGAAATTGCTAGGATTTCTTGGGTTAACAAGGTATTATCACAAGTTTGTTAAGAATTATAAGAGAATAGCAAAACACTCCTAACAACATTATTGAAGAAAGATGCATTTTCATGGACCTCGAAGAAAATAAGGTCTTTGAACATCTTAAAGAAGCAATGTGCCTAGCACTAGTCTTAGCTACACTAGATTTCACAAAAACCTTTATTGTGGAATGTGATGCCTCAGGAAATGGAATTGGTGTTGTTTTAATGCAATAAGGAAGACCCATTTCTTTTGAAAGTAATCCAATCAAAGGAAAGTATTTACAAAAAACTATTTATGAGAAGGAAATGTTAGCAATACTGCATGCACTAAAGAAATGGCGAACTTACCTAATGGGAAGACACTTCAAGGTAAAAAATGGTCATGATAGTCTTAAACACTTTTTGGAACAAAGACTATCTTCAGAAGAGCAGCAAAAATGGGTCACAAAGATGTTGGGTTATGACTTTGAAATAATCTACAAAAAAGGGAAGCTAAATGTTGTTGCAGATGCACTCTCAAGAAAGAATGAAGAGGTGGAAGCATTGTTTTGTGCCATATCTATTATCCAACCAGATTGGATAACTAAAGCAAGGGATGAATGGAAGAAGGAGGAAGAAATGTGGACACTCATTCAAAAGTTATAGCAATATCCTAGTACATATAATACATTTAGTTGGAAAAATGATTCGTTATGGTACAAATATCACTTATATCTTTGTAAGAATTCCCAACTAAAACAAAATATTCTTTTGGAATTGCACACTTCTCCTTTAGGAGGACACTCAAGATTTTTAAAAACATACCACGAGGTGAAGAAAGAATTTTTTTGGGATGGCCTTAAATCTGATATTCAAAAGTTTGTGGCAGAATTTTTGGTTTTCCAACAGAAGAAAGTTGAGACAATTAAGACCCTGGGTCTTCTACAACCTTTATCCATTCCAAGTCAACATTGGGAGGATATTTCAATGGATTTTATCACAGGTTTACCTAAGTCCGAAGGAAAGAGTGTCATCATGGTGGTAGTTGATAGACTTACCAAGTATGCACACTTTTGTGCATTATCTCATCCATTTAAAGCAAGTACGGTTGCTACTACATTTATGGACAGAATTCAAAAGCTACATGGAAGCCCAAGGGTTATTGTGAGTGACAGAGATCCCATTTTTACTGGAAATTTTTGGACAGAGTTATTTTCTTGTTTGGGTACTCAATTAACTCATAGCTCATCTTATCATCCTCAATCTGATGGTCAAACTGAGATAGTAAATAAATGTTTGGAAGGATATCTTCGTTGTTTTGTATCTGATAAACAAACACAATGGGTCAAGTGGTTACCTCTCGCTGAATGGTGGTATAACACTTCCTTTCATACTGCAGCAAAAATGACCCCATTTATGGCACTTTATGGATATCATCCACCATCGATCACATCATCTTTAAGGGAAAATTCGAAGGTTCAAGCAGTGGAAGATCACGTCGAGCATCAGCAAGAAGTTCTCCAACTCTTAAAGGATAACCTGAAATTGGCACAAAATCGAATGAAACAACAGGCAGATCAACATCGCAGCGAGAGAAGTTTTGATATAGGAGATTGGGTATTTTTACGGCTACAACCATATAAACAAATGTCCCTCAAGAAAGCTAAGAAAGATAATAAATTATCGCCAAAGTACTATGGTCCTTACAAGGTGTTGCAAAAGATTGGTACTATGGCATACAAATTGGAGCTTCCTGCTTCTTCACGAGTACATCCAGTTTTCCATGTTTCATGCTTAAAGAAGGTTATAGGTGAAAATCTTCCAGTTCAAACAATATTTCCGGAACTTGATGAGGAAGGAAAAATCATATTGGAACCTGAAGTGGTCATGGAAACAAGAACTCGACAACTACGGAATCGATCAATTTCAGAGTATCTCATCAAGTGGAAGAACTTACCCACTGAAGATTCTACATGGGAGGATGAGAATTTTATACGAAAGCACCCAGAGCTACTCAAGCATTGAGGACAACACTTTTTTGAAGGAGAGGGGCATGTTAGGTCCCTATATTACTAGTATAGTCCCTTATTGTTGTTAGTGTAACCCCCTTATTGTTATTATTGTACCCTTGTAACCTCCATATTGTTATTATTGTGCCCTTAAATTATTATTGTTAGGTCGGCTAGGATTACATTGTGGCCCACTAAGATTACATTGTGGCCCCATGGACTCCTATATATAGAAAGGAGGTTTTGTAATTTGTATCATCCAAGAATTGTTCATTAATGTAATGTATTGGAGGTTGCCCCCTCGAAGTGGCTTATTTATAAGGTGTTGATATCTCTTTTCTACTATTTTTGGAGCTGGTTTCACACCACCTATTAATGGATCAATAACAAAAAATAAAATCAAAATTGGTTGAGGAGAGAAGTGGAGAATTCCTCTTCCTTGGTGGAGGTACAATTTGCATTCTTTACAGGTATGTTTTGTGTTATCTTGCATTCACATTCAGTGTTTTTTATGCACACTAAACTTTTAAGTAATATAGGATGAAGATTCAGAGTTTGTTGATTCTCTTAGTTTTTTTTTTTAAATTGGTTTACTTAAGGTATATGTAGTTTCCACATGTGATTGATATATCTTATAATTTTTTAAATATTTCCAGGAAATATCTTCAGTGGATGTAAACATTTATCGGATTTATATAAATAAAGGCTTGAAAATGATTAGTATCTTTAATATATTTATTATTTCAGAGGCATACACAACTTGTGCACTTATTTTGTTGAGACACAAGTGGAGAATATTTTACAACTGTAAGTGAGGATTCTGTTAGGGTGTGGTATTTTCGTTATGGAAAAGGTGGTAAATGTGTACATGAACTGAGTTGTAGTGGAAATAAATTCCATTCATGTTTCTTTCATCCAAGATATCCAAATATTTTGATAATTGGATGTTATAAGGTTAGTCACATTGGATATTTGACTTCAAAACTATTACTTATTTAATATGGGATTTTTTCCTTGTAAGAATTAGGAAGTTTTAGGAATTGGATGCTATCAGGTAAGTCACATTCAGTATTTGAATTAAAAAATAGTACTTATTTAATATGGGGTTTTTCCTTGTAAGAGTTTGTAATGATATATGTTGTGATTGAGATATGTAATTTGTTGATCTTTATTATGTTTGATTGCAATCATTGGAGCTATGGAATATGGAAGAAAACATGAGTATGACCCTTCTTGCAAATGATACCAAATCATGAATTGAAGAAAGATGAGAATAATAACACTGGAGTGGAAAATATAAAAATACAAAAAGAATAGAACCGATCTAGTGATACTCTTAAATCCAATATTATGCATGAGACACATACATACAGACTAATGGTCAAGCCTTTAGAGTTTGTGAATTCATTTGCAATGCCTTGGTGACACAATGATAATGTTTTGAAGTGATGAAAGAATATTTCATTTGTAAATTCCATTCCAACCAATATTAAGTTGGAAAATCATATTGTAATACTTGACGTTTCATATAATATAATTTATGTGGTTGAAGTTATTTATAGTATAGTATTTAGTGTTGTAATTAACATATGTAATTTTTCATTTTCATAATAGGTGAACTTGCAAATTGTATGACATTTTGTTAAAAATTTAGTCACAAAATAATACTAGTTAATTTATGCTGATTAGTAATGAACATATAAAATCAATCTAAAACTACTAAATTAGTAGTTTGTATTGATTAATGATGGACACAAATAAAATGAATATACGACTAAATTATTCATTTATAATGATTATTAATGAAAGTAAATGAAATTAATGTAAAATAATAAATCAATAGTTTGTATGATGAATATGAAACTACTAAAAAATATATAAATGACTATTGTAAATGATAAATTTTTTATTACAAATTATGACTAAATTTTGCATATATATGACTACTAGTAGCTAACTTACAATATCTTATAACATAACCAAAATTTAGTCATATTTATTTGGTCATTAATTGGTTTCAAATGATGACTAAAATTTGCATATATATGACTATTAGTAACTAATTTACAGTGTCTTATAACATGACCAACATTTTGGTCATATTTATTTGGTCATTAATTGGTTTTCTCCAGTGATCATGTAGTAGTATATTTTTTTGTGTATTTGGTCATTAATTGTGGCAATTAATGAATAAATCAATGACTAAATTAATGACAAAATTTATGACTAAATATACTACTAAATGATAAAATTGAGACAACCAATTAATGGCTAAGCTAAATATGACTAAAATATGGTCGCGTTATAAGATATTGTAAATTAGCCACTATTGGTCACCAACTGAAAAATGGTTGTTTATATGAAAATTCTAGTTTTTTTTTTGTAATGAATTAGCCATTTTGTACTAGTGATTCATTCATCTAAAGATGTTGTAGATTTTGAAGGAGTACCAGAACCTATTAGTGATTTTGAATAAATTTCTAAGACATTTTATGTAAATGATATTTTCATGGTAACTTGAAATAAATATTTTGACTTCCATATGATCTTACATGAAGTTATGAGTCATTTCTATATTCGTTGGATTATATGTTTTAATTATGAAGAATTCATCTGTTTAGAATATCCACAATGCAACAATTGCTTACAAAAATACTTTATGTTATATTTAATCTACCAAAGTTGATATTTTGATTAAAAGGAAAAAAATATTACAAATTAGTGTTGGATTTTTAAATTATACAGTGATATTGTCATGATATTATTTATTGTTATCATTTGGTATAAGATAGTTTTAAAATGTTGAAATTTTAATGCTTCATTAAAAGGGGACACTTCATTTTGATGGTTGATTTTTAGGTTTTTGTTGCAATGGGATAAGTTGTCTCAGGCTAAGATTTGAAAAGAGATATATTTTTAGCCATTAAAATAAAAATTACTCTTGGAATAATGAATATTTCATTTATGTGTTCATTTTTAAAAATTGTTTTAGTCATATAATTTTTCCATAATTTCATGGTTGAAATATGTTAAAAACTTAAGGTTTTTAATTCCATGTTTGAAAATTTGTCAAAATCTTAAGGTTTTTCTGAGTTATGATATTTTATCTTTAACACTATGGTTGAAAACAATTACAATTTTAGGGTTTTATAGTGTCGAGATATTTTATTTTTAACAACATGGATGGAAATTTTTGGAATTATAAGGCTTTGAGACATGATATTTTATCTTTAACATCATGTCCAAGAATTGTTTGAAATTTAAGGTTTTTCAAAGTCTTGATATCTTATCTTTCATTCCATTGCTAAAAAGTATCAAAATTGTAACCCAATTTTTTTTTGTTGTTCTAGCATAAACACTTTTTGTTTTGAGGGTGTTTTTTACATATTTTCTGCAAAACAAGAAAATTGGTTTTTACTGCCATTTAAAAAAAAATGTTGAAAATTTACCCTAAAAAAAAGAACATTGTTCCGACATACACACTTTTCGTCTTTGGCTTTTTTTTTCTTGTTTTTAGGGAATTTTTGGGCTAAATTTCTCATTTTGAGGTAATAGTTTTCGTTTGATCAGTAAATTTGTTCCTAGCCCCCATCGTTGCTTCAAAGTAGGTTTTTTAGCCAAGTTCTTAGCTCCTATCAGTGCATCCACTATCGTGAACATGTATTGCATATAATATAGCTACATCTACAATGGTTGCATATATTTTTGTTGTAACTACATCCTCTACAACCCCTCATCATTACCTCAAACGAGATTGTCCAACCAAGTATTCCACCTTTAATCCGTGAAGAAAAATATTCACCATTTCCTCAAATATTTGCAATAAGACTAGTTATTAGGTTAAAATTTTATCAAGCACATGAATTAAATTCATTTTACACATTTTTATTTTTTTCAATTAATTGATTGTTGCAATTATTGCATGAAGGCATTGTTAAGAGGCTTGGATCACAAAGGAGGAAAACACCTCAACCATTTACATCCGTGTTTGAGGTTAGTTTTTAATATTTCAATTATAATTGTATTTATTGTGTGTGTTAAATAATTTAACCATGGGAAACCAAGTTGATATGTTGTTTTTTACTTTTCAGAGCCTGAAGAGGAAAATTACTCCAAGACAAAAGATACCTTGAGGTTGATTTTGGATACGCACTAGGGATTTCCAAGGGTGGTAATGGTGATTGAGAGAGCCATTATGTACATTAGACATGATGTAGCATTTTCAGCATGAAATTCCATTTTGTGTCTAGGGAACTAAATATCATTATCTCAATTTTGGGCATGAGTTTCCACTATGTATGTTGGGAAAAATATTCCATTCTATATGAAGGTGTTTAGTTGGACCAAATTTAATATAAATATGTGACCTTGGACTTGTGTATCATGGATTCTATGCTTTTCTTTAGTACATTGATGATAAACTGTCACTTATGGTAGGTATATTATGACATGTTGACTATGTGTCTCACTTTTAAGAGTATCACTTATGTACATTTCTTATGGTGCATCACTTAATTATGCCACTTCTTTATATTTCTTAAGTGTGTCACCTACGGTAGTCTAATATGGTGTGTTGGTATAAATTAATCACAATAGTCTAAACAAAAAATTACATCCATATAATGTTGCATTACTTCATAACATTCATAAACATAATTAACAAACACAAAATCGCAAGGAAATTTCATAAATATAAAGCTTATGTTGACGTTTTCGGAAAACATGAGGTTATACACACTTCATCTTAGTCATCAACTAGGATTTCCACACTTATCTCTAGCCAACATAGATAAGTACAAGTTGGCACAAGTGGCACACTCAAAACACTTGATAGGTAACCCACCAAAATTATAACCCTTTTCCACCAAATATTATTTTCAAATTCAACAAAACTAGTGTTATCAAATTCCATAAAAATAGGGTCTTCAAATTACACAAAATTATGGTTTTTCAAATTCCACTTCAATATACTTTGACAGAAATTACCAAATTTTGATGCAAGGTCAATATTTTGTGTTTACTTACATTTTATAATTGTGCACTCAAATTTGTACTCACTATGTTGGAGTTTTAAAAGAAAACTCTTGGAATTTTGCATTCTATTATCTCCACCTTGTCATATTTATGCTCACACTACAATTTTTCAAAACTAGAGACATCAACCTCTTGTCAACATTGGGGTTTGGTTAATAGAAGGTAGAATCTCCTTACATATCTTCTCATATATTATAACCACTATTTACATTGTTCAATTTAGATTATGTGTGTCTCTTATGGTGTGTCAATTATGTGTGCCATGTACGAACATTGATTATTTGTCACTTATGTGCATCGATGCATATATGTTGATGGTCATGGCTCATTTCTTATGTGCATTATTTGGTTGTTGTTAGTTAAGGTTCATGATCAATTATATGTGACACCTAATATGGTATTATCTATTTTGTGGGTTTTTTAAGTATGAATGATGCTTAACTATGTCACTTATTGTACGTACATTATGGCATGTTGAAAATGTGTCTCACTTTGAAAAGTATAAGATATGCTAGTTTCTTATAGGGAATCATTTAATTATTTCACATATGTGTGTTTCTTAAGTGTGTTACTCATGGGAGTCTCCTATAGTGTCTTGGGTATAAATTAGTCACAATTTCTAAACAATAAAATTCCATCCACATAACATTTCATTAGGTCATAAAATTCATAAATATAATGAACAAAGATAAAATCCAATAGAAAGTGCCTAAAGAGAAATCTTATGTTGACCTCTTAGGACAAAATGAGGTTATTCACACTTCACCTTAGCCATTAACTAGGTTTTCCACATTTATCCTTAGCCACCATAGCTTAGTACAATTTGGCACAAGTGAGACTCTTTGAACCCTCGATAGCGAATAAACACAATAAGAAACCTTATAAACCAACTACGCTTCTCAAGTTCCACAAAAATAGGGTTATAAAATTCCACATGACTATGGTTTTCAAATTCCACAAAACTAGAGTTTTCAATTTGCACAAAATGATGATTTTTCAAATTCTACTTTTATATATGTTGGTGGGAATTGCTAGATTATGATGCAAGTTAAACTCCATGTGTTTATTTACATTATTTGATTATTCATTGAAATTTGAATTGAATTTTTTGGATTTTTCGTGCCCAACTCCTTTCATTTTGCATTCTATTCTCTCCATCTTCTCATATTGATTCTTGCACTACATTTTTTTAGAAAGAGAGGCATAAACATTTTGTCAAAATTTTGGATTGGTTAACAGAAAGTACAAGCTCCTTACATATATTTTCATGTATACTGTAGCCACTATGTACAATGGTCAATTTAGATTATTTATGTTTCTTATGGAATGTCAATTATTTGTATCATTTAAAAATAATAATTATTGTCACTTAAGTGCATTGATGCATGTGTTGATGGTCATGGTTCATTTCTAATGTGCATAAATTATATTTTTTTTTTTATTAATACGCATCATTTATATATGACACCTAATATGGTGTATCATGACCTGTATACATTGGTTCTTAACTATGTTACTTGTGTTAAGTATATTGTGGCATGTTGACTATGTGTATCACTTTTAAGAGTATCACTTATGTAGATTACTTATAGGGTGTTGTGCAGGAAATCCTTTATGTGGACAGAAATGATCCCTCTAGTTCTATGGGAGGATCTATCAACAAATGAGACAAAAATATGCAACCCTTTCCTAAATTATACTAGAAAACATGAAGGAGGATAGAATTCCTACCTCTTTCTGATGCTAGTTCCTTTGGTGTTAACCTTGATTATTTTGCTTCCATGCTCACGATCACAATCTCCTATCCATTGGGATAGATGAGTGCCTACAAGGAAAGAAAAGTGGAGACAACAAGAATATACAAAGAATAACAGTTTATAGTACAAGTTATGTAGTAGATCAAGGAACACTACAAGAAATAGACAATAACTGAAATATTTATGGAAAGGAAACACATAATGTATTATTAATAGAATGAAAAATGGAGAAATACAACCAAAAGCCTTGATGTTGGATGCCTCCTTCAAGTGAGACTCTATGTCCTAGACTTCGCCTTTAAACAACTTCCTCCTTTGCAAATTGGCAACAATTGGGCATGATTCCACTCATAGGATGACAAACAACCATTAGTGGATAGTAGGGGTTTCATTTGTAGGGAAAGAGAGGGAGTTGAGGATCCATAAAATGTGGGAGGAGTTCAACTACTTAAGGGAAAGATCCATGGTCATGAATGGGAGGTATCGTTCCTATCATCAACTACCTAAAACCACGTCGTCGTTCTCGAGATTTCTAGTAAAGGAATATTCTCCTCCATTTTAGGAAGGTGTGCCTAAATACAGCCAACACATATTTTCCAGGAAAAATTCATGATGCCAATGCTAGACATAAGTAGTGAAAAAGGTGAGAAGCATAAGTCATCAGCTATGAAAAACACGTTGGGCTTGTAAAACAATGTTTTTAACAAGATTTTTCAGAATATTTTCAAGTCAAGTATTTTTCTGCTTCTTCAAGGGTGTTATAGACATGTTTCATGGATAACATATCTTGTGAGAGTGGTGGTATGACGACACAAAGCGGAGTGTGACAAAATCATTTATAATAGATTCCCCCTAAAGAATGAACTCAAAACGGGGATTGATGGTTGAAGTACTTTACAAGCAAAGGCAAGGACTGAGAGAACCACCGTCAGGAGACCTACAAACCAAACATAATACAATATATCTGACATCTCTGATGTAAGTATGCCTAAAAATACATCTATGAGAAATAATATAATAATACATGGATCCACGGGATGGATGCAACCATCCTACTATAAAGTAGCATGTTTATAATCACAAATACACATATCCACGACATGGGTGCAACCATCCGACTAGAAAGGATCATGTGTACAATCATGAATACTGAATAACTCCACACAACTTGGATTTATCAAATGAACCCTAGAGTTTTCACCTATGTCTTGATCGGACCAAAGTATGAATCTTACCATTTGAATAGATGTGTTAAGGTGTAACATGGTAGAAACCACCTAAATATTGGTCAATGATGTGAACTGTTAACCAACATGAGATAAACCACCAATGATGATGATAGATCTCAATGTAAAAGAACACAATCCACGAGTGTTAAAAATGAAGCCGAAGTCAAAAAATTGCATAATCATTCGATCAAAGGTTAGTGATGTGAACCTATCATTGAATGCGAAGAACCTGCCATTGAGGCATGCAAGCTTCAAGGTACTAAAAGCGGATTTCTAGATCATCTTCCTGGATAATGAGCTGTAGTCGATAGAAATTATTTTGCAACATATTATTTCCCACATCATCGATAAGAAACATAGTATTTTTCAAATTTGTGCAATATTGATTTAGGATTTATGTAGAGAAAGTCAGATGGGGTATAAGTGGTTTGAATTTGTAGACAGGGAATTCTCTTGAACATATCAGTGACATGACTCTAGAATTTGGAAGCATCTGAATCAAAATAGGATCAGAGGTCATGATGACAAAATGATATAATCGAATGAGAGGAAAATGGATTTCCCAAACCCAAAAAGAAAAGTAACAATGTGAGGATGTCCCAAACCCAACACGAGACAAACAAGTGTCATGCTCAAGAGTGACATACTGACATTCACACAAAATACATGATATATGTTTCCTTCCATTTTCCCCCTCTATTTCTAGTGAGTACCTCTTTATTTTTTATCTCAAGCTTAAAGAGGATACCATATATTTTTCATATAAGCTCATCCTTCAGATGAATCCAGCATATTATTTTTAACAAGCTATAAGAAGGAGTATCTCAATCTCCTCATGGTGACAAGTCATTCGTCATTTCAGTTTTATGAGTCTGACGGAGGGGTAACTTGACATAGTTTTCATGTTTAGAGAGTTTGAAAAAGAGGAAAAAAGGAAACTCCAAAGTTCCTTTTCATAGATAGTCTCTTGAATCCGAAAAGGTAGAAAAAAAAATATCCAAGAGAATCTCTTGGTAATGTTTGACTAAGGTATTCATTTTTCCTAATTAGTATATCTTAGTCTAGAAAAGGGTTAAACTTATACTGAGTAGACTAATTTCCATTTACTTTAATGAGCTCTAAAATTCAAGTGCTCGACAATATTTTCATATTTTGAGAGTCAAAAAAGAGTTGAAATATTACTCCAGGGGGGTTTGTTTTTCGTTTATTGTTTACAAGTCTGAAAATTTGATAAAATAAAACTCGATAATTCAACAAAATCATTTACCACCGTCAATTATTAATAAACAATTGCTACACATGTGAAAAAATGTTACCCAGTTCGAGAAAAATATATAAATATAGGTAAAAATACGCTCTAAATGGTAAAAATACTTTAAGAGGTTTATATAAACTCAAAAAGTAAAAATAAAATTACCATTTGTAACTTTTCAAGTCTGTAAATTACCATACTTAAAGTGATATTTTCTTGCCTCATGGAGTGATATTTCTTTCGTTGATAATTTATGTAATCAAAATTTCTTTCCAATATATGAACACACAAATACATCCTTAAAATTTGAGGGTTTCTGAAAAAATCATTCATGTTCAATTGTAATACAATGAGTTGTAAATCAAGTTTAACAACTAACTCCCTAATACCAAGAGAAATATATCTTGACAATAGTTCGATGACTACACTATATTCTACTATATTTCTAGTTGTATGTCCTAAACATATACCTTGTGAACTCACTAACTCATCATTGGGAGAAAAGAGTACACACGTAGCAGAAGATAGATTCCATGTACTATGACAAGTGCCATCAATGAAAATGACATAAGGAAGATGGTCCATTGACATATGCAAACCAAGTGGAAAATGTGGTAATCATGGGAAAACATGTTTGCAAACATGGAAAAAATCAGACCAAAAGACTACACACTAATGTACAAAGTACCTACGCAAGATTAAGCATAATAATTTTTCAGACAGATCCCATTGCGGGGCTCTGACAATTGATTTCCATCATAATGTACTAACTCATATTCACCCTTTTGTAATACACGTTTGGCAATATAGGTCCATGCCACATGGGTTCAAACTTTCTGGCACCTAATTTATCATTAGCTTGAACGTACAGTAAGACCAAGTCACCTTCTCCATATGCACGAGGGGTCACAGTTTTATCATATTGGGATTTTACTTGTAGTTTTTGGGTCTCAGTTACTAATGTGGAAATTAGACAAGTCTTGTCAAGAAGTTCTAAGTAAAGCAACTGTTCTTCCTCAAGTGAAGTACCGGGAAGTAGTTCTACAACTACCTTCAATGATGGGATATCACACTCAATGGGTAGAGTGGCATCTAAATCATACACCAGTTGGAAAGGTGTGAATCCGGTTGTCATATTAGCAGTGGTTGGATATGCCCATAAAGCTGAAAAAATCATAATATGCCAATTCTTTTAATGCATCCCAACGGTTCGTTGAATCATAGTGACGAAAAATTTATTGACAAGTTCAACTTGGCCATTGGCCTGTGGATAATATGGAGTTGAGATATCATGATGTAAGCCCAACTGAAAGGTAATTTTTGTCTTCATGTAATTATGGAAATGGGAGCCATGGTTGGTGAATATGGCCTTATTGAATAGGAATAAAGCTAAATTTTTACTATTGACATCGTATATAGGCATCTCCTCGACCCATTTTGTGAAATAATCAATGGCAAATATGATGTACCCATGCCCCCTAACCGATTAGTGAAGGTTACAAGTCATGAAATCAATTTCCCATTTGGAAAATGGACCAACGGTAATAATTGGGTGTAAGGGAGTGGGAGGGGATCATTGTTTCTGGTTATAGATTTGGTAAGTGTGACATTTCTGGACTGCAAGAATGCAATATTTGAAGATGGAGAGCCAAAAATAACTAACATGAAGGATATTTTGAGTTGTTGTGTATCCTGACATATGAATGCCACAAGCTCCATAGTGGAAATCATTTAAAGCTTTCTCAACTTCCTCATCTTTCAAACACCCTCGAAGGATTGAATCCACACCATGACGGTATAAGGTATCCCCAATAATACGATAAGGCCAGGATTGGTACTGGATGCACTGTTTCTCAGAGCAAGATAACTTTTGTCTAAAAGTCTGAGTTTGGAGATATGTGATGATGTTGCCATACCATGGATCGATAGTGCTAATGAGGAAGAGGGATTCATCAGGAATTATTTCATCAAATATGGTGGTTGTGTCTGTAGAGGGAAAATCACAAATCAATTCAGAAAAAAACTAGGGACTTTTTTACTTAGATTTAGTGAACTCGAAGTCAAAATTCTACAAGATAAAAATCCATTTGGAGTAATTCCCCCCAAGAAACTAGTGAGTAATCAATAAAGCATGGGGTTACAATCAGATATCGTCGTGGGTTTTCATAAAAGGTGTTAGTGGCAGAAACATTGGAAAACATGGACTGCTTCCAAGGCCAGTTTCTCCAAATGGGAATAATGAATCTCTGTGTCAAGGAGATTACAGATCAGGTAGTGTACCATATTCTCATTACCATCATCTTCATCTCAAACAATTACCATAGCAATGGTACTATTAGCGGCGAACAAGTACATGAAATAATCACAAAGATAGTTAGGGGGATGCAATAAAGGCACGTTGATGAGTGCAATATTTAATGCATCGAAAGATTTTTGGGAAATGTCATATTAGATAAATGGGACCCCTTACTTTAAAAGGCAAGTACAACCCTCGGAAATATAAATATAGTTAGAGCTGAAACGACGAAGAAAATTTCCGTTCCCTTGGAAACTTTGTAGCTGTTGTAAGATAAATGGAGGAGGTAGATTGACAATAGCCTCCACCTTAAGAGGATTAATTCGGATACGTTATTTGGAAACTATAGATCCTAGGAGATGATTGGATTTGATGCAGAAGACAGAATTATGAGGATTTAACGAGATATTATAGTGTTGGTAACGAAGAAAAATCACTTGAAGGTGGGTCAGATTGTCTTGATGCCTAGCGAAATGTGTAGGTAAATCATTAAGATACAACTGAATGATGTTGATAATATTGTGGAATGCATAATACATAGCATGTTGGTAGGTTTCACCGAAATTTTTAAGGCTAAAAGAAAGTTTTTTATAGGAAAAATTTCCCCAAGGATAGATAAAGTAAATCTTATGTTGGTCAGCAGGAAGGATATTAATCTGATTGTATCTAGAAAATCCATCCATAAAGGAAAATATTTCATTTTTGACACATTCGTCGATAATCTGGTTGATAAAAGGAGTAGGGAAATTTTCCTTAGGACAAGCCTGATTAATATCTCTATAATCGACACAGAAATGTATGTTTCCCTTCTTTTTAGTCGCTAGAATGACGTTAGAAACCCACTCTGTCAGTGGTATGGGGTAGATGAAGCCAAACTTAAGAATTTTTTAGACTTCAGCCTTGATAGAAGATTCCTTCCTTGGTTGCACCAGATGAAGATGTTGTCGAATAGGTTTTGCATCTGAGTAAGCTGGGATCTGATGCACAACAATGATTGGATCAATACTAGGAATTTATTTGTAGGTTGAAGACATCAAGAAATTCTTTGAATAGGGATGTATATGTTGCAATATCATCATGAGAACAAGAGGCCCTTATGTGAATGTTTTCAATTATACCTAGTTTCACAGAGATATCAATATGCATGGTTGCCGAAATGTTACCCATATTCCCTTCAAATAACACATCATGGGTCAAAACAAGAGCCTGAAGGGTAGCCATTGTTGTACAGGAAACCATGGTATCTAGACAAGTATGGATTTCTCCAAGGATAGAAAGAAAAGAGGAATGATGATGAATATCATTCCAAGAGGTTTCGTCGAGATACACGACTTCATAAATGATTTCATTAATAGGGAAAGTTTTATTAAAAGGATATTCATAATCCAAAGAAACAAGACAAGAATTTTTTGAATACGAGTTTAGGACCATGCTCAACTAGTCGTGAGTTTCATATGTGATCGCAGAAGCTGAAAGGACTACTTGGTAAGCTTGCTTGATGGGGTTGAGTGGCATGGTGTTACCAAGATTAGCAATATGACCAGGGATAGGGATTACACAAGGATCACCACTAGATGAAATCATATTAACCGAGGGAACATCATTGGGCAGAGGAAGGGAAAAATTTCCCATCAAGGAAGAGTCTCTGAAAATACCCACTCCGATGTTTTCATAAGGGATAATAGTTTTCCCAACATGAGGTATGTTACTAGTCGTATATTTGGAGGAAAATAAAGCCAATTTGTCTACCGTGACATTTTTTCCTTGATGGGGGAAGTGAAGGACACAAAATAGGGTAGAAACCACAACGAACGTCGTGTGAGTCCAACTATGGAAAAGTAGAATGTTATAATTGAGATTTGTGTCGAAAAACTCTACTTCCAGATTGTTGAGCAATGGAAAAGGTATGAATTCACTACGTGTTTTCTCATTCTTTTACTTTAAACATAATTCTTTTTACCCTAGAAGGATGATTTATTACAAGAATTATGGTAGAATTGTAAATATTTATGTTTATTGTAAAAATATGATTAAGAA
This sequence comes from Pinus albicaulis, assembly GCA_034641835.2. Classification (NCBI taxonomy): domain Eukaryota; kingdom Viridiplantae; phylum Streptophyta; class Pinopsida; order Pinales; family Pinaceae; genus Pinus; species Pinus albicaulis. The sequence continues at coordinate 644,455,001 of CM076581.1, read as the reverse complement.
TTGCTATTTATTGCTAAAAATAGGAATTAGGCGAGGTGAACAGCTATATCAGAGGTGAGGCTGAGATAAATGCAACTTTTGTTCCTCTAGCATTAGATCAAATCCTGCCAAGGACAAGGAAATCTGAACGCATCGCTAAGAAAATGTAGGGGACAACTCGGCTTCGGTCAAAGTAAATCATGTAATACCTAAAATAAGGGAAGCAAATCCCTCAGGATCCTTCGATCCTGAGGGATCACTGTTCAAACCTCATCTTGTTCCTTGTCTTGTCTGTTAGATTCTGTTATATAAGGCAACGCCTTTAGTGATTAGGGGAGATCCTTGGATTCAAAACATTTCTTTTGTAATATTACGTTTTATTGACTCTCGTCTTTAGAGAGCGATCTCTATAATACTCTATGCTTGATTAATATAAAGGCGTGTTTAATTTCATCTTTCAAGTTCTGAAGTAACCTAGCAGTGTTTCACTAGTGCTAAGGGCCCGACCCTGTTGGAATTACTCTGTTGTTTGTATTTCTATCCTTTGTTTACTGTCATGTGATAATTGCAATTACATAATTGTTTGATTGCTGTTGGATTGAATTTGGATTTACTGTGAGAATTAATGAATTTCACTGCTCTTCTATCTTAGCAAGAATCGTATTTACTGTCTTATTCGTCTTGCTATCTTTTATAAGGCTTTGTTGTTCTATACTTAATTCTAGTTTTTGTTCCATTGGTTTATGGTTCATTCCGATTGACTGTTTCATAGTGTTGGCTGTCCACAGGGTTGAAGTATTAAGAAGACTCGTTGCCTGATTGCATTAAGTTTATATTTTTTGTTCAATTAATGTTTTCTATTCCATTCCTGTTTATTGTTCATTCCTGATTCATAGGTTCAAATTAGCAGAGAGAGTGTTTATAGTTGTTGTGTACACATAGGAATTACGATTTGCTATTCCTTTCCAACTCTTGTTATTAGAAGAAGTTCTTTTCAGTTATTTTCATCAGCAAGTAGTTCAAGTTTGATTTCATTTTGATTGCTTAAAGAATAGGACCATCAACTATAGAGGACATTGGTTACTACTTCCAATTTCCCAGATTGATTGCCTTGTCTCAGTGTGATTTTAGTTGCATCAACTTCTAAGGGAATGAGTTATTGTTACTGTATCCCTGATTGATGTTTTGTAGAATGAGTAGTTAAGATTTCAGAGTATTTTCATTCATGTTCCTGTAATTATATTTCTTTACAAGAATCCATTTACTCTTGTATCTAGCCTACTAGAATACATCTTTCATAGCATTACTCTTAGTTAATTACAGTCTCAGACAGAGTACACTCTTGAAATAAAAAGTCACTCCTGGATTGATAATAAATGTAGGATAATTAGGTGTTTAAAAGATACCTTTTATGCCTCAACATTTTGGCGTCGTTGCCTGGGAGAGTGTATTCCATTTCAAAGGAATGATGCACAATTGATTTTCTTCTGCTCACGAAGAATTGGGTATTAAATATGGAAGGTAAGAACCTGCGCACCGGGAAAGTAACACACTTGCTCACAGCCTGCTTCACAGCAGAATTAGGTAAGCTTCTTTTTTTATTTAGGAATGAAGGCTTGTTTTCTTGAATGAATAAACTAGCTAAGAAAAACAAAATTCCTCCTAAACCTGAAAAAACCTAAGGGACCGGTGACCCTTGGGCAAACAAATTTTATTGACGAAATCCTTAAAAAGACTAAATCTTAGCCATCAGTAGGACCTAGGAAAGCTATCTCTAGATATCCTTCTAGTTCCCTTCAGGCTACAGAGTCACCATCTGAAGCCTTTGCTGAGATACATAGTCAAACAGTGGGAATTGAGCAAGATTCCCAAGAAATTGAGAATCCCTGCCTAATTTCCCCTCAACAAGGGAACTCTAGTAATCTCCTTGAAGGAGAAGGGGAAACAGGAGAAGAAGAAGAACCAGAATCTCCTCTTGAAATAGTCCAAACAGTAAGCAGTCCAGATAGGGGAAGTGTTGTTAAATTCATTCAAAACCAAGGTCTTGAATCACCTCAAACAGTAGGTCAATAAGGAATACTTATTGTCCCAGACTAGGGAAGTGTTTTCAAGGCCATTCCTACCCCTTCCAGTCAGCCTAGGAATTCCCTTGAGATCCCAGAAGGATATTGGCATATTTTTGACCAAATGGCCCAGAACAAAAACTAGAACCAGCAAACCCCCTAGCAAACCTCTACACTACAATATCCTATAGTAGATACTGCAGTTAATGCACCTATGAAAGCCATTCCTCTTCAACATTTTCCCACATTTCATGGCTTAACATCAGAAGATCTAGATGCATTTCTTTTTTAATTCGATGTGTTATGCAAGGGGTATGACTATACCACCAATCCCCAAAAATTAAAACTATTTTCTTCCACATTAAAAGGAGCAGCCCTACTATGGTTTATGGGGTTAGGTGGGGGTGTCATAACTAATTGGGATCAGATGAAAGCTGCGTTTTTAAAGAAATATAAAGATTATTGCAGGTCTCGAGAACTAAAAGACGAAATATTCCAAATGACAACAAAACCAAATGAAACCCTGGAAGAATATGTGGAATGGTTTCAATACAATCTTCAGAGATATCCTTATGCATCCTTACCCTTACCTTATAATGTGTTGAAAACTACGTTAATTAGGGGAATGAAAGATCAATGGGTTGAAAAATTGAATATTATGGGAAAAGGTGATATATATCAGGAAAGCTATGCTAACATCATTGATTTGTGTATCAGGAGCTCAAGGGGAAACACAAGGCTAAAATCAGTAGAACCTGACATGATTACAAGGGACAACAAGACCCCCAATGAAGGTGTAACTCGTGCAAATATTGGAAACCTGCTAGAATATTTTAAAACAGATATACTAGGGACTCTAACAATGTAGCTTGATAGTATGCAAGCCAAACAAAAGCAAGAAGAAGCAGAGAAAAATTTGGCAGTATTCTGTCCTAGATGCAGGAAGAAGCACAACCAAAAAGAGTGCCCACTAGATGTAATCAAAGTTTGCGCCATTTACACAAAAGATCACCCCACATAAGGATGTCCCTCGCTTCCTGGCCTAAAAGTAGTTTATAAGGAGGCAAAAGAAGAATCAGAAGTGGTATGTCTACTTAACCAGCGCCGACAATGGCAGCCACGAAAATCAGGTATGCCAACTAATCCATTTTCTTCTTTTCAGCCTCCTCAATACAATGCTCAACAATATAATGGAATGTGGAAAAATAAACCACCTTTCCCCAATTGGTCACAACAGCCATTCCCTACATCATCATGGCCAAATCAAACAAATCAAACTAATTGGCCAAATTTTCCTTTCTGCCCACCGTTTTGGCAAAACAATGCTTATCCAACACAATGGTCCCCCTCTACTTCGTAGATTTAGGCCTGGAAATCAAACTGGCAAAGACCTACAAATCAGCCAGCTAGAAAAATTCCCCTCTCTCAACCTACACTGCCAGCCCCCTATACAAACCCCTATACGAACTTAAGACCACAACTCCCAGCCCAACCCAACCCAAACCCAAACAATAGGCCAGTTCAGTCTGTCCAAATAATGGAACCCCCAGAGTTAGAAACTGAACTGAGGGAGTGTAATGACCTTCAATTAAGGTCTGGGCGTATAGTAGAAACATAGAGAAACAAAAATGTTCTTATCGCAGATCCGTTACCTATAGAACAAACATTACAAAAAGAGAAGGAGGTTCAACAACAAAATCAACAATAAGTAACAACCTCTTCTCCACCATTCCTAGAACGATTAATCATAATGCACCCATTAGAACATCCTGCTTTTGTTCTTCTGGGAGAGTTAAAAAATCTGTGTATAAAAATCCCTCTCCTCCAAGCTATCCAAGACATCCCTATATATGCAAAAATCATTAAGGAATTATGCATAAAGAAGCCAAAGAGGAGAACAACCACCAACCCAACTGTCCAAATAGTCGATACTCTATCCGAATTATTATCAGGAATGGAAACACCTGTAAAATATGAAGACCCAGGAAATCCTATAGTGACAGTGAAAATCTATGGGCAATTGTTTCCAATTTCCTTATTTGATTTGGGAGCTGCAATCAATATCCTAACAACCACCACCTGTCAAAAACTTGGCATTACATCTTTAGAACCAACAACAACCTTATTGGAATTGGCTGACCAATCGGTAGTTAAACTAGAGGGTACACTACAAGATGTAATGGTATCTGTAGATTCCTGGGAATACCCTGTCGACTTCCTGGTTATCAACCCAAAGAACCAGCTAGATGGACACATGTTAATCTTAGGTAGACCTTGGTTGGCAACTGCCGATGCTTATATTGGATGCCGACAAGGCAACATGACAATAACAAGGGGAAACTATGTCAAGAATTTAGCTTTATATCCCCCAGACCAACCAAGCCTATCAATAATCAAAACAAGAAAACAACCTGTATCATATCTTATGGAAAATATGAGATCACCTCTAATTATAGAAGATTCCCTTGATTTTAAAGATCAAACAGAGGATGATATCATTAATAGTTTTATTAATAAACCAAAAATTAGATCCCATCTACAATGTCACACGATCAAGGAAACATTTGATAATAAAGAAGAAGAAGATCCTCTAAAAGACATTCCTGATCAAGTAATACCCACTACTTCTGTGTATAATAACAAGATCGTAGAAATTGAGCTGGGAAAAACTCTAAACATTAACAAAAATCTGACTGCTGAACAAGAAGAGAAGTTGGTCCAATTACTACGGAAATACAAAGAAGCCTTTGCATGGGATTACCCAGACATGAAGGAAATTGACCCCCGATTATGCACACACCACATCTATACCGAAAAACATGCGAGACCCATTCGCCAACCCCAAAGAAGACTAAACCCTCACCTTAAAGATATTGTGAAAGCTGAATTACAGAAACTATTGGATGTCAATTTCATCTATCCAATATATGATAGCAAGTGGGTCTCTCCATTAGTATTGGTACCAAAGAAGAACGAGAAGTGGAGAATATGTGTAGATTACCGAGAACTTAACAAGGCAACCCAGAAAGACCACTTTCCCCTTCCTTTCATTGACCAGGTATTAGACACATTGGCAGGAAAGAAATTATTTTCCTTCCTCGATGGCTTCAGTGGGTACAATCAAATCCAGATTGCCCCTAAAGACCAAGACAAAACTACTTTTACGTGTCCTTGGGGGACATTTTCCTACCGAGTCTTACCCTTTGTCCTATGCAATGCCCCTACTACATTTCGAAGGGCCATTCTCGACATCTTTTCAGATTTAATAAATGAAGGGCTCGAATTATATATGGATGACTTCACACCTTATGGAGATGATTTTGAGCCAGCATTAGAATATTTAGACAAGGTGTTGCGAAGATGTATTGATACTAGGCTTTGTTTAAGCCATGAAAAGTGTCATATGATGATGACCGAAGGAGTTATCTTGGGACACTACATTTTAGTAGCTGGAATTCAGGTGGATCGAGCTAAAATTCAGATAATTTTGTTAATTCCCACACCAACCACACAAACATAGGTACGTAGCTTTCTTGGATTTTACGGTTATTATAGGATATTTATAGAACATTATTCTCGAATAGTTGCACCTTTATATGCACTAACTGGGAACGTTGATTTTATTTGGACAGATAAATGTGACATTGCCTTCAATGATCTGAAAAAGCTTGTCTCAACAGCCCCAGTGCTGAGGGGCCCAAATTGGAATTTTCCATTCCAAATTTCATCTGATGCCTCAGACACAATGATTGGAGCAGTACTTGGGTAGGAGGAAGAAAAAAAACCATATGCAATCTATTATATTAGCAAAAATCTATCTCTTGCTGAACTAAATTATACTGTGACTGAGAAGGAATTTTTAATTGTAGTACATGCTGTAAATAATTTTAGACATTATATAACTGGGTATCATGTAGTACTATATACTGATCACTCTGCCATTAATTTTTTAGCAAATAAACTTGTTACAAATGGAAGAGTGACAAGATGGTTGATTTTATTACAG